>JAVHYY010000049.1:0-177500 GCA_035221665.1 Okamejei kenojei | reverse complement strand
GTGAAGTAGTTGTGGCAGGTAGAACAATTATATTTTAAAGAGATTATGACAGGTGCGTAACTAGGAATAGGTTAGACAGACATTGCTTAGGAATTACCTATGGAAATAGAAACATAGAAACATAGAAAATAGGTTCTGGAGGAGGCCATTCGGCCCTTCGAGCCAGCACCGCCATTCATTGTGATCATGGCTAATCGTACCCTATCAATGACCCGTGCCTGCCTTCTCACCACATCCCTTGACTCTACTAGCTCCAAGAGCTCTATCTAACTCTCTCTTAAACCCATCCAGTGACTTGGCCTCCACGGCCCTCTGTGGCAGGGAATTCCATAAATTCACAACTCTCTGGGTGAAAAAGTTTGCTCTCACCTCAGTCTTAAATGACCTCCCCTTTATTCTAAACTGTGGCCCCTGGTTCTGGATTCGCCCAACATTGGGAACATTTTTCCTGCATCTAGATTGTCCAGTCCTTTTATAATTTTATATGTTTCTATAAGATCCCCTTCATCCTTCTAAACTCCAGTGAATACAAGCCCGGCCTTTTCAATCTTTCCTCATATGACAGCCCCGTCATCCCAGGGATCAATCTCGTGAGCCTACGTTGCACTGCCTCAATCACAAGGATGTCCTTCCTCAAATTAGGAGACCAAAACTGTACACAATACTCCAGATGTGGTCTCACCACAACCCTATACAACTGCAGAAGAATCTCTTTACTCCCATACTGAAATCCTCTTGTTACGAAGGCCAACATTCCATTAGCTTTCTTCACTGCCTGCTGTACCTGTAAGCCAACTTTCAGTGACCGGTGTACAAGGACGCCCAGGTCTCGCTGCACCTCCCCCTTACCTAAACTAACCCTATTGAGATAATAATCTGCCCCCTTGTTTACCTCTTGGTAATCTGCCACGCAGCTGCCCACTCATTCAACCTGTCCAGGTTACCCTGCGAACTCCAAATATCCTCTTCACATTTCACACTGCCACCCAGCGTTGTGTCATCCGGAAACGTGCTAGTGTTGCTCCTAATTCCCTCTTCCAAATCCTTAATATATATGGTAAACAGTTGGGGCCCCAACACCGAGCCTTGCGGCACTCCACTCCCACTGCCTGCCATTTTGAAAAGGACCCGTTCACTCCTACTCTTTGCTTCCGGTCTGCCAACCAATTCTCTATCCATGTCAACTCCCTGGCCCCAATACCATGTGCTCTAATTTTAATCACCAGTCTCCCGTGCGGGACCTTTTCAAAGGCTTTCTGAAAGTCTACATACACTACATCCACTGACACCCCTTCATCCATTTTACTTGTCACATCATAAACAAAATCCAGAAGATTAGGCAAGCATGATTTCCCTTTCATAAATCCATGTTGACGAACTAATCCCTTTACTGCTATCCAAATGCCCCATTATTACCTCTTTAATAAGGATGAAATTCTTTAAATTCAGCATCTTTCCCACCACCGAAGTCAGGCTAACTGGTCTGCAATTCCACGTTTTCTCTCTCGCTCCTTTCTTGAAAAGTGGGATAACATTAGCTATCCTCCAATCCACAGGAACTGATCCTGAATCTATTGAACATTGGAAAATGATCACCAATGCGTTCACTATTTCCGGAGCCACCTCCCTGAGGACTTTGGGATGCAGACCATCAGGTCCAGGGGCTTTATCATCCTTCAGTCCCATTAGCCTACCCAATACTATTTATCGCTTAATGAAAATGTATTTCAGTTCCTCTACCCCCTTAGATCCTCACTCCTCCAGTACATCTGGGAGATTGTTTGTGTCTTCGATAGTGAAGACAGATCCGAAGTATTTTTTCCCTTAACATATCTAAATAAGCTTTTACTGTCCTTCTTTAGATTCCTGGCGAGCTTCCCGTCGTACTTCATCTTATCAGCCCGTATTGTCCGTTTTGTTTCCTTCTGTTGTCCTATGAAAGTTTCCCAATCCTCCGGCTTCCGGCTACTCTTTGCTGTGTTATACATCGTTTATTTTAGTTTATTCTATCCCTAACTTATCTTGTCAGCTACGATTGCCTTAGAATCTTTCTTCCTTTTTGGAATGAAATGATCCTGCGTCTTACTCCCCTTAGAATCTTTCTTACTTTTTGGAATGAAATGATCCTGCGTCTTCCGGATTATGCCCAGAAATTCCTGCCATTGCTTTTCCACTGTCATTCCTGCTAGGATTCCTTTCCAGTCTACCTTCGCCAGCTCTCCTCTCATGCCTTCATAGTCCCCTTTGTTCAACTGCATCACTGACACTTCCGATTTAACGTTCTCCTTCTCAAATTGCAGATTAAAACTAACCATATTATGATCACTACCTCCACGCTGCAGAATATTCATCCCCTTCATTCCGACATTGTTTGTGCCGACATGCTCTACCACCTCCGGCTGTTCATCTTCGCCCTTGATGATTTTCTGCACTCTGTCCGCGACATCCTGGTTCCTGGCACCAGGAAGGCAGCGCACCATCCTCGAATCCCGTCTGTTCCCGCAGAAACCCCTGTTCGTACCTCTCACAATGGAGTCTCCAACTACAATGGCGTTGCCTGACGTTGGCCTCTTTGATTTTGGCTCAACAACATTTTTTGCTTCGCAAGCCAAGCAAGCTCAGTGTGGTAACGTCTTCTGTCCCGACAGCTTCTAAGTGGGTGAACCTGGTCACAAGAGGCACAACACCCGGGGACCTTTGCATTTCAAGTTTCCCTGCCTTTCTCACCGTCACCCACTTTCCCTCTTCCAGTACCTTAGTGTAGGACTTGGCGAGGAACGACTCAGTTTCTCGGACGAACCTGAGGTTATCCACTTGCTTCTCCAGTTCCCCAACACGGTTCTTCAGGAGCTGTACCTCGATGCACTTCTCACATTTGTGGCAGCCAGAGGCACCAGTAGTGTCCTTGACCTCCCGCATACTGCAAGCATCACACTGACTCAGCTTGCTTGACATCTCCTTCTTACGTCCCTCCCTCTCCAGCTTTTGTGGAGCCTCCTCGTCTCAGCCTCATCGCCGAAGACTGTCGAGCCAAATACTCGCACTTCCCTCACAGGGCCGCTCCCTCACTGTCGCTCCGTAAGAGCCGTCCTGCTTATATTGACTGATAAATTGCCTACCGAATTTCCTCAGTTTTCAACTGTTTTCCCCCTCTGACTCACTTGTAACTCTCCTCCCATTCGGGCTAGAGCCAATCAGTGCTGTCTGCTGTTGTTGCTTCAAAATCCACGGGAGCTCTGAGTAAAGTCTGCCTGTGCTTTGCCTCTCCTTTTCAACAGCAAATAGCTTGTATAGGTCATCGGCATGGACGTTTTCGGCCGAAGGGCCTGCTTCTATATGTGTGACCCTCTTGCAATCGCTCACGATTAGCGTTTAAGGAGTATCTTTGGCAGAAAAGACTTCCGTTCCTATCCTGGTGGGTTATTTATCTTGTCCCGTTTACTTGAATGTGGCCCAATACCCTCGCAACGCCTTATGTTTCTCTCATCTCTCCTCATTTCTTTAAATTCGACAAAACAGCTCCCTAATCTTTACTTCCATTTCACAGTCAGCAAGTTTACCAACGCCTTTGCCATCATCCAGTTGTTTAGCATCTTCGCCGCCCCCGTAAACGGCTTAATTATGGATCGACAGAAATTGAGATGTCGGCGGTTGGACTCAGTCTCAGGTAATGTCAGGGCGAGACGACAATCAGCATCGATAACTTGACCAAGGATCGGGTCGAATTTCGTGTTTGCATAATTTAGCGACACCTGTCTTCCTCTGCCTCTTTCTCTCTGGCCAACCTCATTCGGGTAAAGAACCCATATGGTATGCACGCCTTCATGGGTCCGGGGATTGAATATAAGAGCGAGGAATCCACGTGGCAGTTTTACACGACTTCTGTTATAGAGTCTTAGAGTTATGAAGTAATACGTATAGAGCTCATCTCACAATGAAAACAAGAACAGGTAAATTTGGAGAGGGTCCAGAAGAGATTTAGCAGAATGTTGCTTGGATTAGGGGTTATTTGCTGCAAGAAGTGGTTGCACTAACTTCGATAGTTTTCTCTGGAGCGCGGGAAGGAAGACCTTATTGAAGTATACAATATAATGGAAGTGTAGATGGGATGCACAGTCCTTACTGTTATCACACAGGGAGCAAATATCCGACTGAATAACATAACTTCAAGCTGATCAGGATGAAGTGGCGAGGGGATTAGATAGGAACATAGATATTCAGCGACTGGTGGGATATAAACAGACAGATAGATTAATTTATCGTGGCATCATGAGCAGGGCCAGTTGCTGAGCTGTACTTGTCATTCTATGTTCTGGAGTTCATTGGTGCGTTGCCAGAATCTAATCCTTTGGGCGTCTCTCGCCTTGGCTCCACAAGATGGCGCACGCGTCCTAATCTCAGTCTCGATCATAGATTTTGACTATGTCGCTCGCTGCCTCTGTCGCCACCTCATTCCCGCATTCTGACACTCGGACTCACCCACATTTTCACCTCTCGCTCAATCACACAGACTCAAATACAGTCGATCTCACCTGATCAGAGAGAGCACGACAAAAGCTTTTCGCTTTACCTCGTTACACGTGACTATAATAAACCTAAACCCACCATTGACACCACCGTGCCAAAACAGTCACGCACACGTTGGCCAAGTCACTCATGCTCTCACGCATTCACGTACATTCCTCAGTACTCTCCCTTTCCGCTGCTCTTGCCCGTGTTCCCCATCTTGATTCATTCTAACAATCGTTAGGTCATGCTCGCATTGGCTCTTCCTCTATCTCTCTCTTTCTATTCTTCTTCCATTTCTCCCGCCGTCCCAGATTGTTCTCGCTCCCTCCCTCACTTCCGCTCTTCCGACGTACTTTCGCCGGTACGCCTGTGTCGATCTCTGTCCCACTTCATCCAACCCACCATCTCGCTCGCACTCCCCCCTATCGTTATTCCTCACTCCCTATATTTCGTCCACCGCCGCCTACTTTCGCCATTCCACTACCTCTCTCTCTCGCCCTCCCATTCTCAGTTTCTCCCGCTCTTCTTCTTACTCTGTCGTTATTCCTCATCGTCACTTTCGCGGTGCCACCATCCTCTACCGCGCCTTTCTACACCCACTCTCTCTCGCCCGCCCTCTCGCTCACTCTCGCCATTCCCGATTACTTCGCCCTGCCACTCTTCCTCTTTCGTCCTCCATCCCATGTTTTCCCTCTCTCCTGCCACCCCCCCCCCCCCCCCCCCCCCCCCCCCACTGCCTCTCTCGCTCTGCCCCACTTTCCGTGCCTCTCTATCGCCATCGCTCCCCCCTTCAACCCCTCTCTCTCTCACACACTCTATATCGCCATCTCGGCATCTCGCCACCGGATCTCCCGTCTCTCCCCCGGGCTTGCCCCACTCCCCCTCATTAAAGCTCCCTGTGACTTCCTCGAGACTCCCCATCACCCCTAGATATCTTTCTCCGCACCCTATCTTATCCCCCCCCCCCCCCCCCCCCCCACACACACACACACACACTCTAACCCTACCGCGTCTCTGCAGTATTTGGGACTCAATGACGTAACATTTCCTTCCTTTATCCCCTCATGTTTCTCCACAGGTTCGGATGCCTACAGCAGACTGGCGGAGATGGAGGCTGCGGTCCTCCCACTCGCCCTCACCGTCACGCTCTCGGTCCTGTTCTCCCTGACTGCCGCCATCCCTGTACCGGAGCTTCAGTATTTGACGTTTCTTCTGATAATGATGAACGGCGGCTTCCTCTATGGGGGGGTTTCCGCGTTTCAAGCCATCGCGTAAGTTCCGAATTCGGCTTGGCGCCACCGTGTAGTCGGCGAGGCTCGGTGTGTGAGATGTTGTATTGATACACATAGACTTCTTAAAGTTTCTAGATTGTGAGATGGAGCTGAAATCCTGGAGATCGGAATCGTGCGTGTGAATCGGAAGAGGGGGGATTGCAGGGTGAAAGTGGGGCGGTAGAGGATGGGGGTAAATTATCACGAGATGTTGATGGTGCGCAAGGACAGAAGATTCCCGCGGAATATCAGCAGAATGTGTGCATGGCACATTCTGTCGCACGAATTTGTCCAAAATGAATGACGTGGGCAAGGGTTTAGTCGTTGTCTACATTATTTGCAGTTCTGCTCTCCCCATTAAACATAGAAACATAGAAAATAGAAATTTAGGTGCAGGAGTAGGCCATTCAGCCCTTCGAGCCTGCCGCCATTCAATATGATCATGGCTGATCATCCAACTCAGTATCCCGTACCTGCCTTCTCTCCATACCCTCTGATCCCCTTAGCCACAAGGGTTTAGCCAATATGGCCTCAACTACCCTCTGTGGCAAGAGAGTTCCAGAGACTCACCACTCTCTGTGTGTTCGTCTTTCTCATCTCGTCTTAAAGGATTTCCCCCTTATCCTTAAGCTGTGACCCTTGTCCTGGACTTCCCCAACATATCTTCCTGCATCTAGCCCTGTCCAACCCCTAAGAATTTTGTAAGTTTCTATAAGATCCCTCTTAATCTCCTAAATTCCAGAGAGTATAAACCAAGTCTATCCAGTCTTTCTTCATAAGACAGTCCTGACATCCCAGGAAAATCAGTTGTGAACCTTCTCTGCACTCCCTCTATGGCAATAATGGTTTCCTCAGATTTGGAGACCAAAACTGCACGCAATACTCAGGTGTGGTCTCACCAAGCTGTACAACTGAATGTAGAACCTCCCTGCTCCTGTACTCAATCCTTTGCTATGAAAGCTAACATACCATTCGCTTTTTTCACTGCTGACCTGCATGCTACTTCAAATTGACTGGTGTACCATGACACCCAGGTCTCGCTGCATCTCCATCTCCCCTTTTCCTAATCGGCCACCATTTAAATAATATTCTGCTTTCCTGTTTTTGCCACCAAAGTGGATAACCTCACATTTATTTATACTGCATCTGCCAAACATTTGCCCATCACCCAGCCTATCCAAGTCCACCTTGCAGGCCATCCTCCTCACAGCGAAACTGCCCCAAGCTTGTGTCATCCGCAAACTTGGAGATATTGCCTTCAATTCCCTCATCCAGATCATTAATATATATTGTAAATAGCTGGGGTCCAGCACTGAGCCTGCGTACCCCACTAGTTACTGCCTGCCATTGTGAAAAGGACCGTTTACTCCAACTCTTTGCTTCTGTTTGCCAGCAGTTCTCTATCCACATCAATACTGAACCCCTATACCGTATGCTTTAAGTTTGTATACTAACTCTTATGTGGGACCTTGTCGAAAGCCTTCTGGAAGTGATATACCACATCCACTGGTTCTCCCTTATCCACGCTACTAGTTACATCCTCGGAAAAATTCCACAAGATTCGTCAGACATGATTTTACCTTTTGTAAATCCATGCTGACTTTGTCCAATGATTTCACCACTTTCCAATGTGCTGCTATCCCATCTTTAATAATGACTCTAGCAGTTTCCCCACTACCGATGTTAGACTAACTGGTTCTGTAATTCCCCGTTTTCTCTCTCCCTCCCTTCTTAAAAAGAGGGGTTACATTGCTACCCGCCCAATCCTCAGGAACTACTCCAGAATCTAAAGAGTTTTGAAAGATTATCACTAATGCATCACTATTTCCTGAGCTACTTCCTTAAGTACTCGGGATGCAGCCTATCTGGCCCTGGGGATTTATCGGCCTTTAATCTATTCAATTTACCCAACACCACTTCCCGACTGACCTGGATTTCACTCAATTCCTCCTCTTAAAGGAAGGTTGTGGGGGGTTTGGAAAGGGTACAGAGGAGGTAGACCAGAGGGCTGTCTAGGTTTGGGTTAGGGGCCAATGGACAATAGACAGTAGGTGCAGGAAGAGGCCATTCGGCCCTTCGAGCCAGCACCGCCATTTAATGTGATCATGGCTGATCATCACCAATCAGAACCCCGTTGGAGAGCCCTATCCAGCTCTCTCTTGAAAGCATCCAGAGAACATGCCTCCACCGCCCTCTGAGGCAGGGATTTCCACAGACTCACCACTCTCTGTGAGAAAAAGTGTTTCATCGTCTCCGTTCTAAATGGCTTACTCCGTATTCTTAAGCTATGGCCCCTGGTTCTGGACTCCCCCAACACCGAGAACATGGGAAGATATTAGATACAGGAAGAGGTTGGGTACACGAATTGTTTTCTCGGCAACGTTGGAGTTTGCGGGGAGACCGGATAGAAGTATATAGCATCATATAAATTATAATCGGGTAGACAGTCAGTCAGAAGCTTTTCTCCAGGATGGAAAATCAAATACTATCTGGCAGAGCTTGACGTAGAGAGGGGCAACGTGAATAATATATGTGGGGAATGTTTTTTTTTTACACTGATGGATATGTGTGTGTGGAATGTGCTGCGCAGTTCGTGATTGAGGAAGATAAGAGCTGTGGAATAGTTCATTTGACGACACCTATTCCCTGCCTCCTGCAAAGAGTCTATCCCCTATTGTCAATTCTTCCGCCTACGCCGCATCTGCGCGCAAGATGAAGTGTTTCATGCCTGGACATCTGAGATTTCCTCATTATCTCGGGAACCGTGGTCCCCGAATCCACCATAGATGTGGCCCTAACTTGGGTCTCTTCGATATCCCGCCGCACCCCTCTTGCTCCCCCTCTCCTCAGTCGCAACAGGGGCAGAGTCCCTCTCGTCCTGTACATTCACCCCATCAACCGTCGCATACAGCACATAATCCACCCACATTTTCGCCACCTCCAACGGATGCCACCATTGGCCACATCCTCGCATCTCCATGCCTTTACGTTTTTCGCAGAGGCCGTTCCCTCCGCAACTCCCTGGTTAACTCGTCTCTTCCCACCAACCCCCCCCCCCCCCCCCCCCCCCCCCCCCCCTCAGGTACTTTAACCTGCAATCGCAGGAGATGCGACCCTTATAACTACACCTCCTCGCTGGAATCCGTCCACGGACACCGACAGCCTTTCCAGGCGAGGCAGAGGTTCACTTGCACTTCCACTAACCCCATACACTGTATCTGCTGTTCCAGGTGTGGACTCGTATATATCGGTGAGACGTAGCGCAGGCTCTGCGATCGTTTCGCTGAACTCCTTCGTTCAGTCCGGCTGGACCTACTTGATATCCCGGTTGCAAAACACTTTAAATCCCCTTTCCATTCCCACACAGACCTTTCTGTCCTAGACCTCCATTGCCAAAGTGAAGCCAAACGCAAATTGGAGGAACAACATCTCAGATTTCGCTTGGGCATCTTGCAGCCCAATTGGATGAATATTGATTTCTCTAACTTCAAGTAACCCCCTGCATCCAATCTCTCTCCATCCATCCCACACACGTCGTGCCAGGTTCAAAGTTGGCCTTGTTGACTCTCATATTCTGTACTCGATCTCACAAAAAAAAACACCTAACAATGGCTTGTTTCCTTTATCATCGTTACTTTTTTGCATATATTTTGTCCATTTGTTCATTGTATCTCTCCATCACCGTCTTTATATCTCGTGTCCTTTTCTTCTGGCGCTCAGTCTGAAGTGTCTCCTATTCCTTTTCTTCAGAGATGCTGGCTGACCCGCCGAGTCACTCCAGCTTTTAGTGTCTATAATTCGTTTGAAACCAGCATCTGCAGGCCCTTCTTACACATTAAATAAAAACCTAATGGGCAACTTATTTCCACATAGAGGGTGGACGTGCTGAGCGGCTGCCAGAGAGAATCGCCGGCGCAGGCACAAGTACAAGATTTAATACATATTTGGGCAGGTGCATGGTTAGGAACATGTATATTCAGATTCCCTTTCAGAGAGGTATCGGGCAGGAACATTAGTAACCAGGTCAGGGAGGCTTGGCCCTGTTGGGCCAAGTGGCCTGTTTTCGGGCTGTTTGTCGACGCGAGTCAATACCAACTCGATGTTGACCAAACCGCCTGTTATTGTGAAATGTATTGGCAGCAATGATTTGCTATCCTTCTTTTCCTCTCGACAGCTTCCCGCCACGCCACTTCGGCAGACTCTACGGGACAACATTTGCCCTGGCCGCTGTGATCTCTCTGTTGCAGTATCCTTGTCTCATCCTCGTTAACGGTCCGTTGCACCGTAATCCGCTGTATGTAAGTAGCAGAAGCCCAGACTCTCCGTAACGCGAGTCTACCTACCATCCAGAGAGATGGGTGGAAATACAGCAACAAAGAGGCAGACTCCCAGCTACAATATTGTGTCATATTCCCATATCCGTACTGTAAGGTGGATCGTAAAGCTCTTGTAAGGATGCAGAGGTAATGACGGGGGATAACCTTGGGATACTGATAGAGCTAGTTCTGTTTCCCTTGGAGAAGAGATGGTTTTAAGGCTAGACATAGACAACCTAAACCGTTAAAATATTTTTGCGGTGTAAATGAGGAAACTGATTTCTGGTGATTACAGATCGTCTTTGTGGGTGTCCGGGGGGGGGGGGGGGGGGGGGCATAGGCCGAAGTCAAGTAAAACAAAACCACCTTGGCATGCGAGTCTGAAATCTCAGATAGTCCTTCCAACTCGCGAATTTCACTGATATTGAATGAAAGTCAAGTTGACTGCGCCGGGCGAAAGTTCCTATTAGCGCGCACGAAAAGAGATGAGTTATGTCATTAAGTTGCAGAAGAGATTCACAAGCTTAGATGGTCTTAGTGACTTCAATTATAGGCACAGGTTCGATAAAAGTGAGGTTTCCTTCTTCAGAGCGGAGGAGTCTGAGGGGTGACCTCATTGAGATATGCAAGAACACGAGGAAATTGGATGAAATGTACGTTCACAATTTTTTTCCATGAGTGGAGGATTCAAAAGCGATGCGATATTTAGGCACAAGCTGATAGTTAGCCTGACATCGGTGGTGGGGAAGATGCTGGAATCAATTATAAAAGAAGAAATTGCCGCACATTTTGGATAGCAGTAACTGGATCGATCCGAGTCAGCATGGATTTACGAAGGGGAAATCATGCTTGACTAATCTTCTGGAAATTTTTGAAGATGTAACTAGGAAAATGGACAAGGGAGAGCCAGTGGATATAGCGTACCTGGACGTTCAGAAAGCATTTGATAAGGTCCCACATAGGAGATTAGTGGGCAAAATTAGGGCACATAGTATTGGGGATAGAGTGCTGACATGAATAGAAAATTGGTTGGCACACAGGAAACAACGCGTGGGGATTAACGGGTCCCTTTCAGAATCGCAGGCAGTGACTAGTGGGGTACCGCAAGGGTCGGTGCTGGGACTGCAGCTATTTACAATATATATCCATGATTTGGATGACGGGATTCAAAGTAACATTAGCAAATTTGCAGATGACGCAAACCTGGGTGGCAGTGTGAACTGTGAGGAGGATGCTATGATCACTCAGGGTGACTTGGACAGGTTGGGGGAGTGGGCAGATGCATGGCAGAACAAGTTGAATGTGGATAAATGTGAGGTTATCCACTTTGGTAGCAAAAACAGGAAGGCAGATGTCTATCTAAATGGCGTCAAGTTGGGGAAAGGGGAAGTACAATGGGATCTGGGGTCCTTGTTCATCAGTCTATGAAAGTAAGCAAGCAGGTACAGCAGGTACAGCAGGCAGTGAAGAAAAGGAATGGCACGTTGGCCTTTATAACAAGAGGAGTCGAGTATAGGAGCAAAGAGGTCCTTCTGCAGTTGTACAGAGCCCTAGTGAGACCACACCTGCAGCTTTGTGTGCAGTTTCGGTTCCCTAACTTGAGGAAGGACATTCTGGCTTTTGAGGGAATGTAGCTTAATTCCCGGGATGGCGGGACTGTCAGATGCTGAGAGAGTGGAGCGCTGGGGTTGTACACTCTGGAGTTTAGAAGCATGAGAGGGGATCTTATTGAAACATATAAGATTGTTACGGGTTTGGACACGCTCGAGGCAGGAAACATGTTCCCGATGTTGGGGGAGTCCAGAACCAGGGGCCACAGTTTAAGAATAAGGAGTAAGCCATTTAGAATGGTGACGATGGAACACTTTTTCTCACAGAGAGTTGTGAGTCTGTGGAATTCTCTGCCTCAGAGGGCAGTGGAGGCAGGTTATCTAGATGCTTTCAAGAGAGAGCAAGATAGGGCTCTTAAAGATAGTGGAGTCAAGGGATATGGGGCGAAGGCAGGAACGGGATACTGATTGGGGATGATCAGCCATAATCAGATTGAATGGCGGTGCTGTCTCGAAGGGCGAAATGGCCTACTGCACTTCTTGTCTATAGTCTATTGTCTATTGACAGGGAAAAGATTTATGAGGTACCGTGGACGTAACATTTTCACTCAGTACCTGGAATGACTTCCCAGGGGAAGTTGCACAATCGGCTGCAATAATGGTTTTTCAAATAGGTTTGGATCGATGTATAGATATGAAAGATTTAGAGGGATATAGAAACATAGAAACATAGAAAATAGGTGCAGGAGTAGGCCATTCGGCCCTTCGAGCCTGCACCGCCTTTCAATATTATCATGGCTGATCATCCAACTCAGTATCCTGTGCCTGCCTTCTCTCCATACCCCCTGATCCCTTTAGCCACAAGGGCCACATCTGACTCCCTCTTAAATATAGCCAATGAACTGGCCTCAACTACCTTCTGTGGCAGAGCATTCCACAGATTCCCCACTCTCTGTGTGAAAAATGATTTTCTCATCCCGATCCTAAAAGACTTACCACTTATCCTTAAACTGTGACCCCTTGTTCTGGACTTCCCCAACATCGGGAACAAGCTTCCTGCATGTAGCCTGTCCAACCCCTTAAGAATGTTGTAAGTCTCTACGAGATCCCCCCTCAATCTTCTAAATTCCAGCGAGTACAAGCCGAGTCTATCCAGTCTTTCTTCATATGGAAGTCCTGCCATCCAGGGAATCCGTCTGGTGAACCTTCTCTGTACTCCCTCTCTGGCAAGAATGACTTTCCTCAGATTAGGAGACCAAAACTGTACGCAATAGTCCAGGTGTGGCCTCACCATGACCCTCTACAACTGCAGTAGAACCTCCCTGTTCTTGTACTCACATCCTTTTGCTATGAATGCCATTCGCTTTCTTCACAGCCTGCTGCACCTGCACGCCTACTTTCAATGACTGGTGTACTATGACACCCAGGTCTCGTTGCATCTCCCCTTTTCCTAATCGGTCATCATTCAAATAATAGTCTACTTCCTATTTTTGCCACCAAAGTGGATAACCTCACATTTATCCACATTATACTGCATCTGCCATGCATTTGCCCACTCACCCAGCCTACCCAAGTCACCTTGCAGCCTCCTAGCATCCTCCTCACAGCTAACACTGCGCCCCAGCTTCGTGTCATCCGCAAACTTCGAGATGTTGCATTTAATTCCATCGTCCAAATCATTAATATATATTGTAAATAGCTGAGGTCCAAGCACTGAGCCTTGCGGCACCCCACTAGTCACTGCCTGCCATCCTGAAAAGGACCCGTTCACCACTACTCTTTGCTTCCTGTCTTCCAGCCAGTTCTCTATCCACATCAATACTGAACCGACAATACCGTGTGCTTTAAGTTTGTATACTAATCTCTTGTGTGGGACCTTGTCGAAAGCCTTCTGAAAGTCCAGATATAACACATCCACTGCTTCTCCCTTATCCACTCTACTAGTGACATCCTCAAAAAATTCAACAAGATTCGTCAGACATGATTTACCTTTCGTAAATCCATGCTGACTTTGTCCAATGATTTCACCACTTTCCAAATGCGCTGCTATCCCATCTTTAATAAATGACACTAGCAGTTTCCCCACTACCGATGTTAGACTAACTGGTCTGTAATTCCCAATATGCGCCAATTGCCGGCAAATGGTTGTCAACTTGGTCGTCAAGTACAGGAGAAGGAATGGCTGGTTTCTGTGATGCATAGATGGATGCTGTAGAGATTCTAACGAGCGGTGCTGATTTGGAAGCATTTTCGTGATAGAGTGATGTGAAGAAATTTAGCAGCAGTTTGAAAACCGAATTAGATTAACCCCTACTGCTTGAAATCACACTACGTGGGAAACAGTGAGTTTCGTATGGGCGGGCTTTGCTGTACATTTCGTGCAAAACGCACAGGACATTGCTTTAAGGTGAGAGGATGGAAATTCAAGGGAGATGTGCGGGGCAAGTTGTTTTACACGAAGGATGGGCGGTGACCGTCTGGAACACGCTGTCCTGGATAGTAGCGAATACAGAATCCCATTCTGCCTTACTGGGTTAGTTCCATATGCCTGCATTTGCCCCATATCCCTCCAAATTCATATTCATATATTTGTCCAACTGTGTTTGTCATAATTGTATGCGCTTCTGTAGCTTCCTCTGACAGCTCGGTCCATACATTGGCTCCCGTCTGAATTAAAAGGTAGTACCGTTGAAACATTTAGAGAGGCACGTGGATATGCAGAGAACGGAGGGGTGTGGATTCCGCGCAGCCAGAGGTTGGTTTAACGGCGTCATGTTCAGCATGGCCACTGTTGGCTGAAGTGCCTCCTCCTGTAATGTTCCATGTGCTATGTTCAGCTACTGTGACTGATGTGTTTTAATTCACCTCTCGTTTCGGGAAACAATGTCTCTTATTTACTCTATTTCATGTCCACTTCTATGTTCCATGTTCGGAGGTGGCACGGGGCGTTGGAAAGTAGAGTCCCGCCATCCTGTGACCCGGTGTGCGGTCCAGATTGCTGTTTCTCCTCATTCCACCCGCTCATTCATCTTTATCTCCCTTCTGCTTCAGATTAACATCGCGTTCATCGCCCTGGTATCCTTGGCCTACGCCCACCCAATCAACGTCTACTTCTACTGCCAACGGGCCAATTCTCAGAAGCCACACCAGGCCCAAGTGCCTACTTGAAATATAAGGACAGGATTGCGTCACTTAGTCATAGACTCGTATAGAAAATAATGTATACAACATTCTAAGATTTCAAATGTATTTAACTGAAAGGAAAATATGTAATACTTTAAAGGATTGTGATCTTCCAAATGTATTGACAAATTTACCTTCGCTGAGGTGCGCGTTCAATGCACATCTCAGTGGCAGCAGGATCAGAAGCACATGGAGTTAAACATATAAAGCATACGCGAATTATATGTGAATTATATAAAGATTTGTGGATGGAAAATGTAGTTTAGAACTTTAATTCGGTTTTAGACGTGTTATGGAAAACTCGCATTATATAGTCGTTTTTTGCAGAGGTTCGGTAAAATATAAGAACGTATGTTTTTTGAACAATGAACGATGGAACAATTAGTCAGCAATTTGTAAGAATCCCTTCGAATGCTCATGGCATTAACTGGTTTAAAATCGGGGTAATATTGAAGTTTATCCAAGGAAAGGGGAGCTTTTATGTACTACACATCTTGCAGAGGTGCTGCCTCACAGAGACAAAGAACAGGGTTCGAGCTTGACCTGAAGTATTGTCTGTGAGAAGTTTATAACGAAGAGACGGAGGCAATAGGCTGTGGAAAGCTCAGGAATGGGAGGGGAAGGATGGAGAAAGCAAGGACTACCTGAAATTAGATATGCCAATGTTCATACCGCTGGGGTTCAAATTACTCAAGCAAATATGAGGTGCTGCTCCTCCAATATGCGGTGGGCCTCGCTCTGGCCATGGAGGAGGCCCAGGGCAGAAAGGTCGGATTCAGAATGGGAAGGGGAGTTGAAGTGTTGAGCCACCGGGAGTTCAGGTTGGTTATTGCGAACTGAGTGGAGGTGTTGTGCGAAGCGATCCCGAAGCCTGTCCCTGGTCTCACCGAGGTAGATCATACCCTGAATAAACCAACCACATTTTTGTTTGGCAGTGGAAAGAAATAATAGAAATTGCATGCATTGCAACGTGTAAAACGAGTTGAGATATTGTATTATAATTTTGCTGCGTGTCATTGTGGTATACATAATGTCTTGATTAGTGAATATGTTTAGTTTTTCACTTTATTGGAAGCAGAAATAATATGTGAATGATTCATTGAGCATAGTTCCGACTGGTAACCACGCACTTCGTCCGAGCACATTATCGCACGCGTCATGCAAGCCGTCTTAAATGACCACCCAAACTGTCATTTGGCAAATTAAAAAGCTGCCGAGGTTGCCCGGCTGACATCAGAGAAAAAAAATATAAGTTATTTCTCTGATGTATACACACCCTCCGATGTGTATAATATTTTTGACACTGTCATAGGCCTTTATTACATATGCTGTCACAACGCACTGTAGTCTCTAAACAAGCCTTCAGTAATTTTCCTTGCCGTCCGTTTCAGAATAATAGTGTTTTAAGCCAATAACTCGACACTAGCACTGGCAATAAATAAATCAATAAAAAGCGCAGCTTTCCAGCTCCTTATCTTATTGGCCACGCTTGGCTGCAAATCTGGTGGACCATCTTCCTCTAGTCATGGGGGTGGGGGATTGGAAGGGGCCTCACAAGTGGAACAGCTTAGGGCCTCTCTTCATATAAATCCGGACCTGGGCATTGGGGATATGAGGAACAAGAGAGTAAAGCCATGTAAAATCGGGACCATTGTGAGAGGGGAGGAGAATGCCAAATTAAATTTGTTGAATTTGAATGCGCGCAGTATAAGAAACAAAGTGGATCAACCTATGACACAGCTAGAAATTGGTAGGTATGATGTTATGGGAATTACAGAGACGTGGCTGCAAGTTGTTCAGAGTTGGAAGCAGAATCTTCAAGGTTATTCGTCATAATGGAAAGACAGACAGGTGGGCAGAAGGGGTGGGATATCACTGTTGGTAAGGAATGAAATGCAGTCCTTAGCGACGGGTGACATAGGGTCAGAAGGTGTATAGTCATTGTGTATAGAGCTGAGAAATTGTAAGGGTAGAACGACCCTAATGGCAGTTTTTTAGAAGCCCATAAACAGTATGCAAGATATAGGATACAAGTTACATTAGGAGGTACTATTGACAAGAAGGGAAATGCTACAGTGATCATGGGGATTTTCAATATGCAGGTAGACTGCAATTTCCAGGTTGGTACTGGACTCCCAGAAAGAGAATTTGCAGTGTGCCTCCGAGATGGATTCTTAGAGCAGCTTGTGGTTGAGCCTACCAGAGAAAAGGCAATTCTGGATTTAGTATTATGTAATGAACTGGATTTGATAAGGGACCTCAGGGTAAAGGAACCACTAGGAGGTTGCGAACACAACATGATAAGTTGTAATCTGCAATTTGAGAGAGAGAAGATACTTTGCCTTCCATCACAGGGATGAGGAGATCCACTGTGAAGGATGTTTGTGTGAATTAAATTGTTTGTGTGTCTTGTAGGAATTGTTGTGTTTGTGTGGCTGTAGAACCGGAGTTTCGTTTGAGCCTCACTGAGGTTCAAATTACATGGAATAAATATTGAATTGATTGATGGATTTTGAGAAAGAGAGAAGGAGAAATCGGAGGTGACGGTATTGTAGCTGAGCAAAGGGGACTACAAAGGCATAAGGGAGGAGCTGGCCAAAGTTGACTGGAAAGGGACCCTAGCAGGGATGACGGTGGAACAGCAATGGCAGGAATTTCTGCAAATCATAGAATCATAGAATCATAGAAAATAGGTGTAGGAGTAGGACATTCGGCCTTTCGAGCCTGCACCGCCATTCAATATGATCATGGCTGATCATCCGACTCAGTATCCTGTACCTGCCTTCTCTCCATACCCCCTGATCCCTTTAGCCACAAGGGCCACATCTAACTCCCTCTTAAATATAGCCAATGAAATGGCCTCAACTACCTTCTGTGGCAGAGAATTCCACAGACTCACCACTCTCTGTGTGAAAATAGATCTTCTCATCTCGGTCCTAAAAGACTTCCCCCTTATCCTTAAACTGTGACCCCTTGTTCTGGAGTTCCCGAACATCGGGAACAATCTTCCTGCATCTAGCCTGTCAACCACTTAAGAATTTTGTAAGTCTCTATAAGATCCCCCCTCAATCTCCTAAATTCCAGCGAGTACAAGCCGGGTCTGTCCAGTCTTTCTTCATATGGAAGTCCTGCCATCCCAGGAATAATTTGGAAGATGCAGGACCTGTTAATTCCAAAGTGAAAGAAAGGTTCCAGGGCGAGAAAGCGGCGCCCGTGGTGACAATAACAGTAAAGGACATTATAAAATTAAAAGAGAAGTCGTAAAACATTGCAAAGATTAATGGGAAGACTTTTTAAAGAACAACAGAATGTAACTAAAAAGACAATACGAGAGAAAAGATTAAATTGTAAAATTCTAGCTGATAATCTGAAAGAGAATATGAAAGACAATAGCAAACTGAATAGTTTCTTCAGTTATGTTAAGAATAAGAAAGAGGCAGAAGTGGACGTTGTACCACTGGAAAATAATGCGAGAAGTGATAATGGGTCATAAATAAATGGCAGAGTAGTTGATGAACTGTTTTGCCTCAGTCTTCACAGTGTAAGACACCAGCAAGGTGCCTGCAATTCAAGAACGTCAGGGGGTGGAAGTTAATGGAATGGCTAGTAATCGGGAGAAGGTGCTTGGGAAGCTGAAAGAAACATTGGGCTGAGGGAGATCTGGGAAGGGGAGGAGAAAGCTGGGATTACCGGAAATTGAAGAAGTCAATGTTCATACAGCTGTGGTGTAAACTGCCCAAGCGAAATTTGAGGTGCTCCTCCTCCAATTTACGGTCGGCCTCACTCTGGCCTTTCTGCCCAGGGCTGAAAGGTCGGATTCGGAATGGTAGGGGGAGTTGAAGTGCTGAGCCACCGGAACATCAGGTTGGTTGTTGCGGACCGAGCGGAGGTGTTGGGCGAAGAGAACGCCAAGCCTATGCTTGGTCTCACCCATGTAGAGCAGCTGACACCTAGAGCAGTGGATGCAATAGATGAGGTTGGAGAAGGTGCAGGTGAGCCTCTGTCGCACATGGAAAGACTGCTTGGGTCCTTTAATGGAGTTAAGGGGGGAGGCAGAGCGACAAGTGTAGCATTTCCTGCGGTTGCAAGGGAAAGAGCCAGGTGAGGGGGTGGTTTGGGTGGGAAGGGACGAATTGACCAGGGAGTTACAGAGGGAGCGGTCTCTGCGGAAAGGCAACAGGGGAGGACATGGGAAGATGTGGCCAGTGGTGGGATCCGATTAGACAAAAATGCTGGAGAAAATCGGCGGGTAAGGCAGCAGCTATGGAGCGAAGGAATAGATGACACATCGGGTCAAGACCCTTCTTCAGATTGATGTCGGGGGGGGGGGGGGGCACGAAAAAATAAGGAAGAGGCGGAGGCAATAGGCTGTGGGAGAGCTAGGAATGGGAGGGGAAGGATGGAGAAAGCAAAGACTACCTGAAATTAGATATGCCAATGTTCATACCGCTGGAGTTCAAACTACTCAAGCAAATATGAGGTGCTGCTCCTCCAATATGCGGTGGGCCTCACTATGGCCATGGAGGAGGCCCAGGGCAGAAAGGTCGGATTCAGAATGGGAAGGGGAGTTGAAGCGTTGAGCCACCGGGAGTTCAGGTTGGTTATTGCGAACTGAGTGGAGGTGTTGTGCGAAGCGATCCCCAAGCCTGCGCTGGTCTCACCGAGGTAGATCATACCCTGAATAAACCAACCACATTTTTGTTTGGCAGTGGAAAGAAATAATAGAAATTGCATGCATTGCAAACGTGTAAAACGAGTTGAGATTATTGTATTATAATTTTGCTGCGTGTCATTGTGGTATACATAATGTCTTGATTAGTGAATATGTTTAGTTTGTGACTTTATTGGAAGCAGAAATAATATGTGAATGATTCAATTGAGCATAATTCCGACTGGTAACTACGCACTACGTCCGAGCACATTATCGCACACGCGTCATGCAAGCCGTTCTTAAAATGACCACCCAAACTGTCATTTGGCAAATTAAAAAGCTGCCGAGGTTGGTTGCCCGGCTGACATCAGAGAAAAAAAAATATTGTTTTTTCTCTGATGTATACACATCGCCCTGCAAGGTGTATAAATATTTTTGACACTGTCCATATAGGCCTTTATTACATATGCTGTCACAACATCACTGTAGTCTCTATAAACAACCCTTCAGTTAATTTTCCTTGCCGTCGTTTCAGAATAATAGTGTTTTTAAAAAGAAATTAACCAATAACTCGACACTAGCACTGTGGCAATAAATAAATCAATAAAAAAAGCGCAGCTTTCCAGCTCCTTATCTTATTGGCCACGCTTGGCTCTGCAAATTCTCGGTGGACCATCTTCCTCTAGCATGAGGGTGGGGGATTGGAAGGCTTGGAAGGGGCCTCACGGAAGTGGAACAGCTTATTAGGGCCTTTAGGTAGAGGTTAGGGGCCTCTTCATATAAATCCGTAAATCCAACCTGCCCTGGGCATTGGGGATATGAGGAAACAAGAAGTAAAGCATGTATCGGGAAAATCGGTCGGGGACCATTGTGAGAGGGGGGAGAATTACCAAATTTTATTTTTACTTTCGGAGTCACGTGAGTGACTACGAGAAGACCCCCCGTCCAGCACGCATGCGCGACATTAGCGTTCATGCAGTGCAAACCCCCGCGACGAAACGGGAGTTCAAGGCGCTCCCCGCTACAAATTGAAAAGTCGGGGCCGACCGGTAAGTTTACCGTGGCCTTGTGTCTTTCTCTCTGTGGTCTTGTGTTCCCTGAAAAAAAATGAGCAAGGAAGGCCGAGGAAGAAGTCTGCAGCTCGCCCCCGTTCCGTCCTTCGTCCCCTCCGTTGAGGAATGCTCTTTGGAGGGGGGGCAAGAGGGCGGCGGTTATATAACTAATAAACGAGCCGCGTCCAGCCAGCACCGCTAGTGCTCCGCCGTGAGCAGCGGGCTGGATAGGTACCACCTGCAGCCAGAACCAGGCGGTCGTAAAGTGTCCGACGTTTCGGATGAAGATGCCTTAACCGCTCGAGAGGGACAACAGCAGCCGCCTAAGCCGCATATTGAACGTCTCATGGAGCAATTGCTGCCCAGCGAGATTCTGCTGAGAGAGGCAGCAGCAATACAGCCTCGCCAAGGGAGTTCAGGCACTCCCGCATGAGGGGCCTTTTTAATTTCCACGGCACACGGGGCTCATTGCTTCACCTTCTTTTTTGAAGGCAGCATTGGCGACCAGGTCTTGGGCTGGTCAAAGAAAGAGGGGTCACTGGCTGAAGATATCGGGAGTACGCATGGTGTACAGGAACAGGAAAGAGCTGCTGGGTGTGGTCAAAACCGCTACGTGGGCCATTCCACAAAGCGGGGTCGGCCACCATTTAGGAGCCGAAAACTTTGAGGCCAGGGGCATAAACACCTGTCCTCTTTATACCCCTTACATGAACAAGTGGTCATGAGGCTCTTCAAAAAAACTAGATTACAGGGGGCCCCAGGAAATTGTAACTCTTTGAATTGTAAACCTGCAGTACAATAGCCACAATTTGGGGACATTTTTGGGCAGAACATCAGATAAACCTGGAGTTGAAGCTCCAGAAGATTCTTATAAAAACTCTGACTGCAGAATAACATCTATATTTGCTCGGTCCATTTATGGTGCGGTCATCTCCACAAATTTCAAGCTAGGAACCATTGCTCTGCTGTGCAACAACTCAATATGTGAAAATAATTAATTTGGCGAAAGGAGTTTATCAAGCCTGCCCCCTTCAAACCTAAATTTGCGGGGGGGGATTTGCCAAAAAAACCACACGGGGTCAGAAACCTCCTATTCTGCTCTTTGGGTAAAGGGAACTTTCCAAAAGGTGAAAGACCTGGAGAAGGGAATTCCAAGGGGACCCTTTGGTCTCGTGCGGGCAAGGTTTGGGGACCGAGCAGAAACCCAACAAAACCCAGGCTGGGGCGTACCCATGGCGTTTCAACAGTCGTCCGACCACACTATGGGGGACTGGTGAAAGCTCGGGGTCCGCAAACATTTCCCGTAAGCCTTTTTTTGGCCAAGGGGCCCAGAGCAGACCCCATGGAAAAATGCGCCCCACCCCCAACACATCGAGATCAAACATCACCCCTCTACAGACCAGGCATGACGCCCTCATACTACCAGCGAAGAGGGCAGATAGAGCACCAATAACCGTGGAGGTAGGTGGGGGGTCTGGTTCCTCTCCAGCATATGTTGCTGTACGGGGCTCTGTTACTAACAGGGTGGCGGGAGATTGCCCTTGTTTTTGGATGCATGGTGAATCATCCCTAATGAATAGTATTCAAGTATATACTCAGCAGCGTTCATGGCTCACTAAATTGACTTTGTCCATAAAAAAATTTTCACCAGTTTTCAGCATATACCCAAAAGGGTATTCACCCTCTCAGTCAAGGAGAAACAAGAGGGTCAAGCTGAAAACTGATGAGGTTACAAGCTAAAAGGTGTCATTGAAAGAACAAAACATGAACCTTTGGAATTTGTGTCTAATATTTTCACTAAAATCAAAAAAAAAGATGGTGGGACGACGCCCATCATCATTGACTTAACTACTTTGAACAAGGTCTGTCAGGTATATACATTTCACAGATGGGATACTTTGAAAAACAGCCAGGACTATTGGTTTCTAGAGGGTACTTTAGCAAGCATTGATTTAAAAGATGCATTTACTACTCAGATACCCATACACAAGGACCATCGAAAAATATTTTAAAATTTATCTGGATGAAACAGCTATGGAATATAAAGCCTTACCAAATGGGCTAAACCTCTGCTCCAAGGTTGTTCATACAATTAAATCTTAAAACCTGCCTTGGCATTATTGAGGAAAACAAAAGCATATAGTCATGGGCGTATTTTAGACGCGGACATTTTAATAGTAGGGGGAAAACCTTGGGAGTGACAGCCATTTCTGGCAGTTGCAGCCCCACCAAACGTTTGTTTTGAAACTTTGGGGTTTGTCATCATCCAGAGAATAAAAATACAATCTTTACACCGTCCATTGCCATGGACTATCTTGGATTTACGATAGATACTGTTCGCATGATTGTAAAAACTCTGCCGAAGGGGAAGCATCAGAATTGGCGCTATCATGCAACTCGAACTCATGAATAAACATCAGCCAAACCATACGGGAAGTAGCTTAGAGTGATTGGCAAAATGGTAAGCAGCTTTCCCAGCTGTACAATTTGGGCCTTTGCACTATCAAAATCTGCCCAAAGAGCTAAAGTGCATGCACTAAAGCAAAAAAACTCAGGTCACTTTGACCGAGCTATGAGTTTAACTGCTGAAAATCCATTCCAGAGTTACAATGGTGGGCAAGGGAACGTAGGAAACTCAGCTCCAGTCCCATAATGATCACCAACCCACTGTATTAAACCATTCAAAACGGATGCCAGTGACTTTGGGCTGGGGAGCAACTAACATGCAATCCAGCACAGGGGGCAGATGGAGTAAATTTGAATCATTTCTTGCCTACAGACACGGGGGGTATCAACTATTTAGAAATGTTGGGTGCGTTTTATGGGTTAAAAGCATATTCATGCATAATACGCATCATGCACATGTCCGGTTGCAACTAGATAATACCACGGGTGGTGGCTTATATCAATCAACATGGGTGGTGTAAAGTCGATTATCGTGTGACAAATTTGGCCAACCTAATTGGCAATGGTTGTGTTGAAAGGGCATATTTGGTTATCAGCAACTTACCCCTACCAGGTAAGCAAAATACAGTGGCAGAACCACTGGTCACGTAGATTTAATGATAACATCGAATGGATGTTAAATCCCAAATGGTGTTTGCTGAAAATTACAAAGCAATATTGGCACACCAGATATCGAGGTCTATTTGCATCCAGGCTGAATCACCCAGGTACCCAACGTATGTCGCTTGGGAACCAGGGGACCCTGAGGCAGCAGCAGTTGATGCAATTTCTCGCTGCATTGGGGGAAAAATGTTATATTTTATGCTTTTCCTCCCTTCTGCCTCATCAGTGTCGGGTATTACGCAAGATTCAATTGGATTCCGCTTCAGGAATCTTGATATTTACCTGACTGGCCTACACCCGGAGCCATGGTTCCCAGTGGCTTTCGACATGGCTGTTGAAACACCGTTGGCAATTCCCACAGCAAAGTCGACAGTTATTATTATATCCACCAGTGTCAGGCATTAGTCACCGTGCCATGACAGAGTCAATCTCCTGGCTTGCAGATTCTAAAAAGACCTCTACTGGGCTGGAATGGGACTGTCTGAGGACGACCCATCAAAACATGATGACCGCCCATCTCACCCGGGAGTCCACCAGGAGGACAATACCTGACCAATATAAGAAAATGGAACGGTATTGCTCCAAAAACAGGAAACTACCTACACTACAGCTACAGCCACCAGTGTTGTGGAGTTTTTCTGCTTGGATATTACTTCGGGAAGGACTCTCAGCTACAGGGCGCCATTAATACAGCCAGGAGTGCGTTGTCGGCTTATTTGGTTCCAGACAGCAGGGACAATGACTTTGGGGGTCCCATCCACTAGTGGTCAAAATCATGAGGGGCATTTTTAACACCAATTACCCCTAGGCCTAGGTACACTCAGATCTGGGATGTCAGCATAGTACTGACGTACCTTAGGGGATGGCCACCCACCCAGGTCACTTACTCTGGAACAACTTACACCTGAAATCAAAGTCATGCTCATGGCTCTAGTGTCAGCTCATAGGGTACAGTCCTTTCCACCTTCTGAGGCTGGACAGCATGACAGAGTCATTTGGGGACTGTATCCCACATTTCAATTTCAGGCGGGGCTGGTCAAAAACAAACTAGACCAGGTACCACGCCTCCAGTTATGGAGTTCCGGGCACTTATTTCACCTGACCCACGGTTGTGTGCCAAGGGGACCCATCTCGCCAACTAAACATTAGACACAAACATATTAACTTAAGAGGAGAGAAAAGCCATATGGATAAAGCCACAAGAAGCCTCATGGTCTGGTGACGAGCCAATAACCATTTCAAGGTGGCTCAAGCAGGTGCTTAAGTCGCGATAGGGAGTCGATACTAATGTGTACTATATCTCATTCCACCAGGGCTGCATCTACGTCGGCGGCTAGGCGAATGGGGATGTGCCTTGACCATATTCTTGGCCAGAGCAGGATGGTCCTCGGAAAGAACTTTTCAAAGGTTTTTATAATAAAGCCGCTCGGCGGAGGCCTGCTACATTTGCAGACAGAATTTTAGAGTCTGCAGATAATATTTTTATTTTAAGCCGGGGGGAGCTTCCCTCTGTTTTTTGTTGTTATTAAAAACCATTTTTTTGTTCACAAACAGGTTATTGTTGATTGTATAAAAATGGCTTCCTCCCTCTAAGGTCTTCAGGCAGTGAGTGGGAAGCATGAGCTGGTACACGGTTCGGATTTCACATAGCTTTGAAGTCTTCACGTAGTCACTCACGTGACTCCGAAGTAAAATAGTAAGATTAAATGAGAAAACTTACCAGTTCGAAGTTTGATCTGTATTTTATGAGGAGTTACGATGAGGGATTATCGTGCCCTCCGCTCCCACCCTCTATATACAGATCAACTGGTAAAATTAAGTTCTTATTTTTTCTTTTTACTATATTTATTTCAATTGTTGTGTTTTCTGTGAATCCACACCCCGCTGGTTTGCTTTGAAGAAATGTCGCGCATGCGTGCTGGGACGGGGTCTTTCACGTAATCCCTCATCGTAAAACTCCTCATAAAATACAGATCAAAAACTTCGGGAAAACTGGTAAGTTTCTCATTTATCTTACTATTAAATGTGTTGAATTTGAATGCGAGCAGTATAAGAAACAAAAATTGGATCAAATACTATGGACACAGCTAGAAAAAATTGGTAGGTATTGATGTTATGGGGAATTTACAGGCGACGTGGCTGCAAGTTGTTCATGAGTTGGAAGCAGAATCTTCAAGGTTATTCGACATAAAGGATAGACAGGACAATAAGGGAATGACTGACAGGTGGGCAGAAGCCCAGAAGGGGTGGGATATCACTGTTGGTTAAGGAATGAAATTCAGTCCTTAGCGAGGGGTGACATTGGGTCAGAGGTGTATAGTCATTGTGTATAGAGCTGAGATAATTGTATGGGGTAGAACGACCTAATGGCAGTTTTTTAGAAGCCCATAAACAGTATCCAGGGATATAGGATACAACTTACATCAGGAGGTTTTACTATTGACAAGAAAAGGAAATGCTACAGTGGGATCATGGGGATTTTCTAATATTGCAGGTAGACTGGCAATTTCCAGGTTGGTTATTGGACTCCAGAAAGAGAGGGGGGTTTTGCAGAGTTGCCTCCGAGATGGATTCTTAGAGCATCTTGTGGTTGAGCCTACCAGAGAAAAGGCCCAATTCTGGATTTAGTATTATGTAATGAACTGGATTTGATAAGGGACCTCAAGGTAAGGAAATAAAACCACTAGGAGGTTTGCGAACACAACATGATAAGTTGTAAATCTGCCCAATTTCAGAGGGAGAGAAGAATACTTTGCCTTCCATCACAGGGAGGAGGAGATCCCAACCTGTGAAGGATGTTTGTGTGAATTGAATTGTTTGTGTGTCTTGTAGGAATTTGTGTGGCTGTAGAACCGGAGTTTCGTTTGAGCCTCATGGAGGTTCATCAAATTACATGGAATAAATATTGAATTGATTGATGGATTTTGAGAGAGAGAGAAGGAGAAATCGGAGGTGGTGACGGTATTGTAGCTGAGCAAAGGGGACTACAAAGGCATAAGGGAGGTGCTGGCCAAAGTTGACTGGAAAGGACCCTAGCAGGATGTACGGTGGAACAGCAATGGCAGGAATTTCTGCAAATCATAGAATCATAGAATCATAGAAAATAGGCGAAAGGGAGTAGGACATTCGGCCCTTCGAGCCTGCAACCGCCTATTCAATATTGATCATGGCTGATCTTCCGACTCACTATCCTGTATCTGCCCTTCTCTCCTACCCCGGATCCCTTTAGCCACAAGGGCCACATCTAACTCCTTCTTAAATATAGCCAATGAAATGGCACTCAACTACCTTCTGTGGCAGAGAATCTTCCACAGATCCTCACCACTCTCTGCGTGAAAATAGATCTTCTCATTCTCGGTCCTAAAAAGACTTCTCCCTTATCCTTAAAAACTGTGACCCCTTGTTCTGGAGTTCCCGAACATCGGGATAACATATTTTTCCTGCATCTAGCCTGTCAACCACTTAAGAATTTTGTAAGTCTCTATAAGATCCCCCCTCAATCTCCTAAATTCCAGCGTGTCAGTATCCAAGCCGGGTCTGTCCAGTCTTTCTTTCATATGGAAGTTCCTGCCATCCCAGGAATAATTTGGAAGATGCAGGACTGTTAATTCAAAGTGAAAAAGAAAGGTTCCAGGGCGAGAAAGAGGCGCCGTGGTGACAATAACAGTAAAGGAACCATTATAAAATTAAAAGAAAAGTCGTAAAAACATTGCAAAAAGATTAATGTGGAAAGACTTTTTAAAGAACAACAGAATGTACTAAAAAGGGACAATACGAGAGAGAGAAAAGATTAAATTTTAAAAATTTAGCTGATAATCTGAAAGAGGAATATGAAAGACAATAGCAATCCTGAATAGTTTCTTCAGTTATGTTAAGAATAGAAAGAGGCAGAAGTGGGACGTTATACCACTGAAAAATAATTTGCGAGAAGTGATAATGGGTTCATAAATAAATGGCAGAGTAGTTGATGTTTGTTTTGTCTCAGTAACAGGGTGTAAGACACCAGCAAGGTGCCTGCAATTCAAGAACGTCAGGGGGTGGAAGTTAATGGATGGGCTAGTAATCGGGAGAAGGTGCTTGGGAAGCTGAAAGAAACATTGCGCTGAGGGGGAGATCTGGGTAAAAGGGGAGGGGGAGAAGGCTGGGGATTACGGAAATTGAAGAAGTCAATGTTCATTACAGCTGTGGTGTAAAAACTGCCCAAGGCGAAATTTGAGGTGCTCCGCCTCCAATGTTACGGTCGGCCTCACTCTGGCCTTTCTGACCCAGGGGGCTGAAAGGTCGGGGATTCGGAATGGTAGGGGGAGTTGAAGTGTCGAGTGAGCCCCCGGAAAAACACTTTAGGTTGGTTGTTGCGGACCCGAGCGGAGGTGTTGGGCGAAGAGAACGCCAAGCCTATGCTTGGTCTCACCCATGTTAGAGCAGCTGACCACCTAGAGCAGTGGATGCAATAGATGAGGTCCGGGGGGGGGGGGGGGGGGGGGGAAATGGAGAAAGTGCAGGTGAGCCTCTGTCGCACATGGAAAGACTGCTTGGGTCCTTTAATGGAGTTAAGGGGGGAGGCAGCAGAGCGACAAGTGTAGCAATTTCCTGCGGTTGCAAGGGAAAGAGCCAGGTGTGCGGGGGGGGTGGTTTGGGTGGGAAGGGACGAATTGGACCAGGGGGGTAGTTACAGAGGGAGCGGTCTCTGCGGAAAGGCAATCAGGGGGGACATGGGAAGATGTGGCAGTGGTGGGGGATCCGATTAGACAAAAATGCTGGAGAAAATCGGCGGGTAAGGCAGGCTATGGAGCGAAGGAATAGATGACACATCGGGTCAAGGACCCTTCTTCAGATTGATGTCGGGGGGGGGGGGGGCACGAAAAAATAAGGAAAAGAGGCGGAGGCAATAGGCTGTGTAGGGAGCTAGGATATGGCAGGGGGAAGGATGGAGAAAAGCAAAGACTAACCTGAAATTAGATATGCCAATGTTCATACCGCTGGAGTTCAAACTACTCAAGGCAAAATATGAGGTGCTTCTCCTCCCCAATATGCGGTGGGCCCTCACTATGGCCATGGAGGGAGGGACAGGCCAGAAAAGGTGGTCGGATTCAATGGGAAGGGGAGTTGAAGCGTTGAGCCACCGGGAGTTCAGGTTGGGGGGGGGTGGTTATTGCGAACTGAGTGGAGGTGTTGTGCGAAGCGATCCCAAAGCCTGCAGCTGGTCTCACCGAGGTAGATACCCTGAATAAAACCAACCCACATTTTTGTTTGGCAGTGGAAAGGGAAATAATAGGGAAATTGCATGCATTGCAACGTGTAAAACGAGTTGAGATATTGTATTATAATTTTGCTGCATGTTCATTGTGGTATACATAATGTCTTGATTAGTGAATATGTTTAGTTTGTGACTTTATTGGAAGCAGAAATAATATGTGAATGATTCATTGAGCATAATTCCGACTGGTAACTACGCACTTCGTCCGAGCACATTATCGCACGCGTCATGCAAGCCGTCTTAAATGACACCCAACACTGTCATTTGGCAAATTAAAAAGCTGCCGAGGTTGCCCGGCTGACATCAGAGAAAAAAAAAATAAGTGAGAGCCCTGCGATGTGTATAATATTTTTGACACTGTCATAGGCCTTTATTACATATGCTGTCACAACGCACTGTAGTCTCTAAACAACCCTTCAGTAATTTTCCTTGCCGTCCATTTCAGAATAATAGTGTTTTAAGCCAATAACTCGACACGAGGCACTGGGGGCAATAAATAAATCAATAAAAAGCGCAGCTTTCCAGCCCCTTATCTTATTGGCCACGCTCGGCTGCAAATCTGGTGGACCATCTTCCTCTAGTCATGGGGGTGGGGGATTGGAAGGGGCCTCACAAGTGGAACACATAAAAACATAGAAAATAGGTGCAGGAGGAGGCCATTGGGCCCTTCGAGCCAGCACCACCATTCATTGCGATCATGGCTGATTGTCCCCAATCAATAACCCGAGCTTGCCTTCTCCCCATATCCCTTGATTCCACTAGCCCCTAGAGTTCTATCTAACTCTCTCTTAAATCCATCCAGTGATTTGGCCTCCATTGCCCACTGTGGCAGGGAATTCCACAACTCTTTAGGTGACAACGTTTTTTCTCACCTCAGTGTGAAATGGCCTTCCTTTTATTCTAAGACTGTGGCCCTTGGTTCTGCACTCGCTCAACATTGCGACCATTTTTCCTGCATCTAGCTTGTCCAGCCCTTTTATAATTGTATATGTTTCTACAAGATCCCCCCCTCACCCTTCCATACTCCAGTGAATACAAGCCTAGTCTTTTCAATCTTTCCTCATATGACAGTCGTGCCATCCCAGGGATCAATCTCGTAAACCTACGCTGCACTGTCTCAATCACAACGGATGTCCTCCCCACAAATTAGGAGACCAAAACTGTACGCAAAATACTCCAGATGTGGTACTTTACCAGAGCCCAATACAAACTGCAGAAGAACCTCTCTACTCCTATACTGAAATCCTCTTGTTATGCCAACATTCCATTAGCTTTCTTCACTGCCTGCTGTACCTGCACGCCAACTTTCAGTGACCGATGTACAAGGACACCCAGGTCTCGCTGTAGCTCCCACTTACCTAACCTAACCCCATTGAGATAATAATCTGCCCCCTTGCTTTTGCCACCAAAGTGGAGAACCTCACATTTATCTATATTGTACTGCATCTGCCACGCATCTGCCCACTCACTCAACCTGTCCAGGTCTCCCTGCAACCTCCTAACATCCTCTTCACAGTTAACACTGCCACCCAGCTTTGTGTCATCCACAAACTTGCTACTGTTGCTCCTAATTCGCTCTTCCAAATCAATAATATATATGGCAAACAGTTGCGGCCCCAACACCGAGTCACTGCCTGCCATTCTGAAAAGGACCCGTTCACATCCTACTCTTTGCTTCTGGTCTGCCAACCAATTCTCTATCCATGTCAACTCCTTAGCCCCAATACCATGTGCTCTAATTTTAGTCACCAGTCTCCCGTGCGAGACCTTATCAAATGTTTTGTACCTTGTTACGGAGTTTTCTACGAGCTTACGGACGTAGACCTATTGAGTGCCTCGGCACTCGACACTATGTGTGTGCAGACGCCTCTATTACTAGTGATTTTACTATTTGTGATGTCTTCCATGTTATGCTGCTGTGTGAAATTAAATTCCTCCCCCCTCCTCCCCCTCACCTACATACCTAACAACAACCCCAACCAACTACCCCAACCCCAACCAACCCCACCCCCCCCCCCACCCCCCCCCCCCCCCCCCTACCCCCCCCTCACCCCCACCAACACAAATTACACCACCCCAAAACAAAACCAACCCCTTTTTCTTTCAACCAGCCACCCATTAATAACTTACACTCCCTATATTACTTCCCACCCACATCAATATTACTCTAAATCCCCCCTACCCACCCCAAATTCACACCAAACCCAACTATACCACCCTACCCAACCCACCACCCCCCCCAAAAACAACCCACCCCAACTGATTGACACAAAACCCCCCACACCACCCCAACCACACCCACCACCACCATACCCCCCCCCCCCCCCACCCCAACCCCCCCCCCACCCCCATCCCCCCCCCCCCCCCCCACCCCCCCCCCCCCCCCCCCCCCCCCCCCCCCCCCCCCCCCCCCCACCCCCCCAACAACCCCCCCCCACCCCACCACCCCAAACCCCCCCCCCAAACCCCCCCCCCAACCCCCACAAAACAACAAAACCCACCCAAACCACCACCCCCCACCACACAACCCCCACAAAACCCCCCACCCCCCCCCACCCCCCCCCCCCCCCCCCCCCCCCCCCCCCCCCCCCACCCCCCCCCCCCCCCCCCCCCCCCCCCCCCCCCCCCCCCCCCCCCCCCCCCCCCCCCCCCCCCATTCCAGATCAGATATAAGTCAAGCATGATTTCCTCCTTTCATAAATCCTTGCTGACTTGGACTAATCCTTTTACTGCTATCCAAATGCCCCATTCTTACCTCTTTAATAGTTGACCAGCATCTGTCCCTCCACCGAAGTCAGGCTAACTGGTCTGTAATTCCCCGTTTTCTCTCCCGCTGCTTTCTTGAAAAGGTGGGGTGACATTTAGCTATCCTCGAATCCACAGGAACTAATCCTAGATCTATTGAACATTGGAAAATGGATCACCAATGTGTCCCACTATTTCTGCGCCACCTCCCTGAAGACCCTGGGATGCAGTCATCATCAGGCCCCGGGGGATTTATTGTCCTTCATTCCATTAGCCTACCCAATACTATTTCTCACCATAATGAAAATTGTATATTTCAGCTTCCCTAGAGCCGCTTAGATCCTTCTGTCCTCCAATACTTCTGGGAGATTGTTCGAGTATTCCTTAGTGAGGACAGAATCCGAAGTACCTGTCAACTCTTCTGCATTTAAATTGTTCCCCCATAATAATTTCACCTGTCTCTGCCTTCGAGAGACCCACATTTGACTTTGCTACTCTTTTTCCTTTATCATATCTAAATAAACTTTTACTGTCCTTCTTTTTATTCCTGGCCAGCTTCCCTTCGTACTTCATCTTTTCAGCCCGTATTGCCCGTTTTGTTTCCTTCTGTTGCCCTATGAAAGTTTCCCAATCCTCGGCTTGCTTCCGGCTACCCTTTGCTGTGTTATTCATCTTTTCTTTTAGTTTAATTCTATCCCTAACTTCTCTTGTCAGCCACGGTTGCCTCCTACTACCCTTAGAATCTTTCTTCCTTTTTGGAATGAAATAATCATGTGTCTTCCGGATTATGCCCAGAAATTCCTGTACAAGAAGGGAGCAAAGCAGAATATTAGGACTATAGACCAGTTAGTCTGACTTCAATGGGTGGTAAGAATTTATAGTCAAAGTCAAATCAAGTCAAGAGAGTTTATTGTCATGTGTCCCTGACAGGACAATGACATTCTTACTTTGCTTCAGCACAACAGAACATAGTAGGCATTGACTACAAAACAGATCAGTGTGTCCATATACCATTATATACGTAAATGCACACATGAATAAATAAACTGATTAAGTGCAAATAACAGATAAAGGGCTATTAATGTTCAGAGTTCTGTCCAAGCCAAGTTTAATAGCCTGATGGCTGTGGGGAAGTAGCTATTCCTGAACCGGGTCGTTGCAGTCCTCAGGCTCCTGTACCTTCTACCTGAATGTAGCAGGGAGATGAGTGTGTGGCCCGGATGGTGTGGATCCTTGATGGTATTGCCAGCCTTTTTGAGGCAGCGACTGCGATAAATCCCCTCGATAGAAGGGAGGTCAGAGCAGATGATGGACTGGGCAGTGTTTACTACTTTTTGTAGTCTTTTTACTCTCCAAGTTGCACCTGTAGAAGTTAGAGTAGTCCTCCTTGACAAACTGACTCTCCGTAATCTTCTCAGGAAGTAGAGGCGCTGATGAGCTTTCTTAATAATTGTATCAGTGTTCTCGGACCAGGAAAGACCTTCAGAGATGTGCACGCCCATTATGAAGGGTGAGGTCACTGAGTACTTTGAAGTTCACGATAAAATAGGCTGAAGTCTGCATGACTTCGGGAAAGGGCTGCAGACTTCTGCATGACTTCCCTGAAAAAATTGCTGGAATTCTTTGAAGTATTTAGCAGGACAGACAAAGTAAAGTTTCGCTAGGTTTTCAAAAAAAAAACTTTGATAACGTGCCTCAGGGGATTAAAGGAAGTTGAGGGCCCATGGTATCAAAGGACAGATAGCAGCATAGATATCAGGTTGGCTGAATGACAGAAGGAAACAGGGGCAACAAAGAGGATTTTTTCTGGTGGTCTAACAGTGACAAGCGGAGTTGCACATGGCTCAGTGCTACGGCTGCTGCTCTTCACGTTGTATATTCATGATTTGGATGAGGGGATCAAAGGCTATGTGGCTGAGGTATGTGGATGATACGAAACTAGACGGAGGGGCAGGTAGTGTAAAGAAATCAGGGACTCTGCCGAAGGACTTGGTACCTCTGGTTTACCTGAAATGTCTGTTGTGGTCCTTGGATAGAGTCGAGGAAGGAGGTATCATAACAGGTGGTGCATCTACCGTTGCAGGGGAAAATACCTCGGGAGGGGGTGGTTTGGCTGTGAAGTGACGAGTTAACCAACGAATTGCGGACGGAACGATCTCTGTCGAAAACGGAAAGAGGTGAAAATGAAAAGTGGTGGGATTCCGTTGGTGGTCGGAGTAAAGCTGTGTGTGAGAGCCGATGGTGTGATAGGTGAGGACTAGGGAGACTTTGTCCCTGTTGCCATTGGGGTGGGGGCAATGGATTTGGAGAAAGCGGGAGGATTCGAAGAATAGGTGTAAGGACCAGCTCAGTGTGTAAGTTGAGGGGAAATTGGTTGGTTCTTCGGTCGAGGAAGAAACGGACTGGTTTTTAAGGCCTTCCCGGTGGGGAAGTACATGTATACTGAGTCCATAGTAAACATGGGGGAGTGGGGGGGGGGGGGGGGGGGGGGGTGGAAACCGGTCACTGATGAGAAAAAGGGCGTGTGAGGTGGCTGGGACATAGATCGGCAGTGATTGGACCATGGGTGTTAGGATGGGGTGCAGATATGTGGACATTAATTCATTAGGACGGGAGGATGTAGAAACAATGGATCTGCCAGGGCAGTTCTGTTTATTGATTTTAGGGAGAAGGTAATGCCAGTGCGTGGCTTGTTTATACCCATATATCGTATGATCAGAGTTGTTTGGATACCAGGCAACCCGTTAACAGTGCAAGTTATAATAGAAACATTGAAACATGGAAAATTGGTGCAGGAGTAGGCCATTCGGCCCTTCGAGCCTGCACCGCTATTCAATATGATCATGGCTGATCATCCAACTCAGTATCCCGTACCTCCCTTCACTCCATACCCCCTGAACGCTTTAGCCACAAGGGACACATCTAACTCCCTCTTAAATATAGCCAATGAACAGGCCTCAACTATCTTCTGTGGCAGAGAATTCCACAGATTCCAAGTGTTTTTCTCATCTCCATGCTAAAAGACTTCCCCCTTATCCTTAATCTGTGACCCTTTGTTCTGGACTTCCCCAACATCAGGAACAATCTTCGTGCATCTAGCCTGTCCAACCCCTTAAGAATGTTGTAAGTTTCTATAAGATCTACCCTCAATCTTCTAAATTCTAGCCAGTACAAGCCGAATCTATCCAGTCTTTCTTCATATGAAAGTCCTGCCATCCCAGGAGTCAGTCTGATGAACCTTCCCTGTACTCCCTCTATGGCAAGAATGTTTTTCCTCAGTTTAGGAGACAAAAACTGTACACAATACTCCAGGTGTGGTCTCGCCAAGGCCCTGTACAACTGCAACAGGACCTCGCTGCTCCTATACTCAAACCCTTTCGCTATGAATGCTAACTTACCATTCGCTTTCTCCACTGCCTGCTGCACCTGCATGCCTACTTTAAATGACTGGTGTACCATGACACCCAGGTCTCGTTGCATCTCCCCTTTTCCAAACCGGCCACCATTCAGATAATAATCTACTTCCCTGTTCTTGGCACCAAAATGGATAACCTCACATTTATCCACATTATACTACATCTGCCATGCATTTGCCCAATCACCCAACCTATCTAAGTCACCTTGCAGCCTCCTAGCATCCTCCTCACTGCTAACACTGACCCCCAGCTTCGTGTCATCCACACTTGGAGATGTTGCATTCAATTCCCTCGTCCAAATCATTAATATATATTATATATTATATAATATATATTGTAAATAGCAGGGTTCCCCAGCAACTGAACTTGCGTACCCCACTAGTCACTGCCTGCCTTCTGAAAAGACCCCGTTTACGCCTATCTCTTTGCTTCCTGTCCTGCCAAGCCGGTTTTCTTTATCCACATCAATACCTGAACCCCCAATTCCGTGTGATTAAGTTCGCCATACTAATTCTCTATTGGGACCTTGTCCGAAACCTTCTGAAAGTCCAGATATAACACTATTACATCTCGAAAAATTCTACAAGATTCGTTAGACATGATTTACCTTTCATAAATCCATGCTGACTTTGTTCAATGATTTCACCACTTTCCAAATTTTTGCGATCCCATTTTTAATAACTGACTCTAGCATATTCCCTTATTCCCCCATCCGAGGTTAGACTAACGGTCTGTAATTCCCCATTTTCTCGCTCCCTCCCTTTTTAAAAAGTGAGGTTACATTAGCTACCCTCCAATCCCCAGGAACTACTCCAGTATCTAAAGAGTTTTGAAAAATGACCACTAATGCATTCACTATTACGGGCTACTTCCTTAAGTGCTCTGGGATGCAGCCTACTGCCCTGCGGATTATTCCTTCTTTTAATTCCACTCAATTTACCTAACACGACTTCCCGACTAACCTGGATTTCACTCAGTTCCTCCATCTCATTTGAACCCCTATTTCCGGCAGATTATTTATGTCTTCCTTAGTGAAGACAGAAACCAAAGTAGTTATTCAATTGGTCCTGCCATGTCCTTGTTCCTCAGACCAAATTCAACCTGTTTCTGACTGCAAGGCACCTACATTTGTTTTAAAACTAATCTTTTTTCTCTTCACATATCTAAAAACAGAACTTTGCACTCAGTTTTATGTTCCCTGCCAGTTTTCTTTCATAATCTATTTCCCCTTTCTTCCTAATTAAGCCCTTTATCCTCCTCTCTGAACCTCTCCCCAGTCGACTGTAGGGCTAACTTTTTCCTGGCTAATATTATGCTTCATCTTTGTTTGATACTATCCCCTGATTTCCCCTTGTTTAAACCACGATGCACTACCTTCCCTGATTTATTATTTTGCCGAAATGGGAGAACAATTGTTGTAGTTCATCCATGCATCTTTAAATGCCTTCCATTGCATATCCATCATCAACCCGTTAAGAATCAATTGCCAGTCTAATCTTGGCCATTCCCGTCTCATACCCTCAAAGGTACCTTCTTTAAGTTCAGAACCATTGTTTCTGAATAACTATGTCACTCTCCATCCAATGAAGAACTCAACCATATTATTGTTACTGTTGCCCAAGGGGCCACAACCCACAACAAGACTACTAACAATAACCCTTCCTCAATACTCAATAACCCGGAGTGTGGAATAGCCTGCCTACCTCGTTGGTTCTTCTACATGTTTATTTAGAAAACTATCCCGCAACATTCCCCAGAAATCATCTTCCTTGGCACCACCCCCTGCCAATTTGATTCACCTAATCTACATGTAGATTGAAGTCACCCATTATACTGTTTTAGAACCTTTGTTGCAACGCATTTCGAATTTCCTGTTTGATGCCATCCCCAACTCCCACTACTAAAGTAGATGCCTTACACAAACTCCACAGGCAATGCAGTAAATCATAGTTTCCGCAGTTTAGTAGAGCTAGCTGCCGCCCCCAACAGGTCCAGTGACTTCCAACTGCCCTGCATGGAGTTTGCATGTTCCCCTTGGTTTGTGTTCACTCCATTGGGTGCTCCCCGCTGGTCAAATTTCATATATTTTAAAAATAAGTGTGGCGGATCAGACGCTGCCTGAAACAGATGTGAGCGGTAAGAATCGTAGGTGTCAAGTGGAGCATTAATTGGAACATTGGGAGAATATACGAATCGTGTAGGATTAGCTAAGTTGCACATCTAATTGCCGTGCCTCAGTTAGATGCTCCGGCTTCGTGAATACCTATCTCTGCTTGTGGTTCGATCTTCTGATCCCAATAACACTCACCTGTTGCTACGTTTTCGAATAACAAGACAATTCTAATTGTTCAGTTTGTGTTTGTTTATTTTTCAATTTTGAAGCATTGAGGTGAGCGGAATTTCACTCGGTTGATCAGCCTGTCTATAAATGTAGACACAATCCCATAAATAAACATATTGGTGCACGCTACTTAATAATCGTCAGAAAAGGCTCCGCGATGTGAAGATATTGTTATCCGAATAGTTTGTAATCACCGGGATCAGCTCCGCTATTTGTGTAATAAAGGACGGTAACCACACAATGATGAATGCCAGATATAATGAAGAGTAAGATTGTGGACCTCATTCGGTATCTCGGGGTCACTGTGGGTTCGTCCCGCTTTGTGTCTGGAGACCCCTCCGAACTTTACGAATCCGACAAACCACTAAAATGTGCCGGATGTCATAGAGTTGAGCGACATTTAATAACACGAAAGGAAGCAATGAGAACGGTAACAAGTCAATCATTTATCCACCCATACCGGATCTGTATCAAAAATTCGATTTCCACAAACAGGCCCAGGTAACATTGTCAACCACCAACGCCCCTGTTCAAATCGGGAACATTTTGTGCAGCACGACAGAATCCCGTTATTTTCAGAACCACAGCCGCAGTTTTTCAGATGCAATATTTTTTTTCCAGCATCTTGGTAACAACATGGTGACAGATCGATCAAAGGTGAAAGTGACGGTGAACCAGACAGGAACAGTTTCCAGGTTCCACTGGCCTCGACAATTGACCGTATTGCACACGCAGGGTGATGTCCCAGGAAAGTCCCGGAAAAATATTAATAACGACACCGCCATCAGCCTAAGAAGGGGCCTCGACCCAAACGTCGCCCTATCTCCTTCTCTCCATAGATGGCTGCCTGACCCGCTGAGTTTTACTCAGCATTTTTTGTCTACCCGCCACAGTATGGACGTCACTGATGATGGTCAGTAGATCTGCCACTGCCATGCCACCAGGTAGCTAGTTAGCGTGTAGGTGGAAAGGTTGCCATCTTTCCTCGGGACAGGATCACAATCGTCACTAAATTCACTGGATAGGAAAAGTAAAATTCCCCCACATTTGAAATTACAGCAATGGCTTGTTGAACTCAGAATAGATTGGCACAGTGGCGCAGCGGTAGAGTTGCTGCCTTACAAAACGAATGCAGCGCCGGTTGAACCCGGTTCACCGAAAATTAGGCGACCAATGGGTGCTGCTTTACGGGGTTTGTACGTTCTCCCCGTGTCCTGCTGCGTTTTCCCCCACTCCGAGAACTTCCGGTTTCCCCTCCCACACTCAAAGACGTACAGGTGTGTAGGTTTAATATGGCTTGAAAAATGTAATAATTGTCCCCTAGTGGGTGTTGGGGGGCCTGTGGTCCGCGCCGTATCTCTAAACCTAAAACTAATATAGTTCTGCCTGATATGAACAAAATCTTATACTCTGGGGGGTGGGTCCATTGATGTTAGGTACATAACGGATCTCAAACTCATTCAACACCAAACCCGATATTGAATGAAGCGAAATCTGGTGTTTGGTGTTCACCGATGTATCATGAGCCCTCATCTTGAACAACATATAATTAGATGAGGTTGGTGGATGGTCCCAAGTGAACATCAGCCCTAACGCGAAAAGGACTATCGAGGTACCCGGACAGAAGTACTCAGAGCTCGTATACATCGGCGACACAAAACGTAGACCAGCCAATATGTTTTCCCTGAACAAACACCGTCGCTCAGTCCGCCTGAATCTACCTGATCCACACGTATTGCTAAACACTTTAAATCTCCTTCCCATTCCCACACTGACCTTTCTGTCTCGTCTCACCTCCATGTCTAAACTCAAATTGGTGGAACAGCAATATAATACTTTCGCTTGGGCAACTTACAGCCCTAGTGTATGAATATTGATTTCTCAAGTAACCCCGGCAATCGCATCGCTCCCTAGCCCTCCCCCACCAAAACCAAGTTGCACCTGCTTCTCATTTTCCCCCAACAAGAAGCTAACAGTGACTTTTACTTGTATTATCATTACAGTTTTACATAGCTTTCAATCATTTTTCTTTTTCTCCTCTAACATCATCCTTCTTTATCTCTTGTTTCCCTTCCCGTGACCTTCAGTGGAACAATGGTCTCGAGCCGAAACGTCCACCCATATTCCTTCTCTCCAGAGATGCTGACTATTCTTTTGAGAACTTCAGCTTTTTGTGTCTATCTTCTGGTTACAAAACCACCATCTGCAGTCCTGCCTCTACATGATGGAGGTGATATGGTTAATGCACAAGGTGCGGGATGGCTCAAATAAACAGTAGCTTTGCAATATATATGCAGTAAAATACTACAATCCACCGCACACAATTCGGAAACGTGAAATCCCCGGCATGTTACTCGTCTGAAGCATTTACGTGGGCTACTGCTTCCTGACCCTAGTGAAATCCACTCTCTTGAAACTCATATGGGTTAATAACACACATTAAATCGAACTTGCTTGTGGGGCCATCGTTTTCCACCTGCCCTAAATCTTCTCTACAATACAATACAACACATTTTTATTGTCATTGAACTCTCAAATTAAGTTGTCACTAAATTTGGTTCCTGCAGTCATACAAAAGAAAACAACCAAGACACACACCACACAATTTACACAAACATCCATCACAGTGAATCTCCTCCTCACAAGTGATGGAAGGCAAAGTATTGTCTCTCAACCTACTCTCCATTCTTCTCGCCAATGTCAAAGCACCCGGCGTGCGATGGTATTCCCGCGGCTATTAAGGCCGCGCCGGGCGATGCAAGCCTCACTCTAGGTCATTTTCAACCCCCCGCAAGTCGTGCGGGAGAAGTTGCGTTGCGGGTCCTCCGAAAAGCGTCTCCCCACCAGGACCCGCGGCTTCCCGATGTCACCTTCCACCCGCCTCTGCGGGACTGAGCCTCCGGAGCTTCGGGTCGGCCACCCAGCCCGCGCGCCCCACAGCGCTCCAAACGGCTCCGAAGGCCGCCAGCTCCACTATGGTAGGGGTCCGCAGGCTACGCGACTGGAGCCCCCAGGTCGTTCCGGTTGGAGGCCGCTCCACGGTGCTAGGCCCCAAGGACAAACGGACATCCATCAGGGAAAAGGTACAGGGAAGAATTAAATGAAATTGGTGTAGGTATCTGGAACAAATAATAGGTTCTGGGCCACCAATACCCACCAATAAGATGGCTTGGTCCAACTAAACTTTGACTGCACAGGATCAATACCTCCATTCACTGCATGGACATGTGCCTATCCATAAGTCTCTTAAATGCCAGTTTCCATAAGGGCTGTCCCCACTTGGTACATTTGTGCGTCATTTTACTCGACATCCTAAAGATGGGTTGCGCGTTGCGCGCTCGCATGGCGCAATGGTGGCGTATACAGTGATGCGCGGTAACGCGCAGGTCGCCCCACGATTTTTGGGATGCTCAATATCCGCGCGCGCCACCTGCGCGACATATCCTTGCGCACAGCATGACGTACTGATTAGCGTACGCTGAAGTACATCGGCATATGTTAGCACGTGGTGACGCCATGGTTTATACACGAGAAGCACGACATTGGGCCAATGCAATTTAATCTGCGTAACCAGCACTTCGGCGCGCCATTTGCGCGTTATTTGAGCGCCGCACCACGTGACCACCCAGTAATAAAGCGAACTAGTTTTTGACTGATGTTTCCCACTGGGACAATCCTACCACGAAAATCACGATGGTGACAAATGTGAATCCCATGATAATCAAGGGGAAAATATCCTGTAATTAATCTCCTTGCCACTGGTGTATCATCCAGTTTCAGATCGAAAGATAACAGAATAAAGTGTTGGATCTCGAAGTATGTAAAAGCATGGTTCAATAACTTCATCGAATATTCATCTGTTTAATGCATGTTTTTCACTGCAAAAAATATGTGGCACAACAGAAATACTTTCTCCTCGCTTCAATAGAGAAATGGTCTTTATGTCATCCTCATAGCCAGGTCTTAAAACCAGTCAGCAAGACCTCTCGCTTGGTTAGTACTGGGGGGGGGGGGGGGGGGGGGGGGGGGGGGGGGGGGGGGGGGGGGGGGGGGGGGGGGGGGGGGGGGGGGGGGGGGGGGGGGGGGGGTCGGACAGGCCAAGTGTCCATGTTTTGCCTGCTTCATCGGGGGGGGGTAGCATTATGCATAACAGTAAAGGTAATGGCCAAAAAAACAAGAACTGCTGTTTCAAACTGTGGTTCAGGAGAACCGGCTTTTGCACAGTAAAAACAATTTATTGACCTACATATTTTGAATGGATTGACTTTTTCCGCAGGGTTGTACACATCAACCATGAAGGTGCTCATTCACTGTTTTTGCAGGATACACCCAAAAAAGCAGCACCTTCCTATGGAGAGGATCAGAAGTGTTTTGTTAAATGGTAATGTTACATTTAATATGGTACAGATTACTAACATTCCACTCATTTTAAAATGTTAGTGACAATAATTCAGTTTTATAGAGACACTACACACTGCAACATAAGGGAACTAAAGGCCCCACCCGATATCGAGTTATTAAAAAAGATCTTGACACAAGTTCTCACCCACTACAAATTATGCATTGTTATTGAGAAGGTGTGAACATTACATCACCAAGGGGTTCCAGCTGACATCCCTAGTTATGACACTTATATCAGCGCATACGACGCAAACATTGCAAAAGTTGTGGCCTAATAGGATGGAATTTGGCTCAGGTGACATTACATGTACATTCTGGTCTAGCACAACCAGAGTAGACTAGGATGGCATGATTTAAGATTATTTGAACAACCCCACGGTCTCATCCTCTAATTTATCTAGGCCACCAGAACGTAAGAAGTAATGGAATCAAGCATTGGTTTTATTAGTTAACAACAACTACACAAAGGAAGGTCGGTACAGAACTTTTTTATGGTGGCTGCAGCAGGTTCCTGGTTTATACAATATTAACAATGGACGATTGTAGATCTCATTCCACAGTCAGTTATCAATGGGTCAGCATATCATTAGATGGGGGTTTTACATCTCAATTTCCACTAGGGCAGCAGCACAAGCGCGCCAAAGTGAGGACGTGCACTCGACCATAATTTGGCGCTGCCGGATGGGAATAATGAGCTATTGTTTCAGAATTATATCAGCGACCGATTGGCAATCCGGACTGGTTTGCCCTATGCCATTTTAAGTACCTAAAATTTAAGGGTACTGGTCATTTTTTACCTGTTAAATAAACCCATTTCACATTGAATGCAATGTTACTACTAATGCATTTATTTCTCTTTCGAAAGTTTTAATTTAAAAGCAATGCAGTGGATGCCGAATTTGTAACTGCAGCTTGAAAACACAAAGCTTTGTACTCTACACGAACACACACGTGACTCCGAAGTAAAAAAATAAAATACGATTAAACGAAATAACTTACCAGTTGGAAGTTGAATCTTGATTTTTATGAGGCTTACTTTGGTGATTAATGCCCACCACGGCCCCAATCCTCTCTCATAAAAGATCACTGGTAGTTCTCGAGTCACTACTGATCTTACTGAGTTTTACTTCATGTTAGTTTAGCTGTGATTTTCAACCGCTGCTTTGAAGTTTTGGATGGCCATGCTGCCTGGCGTGGCCGTCTTCACCTAATCACCAACTTAACTCCTCATAAAATCAAATCAAACTTCAAACTGGTAAATTCTCATTTAAGTCTTACTGTACTAGGGTTGCCATACCCAAGCTACACTGCCCAGTTATCACATAATGCACAGAAACAGCTATGAGTCTATATGCCAGAGTCAACACGTGTTGGCGTCATTCACGTTTCCCAACTGCAGGTGCTATGAAGGCCCCTTGTTGGGGGTGTGGGGTGGGTGTTGCTGGCATCATGCAACCGGAAAACAGCACATCCCCCCTTCTCTCTCATTTGACAAAAATCGTGTTTTGTATATCTAATACAAGACCCAGTGGTAGCCACGGCTGCAATTGGTTACATATGGTAATGTGAGGATAAAGTGATTAAACCCCTATACAGAAAGAGTTTTAAAGAGAATTCAAACAGAGAGGGCGGCAGAGGAGATTCTGACAGCATGTCGATATTTGCCAGACCCATCCTGAGACCTTGAGGTAAGAAGAGAAGCTTTGATATAGTTAGAGAAGGGGGGTATGTAGAGAAATCCTATCAGTGAAAGGAGTGATGGATGGGAACCCTTGTCACTATAGCTTAGCTTTATACTGAACATAGGAAAACTGAAAGGGTTTCACTAGGAGGTGATGAAACTAGGGTAGTCATACAACTGAGTCATGCTTAATAGAATAAATGGAATAATACAACACACCCCGGGTCAAGGGAAATTGGGGCGCATTACCATGACATGTTTTAACATGCAACAAAGCATGTGGGAGGTGCGAGGGATGTACGGTGGGTTGTACCAACAGATTGTGCACCTCGACCCTGCGTGGAGAGAGGTCCCGGAGGAGAAATTGAATGTTAATTTTTGTGGTATACAAGGGATGATCACCCTGGCTTCCAGTGTGCCTCGAGTTTTGGAGAGGACACCCGGTCTGCAGACTCGAAAATAAAGAAATCTCTTGCTTCCAGATTTCGTCCTTGTGAGTATTTATTGTGAGCAAAAGGTATCCACAAATAGGGGGCTTCGGCCGCGATCGCCACTCCGGCTGCTTGGTGGGAGGCAAGGAAGGAGGAGGACAGGTGCACTCTCCTGCTGATTTCAGCTGTCCTCTGATCTCCTTGGCTTGCCATCAGCAGTTTGAGCAAGTGATATCCAGTGAAAAGACTCCGGCAGCAAGAGGGGGTGTAAAGGTAAATACGTATCGGGACGGATTATTTCTTGTGCACAGACCCATAAAAAAACGGACTATTAAAGTATGCCTGGGCGACCGGGTTTTGTCGTACGGGAATAGTCCCGACAAAGGTAATGGGAAAAAAAACCGTAATGGAGGAGTAAGGGTCCGGGGAACCGGATGAGCCTCCATAACTGATATGGAGCCTAACATTCCGCCCGAAAGTCCGTGGGGCGAATGTTTTGGATGGGGTAAGGGAAACACCCGGGGTAAAGAGTAAGGAAACTATGGGCCTCTCACCAATGGGGGTGAGGAACTTTAAAAAAAGAGATGAAAAGTTTTAATTGGAAGACCCTTGGGACTGGGCTGAACAAATAGATCAGTTCTCGGGCCAAAAATGTTTTATGAAAAATAGTAAGTTGTTTCAAACAACCTCATTGAGCAGTAAGAATGGAACTAATGTAAAAACCAGGTTTTTTTGTATGAAGAGGAAGGTTGTATATGTGATAGTTTGTTTGCTGTGGGCCATGTTGTAAGGGTGTCTGTGTGTGTACCTTTTAAGGAATTGTAAGCAATGGGGATGTTATTGTAAAGGTAACGGACAAATGCTTGAATCATCGCAACTTATAAAGGGGAATTGGAAAATGTAGGTTGCTATGGCTTCTATAGTATTTCTTTTCTTTTCAGTAAAGTTAATTTGGCAAAATATGTTAGTCGTAATGTATTTGTAAGGGGGAATGGTTTGAACAAAATTAAAATAAGTTAACTTTGCTGAACAAACAAGCAGCTTTTATGGTTTGTTTAGATAAACATTCTGGTTGAGAAGGGTAATAAATTAATGGGGGCCCAGAAAAAACAAAAAGGGAGTTGGCAGACAATGATTCAATAAGGGGAAGTTTTTGTTTACTTCAGAAGAAAGACAGATGGTCAGACAGGCAGGAGAAGGGGTTGCAGGCTGATTGCCGCCCGACTTGAAATAACCAAACAGGGACGAAGAACAAAAGTATGAGAGATCTCAGGGAGATAATAATCAAGGGAATTAGAGAGAAGCCGTTCCCAGGGGACAGAATTTCGAACGGGCTTTTAAAATCAGCAGAACAAGGACGAACTTCCGACAGTGTTTTACAAGGTTAAGGAAAAATTGTCCAGCAGTATTCGGGGATAGACCCTGATAAGACTGCAGGTCAGCAGTTGTTGGAGAGTTAATTTTGTAACAAAATCATGGCCAGAATATTAGAAAGAAATTGGAAAAATTGGAAGATTGGAATGAAAAATCATTGAATCAGTTGTTAACAGATGGGGGGCTCAAAAGTATATGTAAGACGGATGAGAGAAACAAAGGGAAAGGGGCAAAAATGATGTTGCAAGCAGTACAGCAAGTAGTATTGGAGGACGAGGAAGAGGTGATCTGGAGGACCGAAGTTGGGTCCCCGGAGAACACAAGGAACAAGGACAGGAGGGTGGTACACGGGCCACCCTGGTGTTATTATTGTAAAGAGGAGGGTCATTTCAAGAGGGAATGTCCCCAAGCGACGACGGGAGGTGCAGTCGTACGCTCACTCATGGATGGAAAAGGAAGAATAGGGAGGAGTCAGGGGTTCCGCTCCCTGGGGAGTATGGGATACACACCGGGAACCACTGGTAAATTCCGAAATTAGGACCCCCAGGAGAACGATATGATATTTATGGTAGATTCGGGAGCAGAAAGATCGAGTATAACTAAGGTACCAGAAGGAAGAGAATGGATAAAAAAAAACAGGTTAGAATCTCAGGGTAAGAAGGGAAATGTGATGACATTACCGAGGTAGAAGGGGTGGTGGTGAAATATGAGAATCCGGGAAACTATGGAAGATTTAATCTTGGTACCCCAGCAGGGATAAAATTTGATGGGAAGAGACTTACAAATTCACTTAGGAATGGAACAAGCCCCCGTAGGGGACAGATAATAGTCCAATTGTGTATAAATTGACCACGGAGGACGAGGGAAGAATAGTCCCGCAGGTGTGGGCCAAGGAAGGAAACCTGGGTGGGCTGCAGATCCCACCCTTGAAAAATAGCTCTGAAAAAAGAAAGTGAGATAGTACGGGTAAGCCAATATCCAATTTCTATGGAAGGAAGAAGAGGACGTCAGCCAATTATAGAGAACTTACTAAAGGACGGTATATTAGGAGAGTTGTATGTCCCCATAAAACACCCCCGTACTCCCCGTAAGGAAGACCGACGGGACGTTCAGATGGTCCAGGATCTCAGGGAATTAAATAAGGTAGTTAGAACGCGACACCCGGTGGTCCCGAACCCGTATAACCATAATGGGACGGATACCCCCGAATCACAAGTGGTTCAGTGTGGTAGATTTAAAAGACGCATTTTTGGAGCTGTCCCCTGGCTGAAGAGAGCAGGAACCTTTTTTTGCGTTTGAATGGGAAAACCCAGAGACCAAAAGGAAACAGCAGTATCGGTGGACTGCACCCACAGGGATTTACAGAGTCCCCGAACCTGTTTGGACAGATATTAGAACAAGTATTAGAGGACGTCCCGAGGACTGATGAGACACAGCTGGTTGCAGTATGTGGATGATTTATTACTATCAGGGGAAGAACGAGGAGGCAGTTAAGGATGCAACAATAACCCTCCTGAACTTTCTGGGGGAAAAGGGGTTGAGAGTGTCTAAAAGTAACTTACAGTTTGTAGAACGAGAAGTTAAATATCTAGGACACCTGATAAGCGATGGGAAAAGGAGAATAAACCCAGAAAGGATAGCGGGAATACCGGACTGCCAATGCCCAAAAAACAAGAAGGAGATTAGGAAGTTTCTTGGACTGATTGGATATTGTAGATATGGATAGATGACTATAACCACCCGACAGGTTAGGTTTCTATATGATAAATTAAGTGAAGAAAATGATAAAGTAAAGTGGGAACCCGGGGACGAACACCAGTTTAGGAAATTAAAGAACAGTTTAATCACTGCCCCTGTAACTGGCTCTCCCGTCTATTGACCAGCCATTCCATCTTTTTGTAAATGCAGAAAATGGAATTGCGTGGGGGTACTGACCCAAGAGAAAGGAGGAAGCGGCAGCCCGTCGCGTTCCCTTCCAAGCTCTTGGATCCAGTATCGCTGGGGATGGCCAGTATGTATTCAAGCGGTAGCGGCAACAGCAGTGTTAGTGGAGGAAAGTAGGAAAATTGACGTTTGGAGGAACTCTGGTGGTGTACACTCCCCACACGGTCCGGACGATACTAACTCAGAAGTCCAGTCGGTGTTGACGGATTCTAGAATTTTGAAGTATGAGGTTATACTTATGGAAAAAAGATTTGACCATAGTAACGGATAAAAACCTAAATCCCTCTCAGTTTTTTGTACTCGGCAGGTGCTGAGCAGGAAGGGGAGTTATCAGAACATATTGTAGTGAGATAATAGAACTTCAGACAAAGAGTAGGAAGATTTAGAAGAACGACCGCTTGAGACAGGGGAAAGATGGTTCATTGATGGGTTCTTCCCGATGCATATACGGAAAAAGGTATAGTGGGTATGCTATAATAACCGGAGAAGGTTTGAAAAAGTGGAAGCAGGCAGGTTACCAGAAGTTGGTCCCGCGCAAACTTGTGAACTGTATGCATTACTGAGGCATTGGAACTATTGAAAGGGAAAGAAGGAACTGTGTATACGGACTCCAAGTATGCCTTTGGGTGGTACACACCTTGGGAAAATCTGGAAAGAAAGGAGGGATGATTACAGCCAGAGGGAAAGAGTTGGCTCATGAACAGTTTAATTGAGAAAGCATTGGAAGCACTAAAATTGCCAGAAAGAATAGCGGTGGTCCATGTAGTCAGGCCACCAGAGAGGGAATTCGCTGGAAGCTAGAGGAACAGGCAGTCGATAGTGCCGCTAAGACAGCAGCGACAGAAGGAACGGTAAAAATGCTGTCTCTGATAACCGTTGAGAGAGGGAATAGAGAAGATACCTGTATTCGCGGGGAGGAGAAGATAAAATAATAAGATGGGTGCCCGCGCGCCACGGACGGGAAGTGGTGGACGCCGGACAAAAAACAAATAATTACTAAAGGATTGACGAGGGATTTGATTAGACAACTACATTCGCAATCGCACTGGGGAGCTCAGGGCTCTGTGCGACACGATCCTACGGAACTTATGCCTGTAGAGGCATTTATACTTTAGCCAAGCAGGCGGTGTCTGGTTGTGTAAGTGTGTCAAAAGGTGAATAAGAAGGTAATGAGAGCTGTCCCAGGGGGAGGACAACAATTGGCCATTAGACCCTTCCAGAGAATACAGGTAGACTTCACAGAATTACCAAAAGTACAGCAGTGGAAATATCTTTTGGTTATAGTGGATCATTTCACCAGGTGGGTAGAGGCATTTCCCAGATAAATGCCACTGCCCAGGCAGTTACTAAGATATTGCTGGAACAAATCATCCCACGATATGGAGTAATTGAATCCATAGACTCAGATCGAGGAACACATTTTGCTTCCAAGGTGCACCTGTTTAATTTGTCGCGCCTTGGGAATAAACTGGAAGCTGCATAATCCATGGCAACCCCAGAGTTCGGGGAGAGTGGAGCGGATGAATGCCACTCTAAAAATTCAGATAACTAAATTAATGGAGGAGACGGGGTTACCCTGGACTAAATGTCTACCAATTGCTCTATTGCGAATACGGACGGCACCACGAAAGGATATTGCGGTGTCTCCCTATGAAATGTTGTTTTGGATTGCCTTATTTTGGGAAGGTGGAAGGCAACACCAACCTTTGAGGGAGGTGATGTATTCTTGAGGAACTATTTACTGGCAGTGTCCCGTTCCCTTACAGAATTAAAAGCGAAAGGATTATTGGCTCAAAGCCCGCCACTTGACTTTCCAATACATGCTGTAAAGGCCGGCGACTGGGTACTGGTCAAAAATTGGAAGGAGGAGAAACTCCAGCCCAGGTGGACTGGAACCGTACCTAGTATTACTAACAACCGAGACAGCAATACGAACAAAAGAGAAAGGGTGGACCCACGCGATCCGGTTAAAGGACCCGTCGATCCACCCGTTTCCTGAGGAGGAGGAACAGTGGACGGTGAAGCCGGGAAGTAAACCCCCCTAACAGTAATTTTAAAAAGAAAAGCATTGAATGTATAACTGACAGTATGAAAGGAGCAGTCGTGGTATTGGTTTGCTTTGTATGTAATTGTTGTAAAAGGTATTAATAATTGTGATAATGTTTATCATCCTATTCAATACAGAGGGGTAATAACCAGATCATTTACCTATCATTTCCCATGTGAACAAAGTATGCCATGACCGAAAGACTAGAATCATTTGTAAAGAGGGGGGAAAGGAGTATTTGATGGCAGGCAATAGGGGTATATAGGGAAGTTCGGGGCCGTTACCTGCCCAAGGGGAGAGAGATGGGTTTTGTGTACAGTTAGTTTTTTCCCTTCTCAGATCATAAAAGGGGCAATAGAATAAGACGAAGGAGGAAGTAGTGAAAGAGATTACAAAGGTAGTAGTCACGAAGCCTCCCCCTCCCCCACATACTCAGCCTCAAGTGCACCAGACACTGTACGAAGAAATCAAGAAGCAGATCGAAAATCCCTGAAGGAGAAAAAAACCTGTTTGTGGACTTGGCCACCCGATAGCTGGGACCCTAAATGTGACTAACTGTTGGGTCTGCGGAGGACCACTGATGAATTCACGTTGGCCGTGGAGAGGATCCATTGTTGAAATATGGGACCTGATGGGGTGGAACCTGACAGCTGGACAAGACCTAGATCCCCATGTAATGGGTCCTGACAGATGCTCCGGTCGGGACTGAGTGTATCGCTAGGCCCTGGGCAAAGGATGCCGTCCTAGTAGCAGCAGCCCCTGCCAGCGCATCGGTCACCCAGTGGCCCAAATCAGTCCCGAGTGTGGTGGCCAGAGGAGCCTAAATGGTATCTAACTAAGAAATATGGGAAAAACTGCGCTATCCGGATAGAGATTGATGGAGTGGAATCAGCCGGACTATGGAACTGCACCGGGAATAACCCTTATAAGGGGATCCCAGTATTGCGAGATATATGGAACAAGGTTGCCTCTAGTGGACCGGCCCCTGAAGGACTGTTTATGGATATGCGGATACAAGGCATACTCGGTGTTACCGATGAAATTGAGTGGGACTTGTTTTTATTGGACAGGTACAACAACCTGGATTCTTCCTGTTAAACCCCAAAGAAGGCCAGTCGTTAGGAACACCTGTATTTGATGACCTATATCAGAAAAAGAGGAAAATAGACATTGGAGAATGGGAAGATGATGAGTGGCCACCAGCAAGAATCATCTCATACTACGGACCAGCCACTTGGGCACAAGATGGATCCTGGGGCTACCGAACACCAGTATATATGTTAAACCGGATCATAAGGCTACAGGCAGTACTGGAGGTAATTACCAACCAAAACATGCAGGAGGGCGCTGGAGATGCTGGCAAAGTAGCCGACGCAGATGAGAACAGCAATATACCAGAAAGGTTAGCCCTAGATTACCTTCTGCAGAAGAAAGGAGGGTATGCGGGAAATTCAACCTCTCTAATTGCTGTTTGAACACGATGATTAATGGACAGGCAGTGATGGACAATCAGAAGGGATCCGGAAATTGGCGCATGTTCCAATACAAAAATGGAATTCGATTATGAACCCAATGGTGGTGATTCTATCCTCGGAGGAAACATGGTGGAGACACCGGTGTAAATTGGTAACTTGTGTTTCTATGCGTGGCTGATGACTGATCTTTATCCCCTGTTGGATCCCTTGTTTTAGGGAACTTATTACCAGAAGTATATTGGAGTCAGATGCAGGCTGTATCATGCCTATGGAGAGAAAGGGAAATACAGAAAATAATGATTAATGCGCCAGGGGAAGTTTTTATGATTTACAGGAGGAGAAGGTTAGGACGATGTTACGTCAGTTCGAATTGAAGGAACTTAAAATGAGGGTTTAATCAGTGAAATGCGTAGCAAAAAGAAAAGGAGGACTGTGAGGGATAAAGTGATTAAAAAACCCTATTAAAGAAAGGAGTTTTAAAGAGAATCAAACAGAGAGGGCTGGAGAGGAGATTCTGACAGCAGTGTCTGAAAATTGCCGGACCCATCCTTGAGGCCATGAGTAAGAAGAGATAGCTTTGTATAGTTTTAGACAAGCGGGTGATGTAGAGATCCCTATCAGTGAAAGGAGTGATGGATGGACCCTTGTCACTATAGCTTAGCTTTAGTACTGATATAGGAAAAACTGGAAAGGGTTCACTAGGAGGTGAGTGAAAAAAACTAGGTAGGTCATGAGCAACTGAGCATGCTTAATAGAATAATGAAATTACAACACACCCTGTCAAGAAATTGCTCATTACCACCGCTGAAACATGTTTGAACATGCAATGTATATGTGCGGGAGGGCGAGGGATGTAACGGGGGTTGTACCTACAGATTGTGCACCTCCCGACCCTGATTGGAGAGAGGTCCGAGGAGAAATTAATGTAAGATTTTGTGTATAAAGGGGGATGATCTCCCTGGCTTCAGTGTGCCTCGAGTTGGAGAGGCACCCGGTCTGCAGACTCGTAAAATAAAGAAATCTCTTGCTTCCAGGATTTAGTCTTTGAGTATTTATTGTGAGCATAAAGGGTATCTCACAGTAACTAACAAGTGTGTCGGGAAAAAAAGTGGTCAATATCAGATTCACAAGGCTGAAGCTTGAGATGCTGCCGGGAGCAGCCGTACGGCGAACGCGTGGCAGCAGTGACAGCAGGTCACATTCTCCACTCCCTCCCGTCATCAACCATGGGGCCTGTACGATTCCCGCCCTTCATTCTCACCCAGCAGGACGGAGCTTGCAGGGAACGACATTCTCCCTGACCACAGACTGAAACTTTGATTGCAAAGGGCTGGTTGCAACCGCAGAGCCCATACAGAATATTAGTAAACCATTGTTAAATAACGCGTGGAATAATGCAGTTTAATGGTAATTAGCAGCTATGGTAAAGGTTGGAAGCCAGTGGAGGTACTGACACAGACGAGGTGGGAGAGATTAAGACAGTGTATTAATCTTACAGGGCAACTTAGTGTACAATTCATAATATATACTAAATACCAGGGCCGACAGGCCTTGGCTTGGAACCTGGGGCTCACCAAAATTGTTCCCTATTGGACCCGCACCTCCTAAGGCGTGATATCAGGCATCTTGACAAAATGGAGATTTCTGCTTCTGTAAAACCTGTTTGGCATCTTTTGCAAAAGCAGTAAGACCATGAGGAACATGGCCCCTGAAAGTCTGTGGCCTGGGAAGGGGTTGAATAGAGATTGATGTCTAGATGGCCTTTAATTGTTAATTGTATGAGATTTTGCAGAAGGAGCTAGGTCCTGTTGCAAATGCATACTTGGGGATTGGTTTGGGAATGATAGGTTTTTCAATAATGTTGCAATCTTCCCGCCGCTAATTATAATTGTTCCAGAGAGGGGCCCACCCAATATGTTTACTTTACCTGCGGGATAATGTTTCTCTACTTAACAGAAGTGTTTCCCCCTTAGTGCTTTGATACTGTTGAAACCATGTGATGTTACATTATATGATTGAGTCAGTTGCTTATCGATAATTGGCTTGCAGGGTTGCCCTCCCCCCCCCCCCCCCCCCTCCCCCCCCCCCCCCCCCCCCCATGTATTTTCACGCCAAGGGTCTATTAAAGATATAAAAGATTGGGGAGCACATTGGGATGTGCTGATCTTCTGGGGTATGTGTTCTATTTTGCGCTAGGCTACTAGGCTTATAAGTAGAGACAAGGATCAGACCTGTGGTAATTGGATTAGGTAATGTAATTGGTATTGGTATTGCGTTATAAAAGAGATTTGGATTTCCAGTTTTGCTCGTATCCAATGTTTGACTGAACTAGACTAAGGGGGGGGGGTAAGTTTAGGGTGGGGACCGGAATTACAGGCAAGTGGGATGTCATAGTGGCAGTGAAGCCTCGTGGGTCGGCCCGCGGTGGGTGGTCGATGAGAGCATGGGGGACTGCCGTGAGGTGGAGAGGAAGACCAATGGAGGACCCGTGGCGTGGGGGGGTTTTACTGCGGTGAGGAGGGTAGGGGAAGAACAATGGACATTGGTGATCTGGGGGGGGGGGGGGGGGGGTGGGGGGAGGAACAAAGGAGGAGCTGCTTACTTTGTCAGCGCTGTAGGTGGTCTTGGACATGCATGCAAAGAATTTCACTCTGCCTTGTCACATGTGACAATTAAAATATTCCAGTCAGTGCTTCCACACCTCAAACAAAAAATATTCCTGAAATAGAATCCCCCCAAATTACCTGGAAATTTGATGGTATTTCCTGAAATGTTCAAAAAATTTTTCTTTCCTACATGCTATTTGTTTTGTTGTTTTTTTTGCAAGCACACATTTGACAACACAAAAAGAACAAGGCAAACAGATCTATGTAACTACAAACCGTACTACCTCTACCCTGCTTCTGCTACCCCGCTTTTGTACAGTGTTTGCAGCAAGGCAGTTTTTGTTGCTGCTCCAACAGCTTTTTTGTTGTCTTTGTTTTTCAAAACTGTGCTCGCTCATGTGTCATGTCTAATGTCTTTCTCAGTCTCTGCTCTCTCCCCCTCCCCTCTCCTCTCACTCTCTTCCTCCTCTCCCTCCCTCCCCTCTCTCCTCCCTCTCCCTCTCCATCCGACCCCTTTTTCTTTTTTCTTTTCTATTGCCCTCCTATCTCCCTCCCCTTCTCCCCTCTCCTCCTCCGCCTCTCCCTTCGTCCCTCCACTTTCATCCCCTCCTCCCTCCCTGCTCCATCCCTCCCTCCCTCTCCCTCCTTTCCCTCCCCTTCCTTTCACTAATCTTCTCCTGTCCTCCCTCCCTCATCTTTCACTCCCTCCCTCTCCCTCTCTCCCCTCCCAATCCCTCTCTCTCCACCTCTCTTTTTCTCTCCCCTCCTCCCATCTTCCCCCGCCCCATGACTTTTTTCTTTTCAACCCCACCCTCCTTACTTTTCCTCCCTTCGTTTGGCTCCCTTCTAATCTCCTCCCCCCATCACCTCTAAAAATCTAATCCAATCATCAAAATCCCCCCCCCCCCCCCCACACCAACTAAAATTCCCCCCGCGCCCTCTAATCCCACATCTCCACTATTTCCCCTCTGCCTTCCCCGTTCACTGCTCACTAAAGCCATCCCAAATCCCCCCATCTATCAACCACCTCTCTCCCGCCCCCGATATCCCCACTCTAATCTCCATCCCCTCGCCTCCACCCCCCCATCAAATCTTCGGGCTACTCTATCACTATTCCTCCCCACCGACACCTTAATGGGGGGGGGGGGGGGGGGGGGGGGGGGGGGGGGGGGGGGGGGGGGGGGGGAATGGACCACTCTCTCCTCTCCCCACTCTCCATGTCCCTCTCCTATCCACTCACACTCTCCGCCCTCACTCTCTCGTCCTCTCTCTCTCCCCCTCTCCCTCTCTCCACTCCACTCGCCCACCCCCCTCCCTCTCTGCCCCTTGAGCCCACCCACGTTCTGTAAAATACAAAGCCCAAAACCCAATGTAACTGCAATCCCCACGCCCACTGGTAACTTTCACACCAAACGCTTATCCCCGAATTTTCCACCGAATTCCACCCACTGCCTGAAAATTAATCAAATAAGCTCAACTTGAGAAACTTGAGGCTCAAACACTGAAAAGAGAATTCCAAAGACCATTATTATGCGATAATTGTCCCGAACAGTCTGTCACCATAGTGCTGTGGCCATAGCACTATGTTTTAAAGCCCATAGCGCAGCAGCCGGAAGCGCTAATAATTGGCCGGTAGCGTTAAAATATTTAGTGCTGCACCCGGACAACTCATATATTGCTGCATTCCCGACCTGTTAAAACTGACAGCTTGTTTAAAAAATGCCCACCTGTTATCTGAGCAGCTTTTAAAAAACCTTTGAGCGCCCAAACGGCAGTGCTGTGTGTATTACCTTTTACACACCCCTCGTGCGTCCGATGCGGAAATTTCCCGAATTTATTCAATTTCCCTAAAAATTTTTTTCCCGAGGACAAACCAGAATTTTTTCCCGAAGTCCCCCCCCCCCCCCCCCCCCCCCCCCCCCCCCCCCCCCCCCCCCCCCCCCCCCCCCCCCTCCCCCCCCCCCCCCCCCCCCCCCCTCCCCCCCCCCGTCCCCCCCCCCCCCCCCCAGGTCCCCCCCCCCCCCCCCCCAGTTCCCCCCCCCCCCTCCCCCCCCCCCCCCCCCCCCCCCCCCCCCCCCCCCCCCCCCCCCCCCCCCCCCCCCCCCCCCCCCCCCCCCCCCCCCCCCCCCCCCCCCCCACCCCACACACACACACCAGGGCACATCCAGCAATGTTATGCGAATGAAAATAGTCATGTTAAGTATTTTCGAGGGGCGAGAATAAGGAAAACCGGCTTCTTCAGGGACTGATATGAAGGAGGGGGCGGGGTGGGGAGGGGGGAGAAGAAATGAAGAGGTGGAGAGCCGAGGGCTAGAGGGTGAGCTGAAAAAAAAAAAAAAGGGGAGCGGAGACAGTAGGACTACACCTGAACTGAGAAAAGTCAATGTTCATACTGCTGGGGGGTGCAAATTGGCTGAGCGAAATATGAGGTGCTGCTCCTCCAATTTACAGTGGTCCTCACTCTGGCCATGGTGGAGGCCCAGGACAGAAAGGACCGATTCGGAATGGGGGGGAGGTGAACATTGCCCACCACCGGGAGATCAGGTTGGTTATTTGCGAACACAAGCGGAGGATTGTTCGGGCGAAGTGATCGCCAAGCCTAACGCTTGGTCTCACCGATGTAGAGAGCAGCTGACATTGAGAGCAGTGGATGCCCATAGTTGAGGTTGGAGGAGGTGCAAGGTGAACCTCTGCGCGCACCTGGAGAAGACTACTACTTTGGTCATTGAATAGAGTCAAGGGAGGAGGTAAAATGACAGTGTAGTATTTTTTTTTCTAGTTTCTTGCGGTTGCATGGGGAACGTGCCAGGAGCAGGAGGTAATATGGTTGGGAACGGGACGAATTGACTAGGAGTTAGGGGAGGGAGCGGTCTCTGCTGGCGGAAAGCAGACAGAGGAGGAGGTAATGGGAAAATGTGGCAAGTGGTGGGGTCACGTTTGGAGGTGGCGAAAATGACGGAGGATTATTTGTCGATACATGAATGCTGGTAGGTAGGAAAGGTGAGAAAGGGGGACAGCTAGGGTGAGGACAAGGGGACTCTGCCCTTGTTACGAGTAAGAGAGGGGATGGGTAGAGAGGAGCCGGTAGAGAGACTCTCTCCAGCAGCTCCCGCCGAAACACAAACACCCTGGTCAATTTTCGTCCCTTCCCATTGTTATGGAGATTGCAACCTGCAGGTAGGCTGGGAAAATCAGGTGGGTACTCTTGGACCCCAAGAAAGGGACTTTGTAGAGATGCCTTCGTGGTGGATTCTTTGAAACAACGTGTTATTGGAGCCGACCAGGGAGAAGGCAATTCTGGATTTAGTGTTATGTAAAGTAACCGGATTTGATAAAGGTACCTCGAGGTTTAATGAAGAGCCTTAGGAGGCAGTGACCGTAACATGGTCACAGGTTTAAAATCTACAATTATTGGAGGGGGGAGAGGAAGTGTAGATCGGAGGTGTCAGTGTTGCCGTTGAATAAAGGGGACTATGGGGCCCATGAGGGAGGAAGCTGGCTGTCGGGGCCAAAGTTGACTGGAAAGATAACACTAGCTGGGTTGACAAGTTGGAACAAAAATGGTGATTCCTAGGAATAATACAGAAGGTGCAGGCAGGATTTAGTTCATTCCTAGGAGGGAATTAAAAAGATTTCCAAGGGGAGAAAGGAAGACGATCATGGTGGCTGACCAAGGGACAGTATAAAAATTAAAGGGACGAAGTACAAACATAGCAAAGATTGAGCAGGAAGCAGAGGTATTGGGGTAATGTTTAAAGAACAACAGAAGATAGCCAAAATGGGGGGGAAAAAGATGAGATATGAAGGTAAGCTAGCCAATAATATAAAGCAGATAGTAAAAGCATCTTTAGGTATGTGAAGTGGAAAAAAATTATTTTTCAAGACCAAAGTTGGGGGGACCCGTGAAGTTTGAAAAAAGAGGTGAATTTATTATGGGGAACAAGGAAATGGCAAGATGAGTTCAACAGGTACTTTGGATCTGAGGAGGACACACACAATTTCCTGATTATTGTAGTGGCCAGAGATCTGGGGTAACAGAGGAAAATGAAGGAAATCAACATTAGGAGGAAAATGGTGTTGGATAGGACTGATGGGATGATAGGCGGATAATCTGGGACAGGGTCTGATGGTCTGCATCACAGGGTACTTAAGGAAGTGGGATCTGAAATCGTGGATTGCATTGGTGATAGTTTTTCAAAAGTTCTATAGATTCAGGTTCGTTCCTGATGAATTGTGAGGGTAGATAATGTTTCCACTGTTTAAGAAAGGCGGGAGAGAGAACGGGGAATTATAGAGCCGTTAGCCAGGACATCGATGGGCGGGGGAGATGCATTGAGTCAATTTATAAGGAATGCGATAGCGAACATTTGGATAGCAGTATCAGATCGGCCGATGTCAGCATGGATTTACGAAGGGGAATTCATGCTTGATTAAATCTTTGAATTTTCTGAAAGTATACTAGGATAATGGACAAGGGGAGAGCCAAGTGTATGTAGTTGTACCTGGGACTTTCAGGAAAGCATTTGATCAGGTCCCACACAGTGAGATTAGTGGGCAAAATTAGGGCACACGGTTTGGGGGTTAGAGTGATGACATGGTTAGAGAAGTAGTTGGCAGGACAGGAAAAAAGGTAAGAGATTAACGGGACCCTTTCAGAATGGCAGGCATAGAGTGATAGTGGGGAACCGCACAAGGTTTGGTGCTAGAGACCGTAGCTATCCACAATATTAAATCAATGATTTGGATGAAGGGATTCAAAGGAAATTAGCAAATTTTGCAGATGGCACAAAACTGGGTGGCAGTGTGAACTGTGAGGAGGTTGCTTGAGAATGCGGGTGACTTGGCCAGGTTGGCGGAAGTGCGCAGATGATGGCAGATGAGTTAGTTTAATGCGGATACTGTGGAGGTTATTCCACTTTGGTAAGAAAATACAGGAAGGAGATTACTATCTACAATGCATCAAGTTGGGAATTGGGAAGTACAACGGGGATCTCTGGTCCTTTGTACTTCAGTCATGAAAGTAAGAAGCAGGTACAGCATGCAGTGATGAAAAAGAAATGGTATGTGGCCTTTATAACAAGAGAATCGATTATTCCAATGGCTTGCAACAAGTATTCATACCCTTGAACTTTTCCAATATTTGTCACGTTACAACACAAACGTAAATGTATTTTGTTGGGAATTTTATGTGATAGATCACAAAGTGGTGCATAATTGTGAAGTTTAAGGAAATGATATGGGTTTCCAAATTTTATTACAAAAAAAAACTGAAAGTGTGGGCGTGCAAAAAGTATTCAGCCCCCCTAAAGTCAATACTTTGTAGATCCACTTTCACTGCAAATACAGCTGCAAGTCTTTTGGGGTATGACTCTTACCAGCTTTGCACATCTAGTGACTGAAAATTTGCCCATTCTTCTTTGCCAAAATAGCTCAGCTCAGTCGGATTGGATGTGAGAGGTCTTTTTGTGACAGCAATTTTCAATGTCTTCGTCAGAGATTTCAATTTGATTTAGGTCTGGACATTGACCTGAGGCCATTTAACATGAATATGCTTGATCTAATTAATTCCTTGTAGCTCTGGCTGTATGTCTAGGGTTGTTGTCCTGCTGGAAGTGACTGCTGCCCAGTCTCAAGTCTTTTGCAGGACTCTAACGGTTTTTTCTTCACGAATGCCCTGTTATTTTGGCTCATCCATCTTCCCATTACACTGGACCAGTACACTGTCCCTGCTGAAGAAAAGCTCCCCACAGCATGATGCTGCCACACCATGTTTCACAGTGGGGATGCTGTGTTCAGGGTGATGTGCAGTGTTAGTTTTCCATACACATAGCGTTTGCATTTATGCCAAAAAAACTTCAATTTTGGTCTCATCAGACCATGGGCACCTTCCTCCACATGTTTGCTTTGCCCCCTCATGGCTTGTGGCAAAATGCAAACGGGATTTCTTATGGCTTTGTTTCAAACACTGATTTCATCTTGCCACTCTTCCATAAAGGCCGTTTGTGGAGTTCAAGGGACTAATAGTTGTTCCTGGGGACTGAATCTCCCACCTGAGCTGTGGATCTCTGCAAGCTCTCAGAGTGTACAATGGCCTCTTGGCTGCTTCTCTGATCAATGCTCTCCTTGCCCGGCCTGTCGTTTTAGGTGGACGGCATGTTGAGTAGGGTTTGCAGTTGTGCCATACTCTTACCATTTTCGGATGAGGGATTGAACAGTGGCTCCGTGAGAAGTTCAAAAGCTTGGGATATTTTTGATTAACCCTAACTGCATTAATTTCTCCAAACGTATCCTGAACTGTCTGGTGTGTTCCTTAGGCCTCATGATGCCCAGGACCTTTGTTTGTTCATAATGTTCTCTAACAAACCTCTGAGCCTTCACCAGAAACGCTGTATTATACTGAGATTAGATTTCTCCACAAGTGGACCTCTATGTACAATATAGGTGACTTCTGAAGGCATTGGTTGCACTGGATTTTATTTAGTTGGCATCAGAGTAAAGGGGCGGAATCTTTGCACACGCCACACTTTTCTATTTTTATTTGTAAAAAGATTTTAAAACATGTATAATTTTCCTTCCACTTCCACTATTTATGCCGCCACTTTGTGTTGGTCTATCACATAATATCCTAATTAAAATACATTTTCGTTTGTGGTTGTAACATGAGAAAAAAAAAAAAAAAAATTGTGGGGGGAAAAAAAAACAATAAATAAAAAAAAAAGGGGTTCAAGGGGTTATGAATACTTTGCAAGCCACTGTAGGGTGCAAATAGGTCCTTTTGCAGTTGTACAGGCCCTAGTGAGACCAGACCTGGGAGTTATGCTGCTGCATTTTGGTCCTCTAATTCGAGGAAGGACATTTTGCTATTGAGGGTGTGCAGCGGAGGTTTACAGGTTAATTCGGGATGCCGGGACTTCATATGCTGAGAGAATGAAGCAGCTGGGCTGGTACACTCTGGAGCTTAAAAAGATTAGGGGAGGGGATCTATTGAAACTTATATGATTGTTAAGGGTTGGAAATACTAGTGCAGAAATATGTTTACGATGTTGGGGAGAGTCCAGAACAGGGGCCAAGTTTGAAAATAAGGAGAAGCCATTTAGAACGGAGAAGACGAGGAAACACTTTTTCTCACAGAGAGTCGTGAGTCTGTGGAATTCTTCTGCTGACTCAGAGGGCAGTGGAGGCAGGTTCTCTGGATGCTTTCAAGAGAGGAGAGAGCTAGATAGGGGCTCTTAAAATGCGGAGTCAGGGGATATGGGGGAGGAAGGCAGGATCGGGGTACTGAATGGGATATGATCAAACATGATCACATTGCTCAAAAGGGCCAAATGGCTACTCTGTCATATTGTCTATTGTCCCCTTACTACCCACTGGCCCTGGCACTTTCCCTTGCAACAGCAAGAAATGCTACACTTGTGTTTTAACCTCCTCCCCTTGACTCCATTCAAAGACCCAAGCCGTTCATCCAGGTCCGCGGAGAGGTTCACCTGCACCTGCTCCAACATCTTCTTTGCATACCGCTCACTCTAGATGTCAGAACCTGCTTCTAATCGGTTAGATCAAGCGTTAGGCTTGGCAGTCGCTTTTTGGTGAACACCACCGACTCGATTCTCAATAATCCACTGATTCTCCGGTGGCTCAGCACCTTTCAGCTACCTTCAATTCGAATCCCACCTTTCTGTCCTGGGCATCCTCCAATGGCCGGTGTGAGGACCACCGTAACTTCAGAGGAGCCAGAACTCATAGGTTGAGCGCTGGGACAGTTTGCACCCCAAGCGGTTTGACCATTTGACTATTCTAATTTCAGGTATTACTGTTTCCCTGTCCTCACTTCTCAGTCACCTTCAGGCCCTCGGGTTCCACTCTCTCCCTTTCGCTTCCGCCCACCCATCCCCCCCCCCCCCCACCCACCCCCCCCCCCCCCCCCCCCCCCCCCCCCCCCCCCCCCCCCCCCCCCCCCCCCCCCCCCCCCCCCCCCCCCCCCCCCCCCCCCCCCTCTCACCCCTAACCTCACATCAGTCAGAAGAAGGGTTTTGCCAAAAACGTTGCCCCATTTCCTTTGCTCCATAGATGCTGCCTCACCCGCTGAGTTTCTCCAGCATTTTTGTCTACATTCGATTTTCCAGCATCTGCGATTCTTCTTAACAAAATGTTTTGTATATTGTTGCATTTCCTTTGCATGCAATGACTAGAAGTCTGCTCTGCCAGGCCTGTATTATAGCCATCTTTAGCTTATGCTTGTTTTGGGGGCTAGTCCCCTTCAGTTTTCTCTTGAACATGTAAAAGGCATGCTTAATTGGGTTTAGATCAGGTGATTGACTTGGCCACAAGAATTGACAATTTTTTTGTTTTGAAAAACAACATTGTTGCTTTAGCAGTATGTCGGGATGCCAGCGAATTAGTTTTGAGGCATTTGTTTGAACTTGAGCAGATAGGAAGTGTCTATACACTTCAGAATTCATTATGCTACTACAATCAGCAGTTGTATCATCAATGAAGATAAGTGAGCCAGTACGTTCAGCAGCCATACATGCCCAGGCCATAACACCCTAATCACAGTGTTTCATAGATGAGGTGGTATGCTTTGGATCTTGGGCAGTTCCTTCTCTCCACCATACTTTGCTCATGCCATCACTCTGATAGAAGTTAATCTTCGTCTCATCTGTCCACAAGACCTTTTTCCAGAACTGTGGTTGCTCTTTTAAGTACTTCTTGGCAACCTGTAACCCATCCATCCTATTTTTGCAGCTAAACTGTGGTTTGCAATCTGCAGTGTAGCCTCTGTATTTTTGTTCATGAAGTCTTCAGCAGGACAGTGGTCATTGACAAATGTACAACCTGAAGACTGATCTCGACACGACTTGCGTTTAGGGATTTTTTCCTTTATTATAAAGAGAATTACTTTCTCATCAGCTGTGGAGCTCTTCCTTGGCTGTCAGTCCCTTTGCAATAAGTTAGCTCACAGTGCGCAGTTTTTTCTTAATGATGATCCCAAACAGTTGATTTTGATAAGCCTAAGGTTTGGCTCATGTCTGTTACAGTTTTTATTCTTGTTTCTCAAGTCACGTTTCAAGTCGTCACATTTATTTATATAGCACGTTTAAAAAACAATTCTCGTTGACCAAAGTGCTTTACATGTGTTATAAGAGTAGTATACACAAGCAGGCTAACTTACATATAATACAAAGAGCCCTCGCTCAGAGGACGTCAGGAAAGGCTTGGCGAGAACAGATTTTACGTATTTAGTCTAGACTTAAAGGGAGTCGATGGAGGGGGCAGTTCTAATAGGGAGGGGGATGCAATTTCACAGTCTAGGAGCTGCAACCGCAAAGGCACGGTCGCCCCAGAACTTGTGCCTAGACTGCGGGACATTCAGCAACCCCAAGTCGGCCGATCTGAGGGACCTGGAGGTGGTGTAGTGGGTTCTCGTAATGTCACTCGTAATGGCTTCTTTGACGTTCATTGGCACATCTTTGGTCCTCATGTTGATTAACAGCAATAAAAGTTTACAAAGGTGATGGAGAAACTGGAGGAAAGACTAGGTGCTGAGAGCTCTGGTATACTTGCATTAAGAAGGCAATTAAACACACCCAAACAATTACAAATGCCTGTGAAGCCATGTGTCCCAAACATTATGGTGCCCTGATATGGGGGGACTATGTATAAACGCACCTGTAATTTCTACATGGTGAAACCAAAATGTATAAAAATTGGCCTTTAATAAAATCTGGACAATATCCCATTAAAAACCACATGTGATTTTGTTTTCTAATTACATATCTCAAATTGTGGAGTACAGAGGCAAATAAATAAATAATGGGTCTTTGTCCCAAACATTATGGAGGTCACTGTATGAGGAACGATTTGGGAGACTGGGCTTATATTGACTGGAATTTAGAAGGATGGGAGGGGGATCTTATAGAAACATATAAAATTATAAAAGGACTGCCAAAACAAGCTAGATGCAGGAAGAATGTTTTTCCCAATGTTGGGAGTCAGAACCAGGGCCAACAGTATAAGACATCAATTCTGGAGTATGGTGTGTACAATTTTGGTCGCCTAGTTATAGGAAGGATGTCAACAAAATAGAGAGAGTACAGAGGAGATTTACTAGAATGTTGCCAGGGTTCCAGCAACTATGTTACAGAGAAAGGTTGAAGCTTTATTCTTTGGAGCGCAGAAGGTTAAGGGGGGACTTGATTGAGGTCTTTAAAAATGATGAAGGGGATAGACAGAGTTGACGTGGATACGTTTTTCCCATTGAGGGTAGGGAAGATTTCAAACAAGAGGGCATGACATTGAGAATTAAGGGACAGAGGTTTCGGGGGTGGGGTAACGTGAGGGGGAACTTTCTTTACTCAGAGGGGTGGTGGCTGTGTGGAATCAGCTTCCAGAAGAAGTAGTGGAGGCAGATCGATTCGATTTTAACATTTAAGAGTAAAGTGGATAGGTATATGGACGTGAAGGGAATGGAGGTGTATGGTCTGAGTGCAGGTTGATGGGGGACTAGGGAAAACGAATGGGTCGGCACGGACTGGAAGGGCCGAGAGGGCCTGTTTCCGTGCTGTAATTGTTATATGGTTAATTAAAAGGGGAGGCCATTTAAAACTGAGATGAGGAAAAACGTTTTCACCCAGAGAGTTGTGAGTTTGTGAAATTCCCTGCCAGAGAAGGCAGTGGAGGCCAATTCACATGGATGAATTTTAAAAGAGAGTTAGATGGAGCTCTAGGGGCGAGCACAATCAAGGGATGTGGGAAGGCCGGCATGGGTTACTGATTGTGGATGATCAGCCATGATCAGAATGAACTGCGGTGTTGGCTCAAAGGGCAAATGGCCTCCTCCTGCACCTATGTTCTATGTTTTATCTTCCTACCCAACACCATGAGCTCTTATTTTGCCACTAATATCTTGTGTGGGACCTTGTCAAAGGCTTTTTGAAAGTGTAGATATACCACATCCATTGACTTCCTCATCCATTCTACTTGGACATCCGGTGGCGCTGTTGCTAACTGCCTCCGCCTTCAGTCCGGTATCTTTTTTTGTTATGTTTGAAGACGTTTTTTTGGGGTTTTTTTAATGTCTTTATGTGAGGGGAAGTGGGTTTACGGTTAAGGGGGATTATACCGTTTCCTCCAGTCGCTTCCTGGAGAGGATGCGACTATTATTCGAGTTGCGTCCTCGCCCCTCCCCTCCCGCGGCCTACCTACTGGATTGGCGCGGCCCTTCTCTACCTTTCCTGCTACGGGACCGACCAGAGCTCTAGCAGCAGCGGCGCAGTGTTGGAAATTCCAATCTTATACGCAATAGAAGGTTACTACACAGAAAACTGGAATTTTGGAAAATCAGTATTTTGCGTGTGTAGCCTCGTGTATTCTCAAAATATCAGTATGGAATAATGAAAATCAGTACTACTGAATTGTGAAACCATTTTTGAAATGTGAATTTTATTATTCTTGATTTTGATTCAATTAACATATAAAATAAATAATAACATATAAAATTCCACAATTCATCATGTAGTTTACCAAATAATCAAACTTGCTGGCATTGATGCTGCATATTCATTCAGGTGCTACCCTGGTAAATTGTCACATAAAGGGTGAATAGCATGGTTTACATTACAATCTAATAAATTCACTGTGTTACTATTGTTGAGCCATCATGCTGACTAGCATGACTGGAATGAGTTCTTTTAGTTCACTGTCACTCAAACACTCAACACGCAGCATGCTGCTGCAAATCATTCAGGTGCTCCTGAATGCATATTTCCATTTACCACTACTTCTACAAATGCAAGGGCATTTGTTGGCCATAGCCCTATATGCCATCCCTGGCTCCACAAATATAGCACCTCAGGACCAGTTTATCTAGCATTGTGCAGTCCTCATGCTGTAATACCGCAGTACACTGATGTAGGTGGCCCTACTTCTACCTCTTCTTGCAGTGCCCTGTTTTCGCTCCCAAAGTGTGAAGGTATTAGGCAGATAGTTTCAGGGTTCCTCTCACAGATTTTGACAAACACTCGTGGCACACGGCATATATTGCCTTATAGCCATATATCATGTTTTCCAGTTCCATTTTCGAGAATGTAACTGCACCAAACCTAGTCAGCACAAGTTAGAAATTAGGTGCAGGAGCAGGCCATTCGGCCCTTCGAGCCTGCACCGCCATTCAATATGATCTGGCTGATCATTCCAACTCGGTCCCTGTACCTGCCTTTTCTTCTCCATACCCCTGATCCCTTCAGCCACAAGGGGGCCACATCCAACTCCCTCTTAAATATGGCCAACGAACTCCCCCCCCGGCCTCAACTACCTTCTGTGGGGAAGAGAATTCCACAGATTCACTACTCTCTGTGTGAAAAAAATGATTTTCTCATCTCGGTCCAAAATAGACCTTCCCCCTTATCCGTAAAAAACTGTGATCCCCTTGTCCTGGACTTGCTCAACATCGGGAACAATCTTCCTGCATCTAGCATGTCCAACCCCTTAAGAATTTTGTAAGGTCTCTATGAGATCACCCTTCAATCTTCTAAATTCCAGCGAGCTATGGGGAAAAAGTCATAGTGAAATATGGATTTTAAGACAATTGCAGAACAGCCTGTCTTGGTCTCATGGGGACGTATGGTGCAGTGATAAAGGTGACGGGACACTCTTGACTGACAAGGCATCTATTGCAATTTTTAGCCAGAAATCACATATTCCAGTTCCACTTTACGAGGATGTAGCTGTGCAAACCTAGTCACCACTTTATCCAAGTCATGGACAAAGTCGTGGTGAATGTGGGTTAAGGCGAGTGCAGACAGCCTGTCTTTGCTCAGGAGATGGTCCTGGTGCAGTGATGCAGGGCGACAGACAACACTGGTAGAACGTTCACACTCTGCGCTTGTCAATGTTTGAGGGTAACAGGCAATCAACAGCAAGCACATGGATGTTGGGGGTAGAGGTCAGGATCATACATTTTGATTGCTTTGCCGGGCGTATCAGGAAGGTCATCTGCAAGGAAAAAATAAACCATTTGTTCAATGAGATTAGGCCTACTTTTCTCTTTAATACAAAGAAGACACCATTCAGACTTCCAATATCTGAACATATATTACATTAGGAGACAAAACTTATTAAAGCATGAAGGGCCTAAATCAGCTTTTATTAAAAGCAGTCAGATGTGTTATTCACTTTTTCTTACTCCTAATCTAAAGTTTCATTCTTCCTTATACCTCCTGTGATCTCTTGAAAAACTCTCTCCCAGCAGCAGATGTACTCATCATGAAGTAGTGCTGGTGAGGGCAAGTCCTGCTCACATGTCATGGCAAGAGTGTCTGGGCTGCACTGCCACACCTTGGCCACTGATGTAACGAATCCAAGCAACTGACCTGCAGTCTCAGAAAGAGCTGTAAGTCAACAATACAAAAACACATAAGAGAGTGTCTTAAAGCAAAGTATTATCAGTTAACCCCCTAAAAAAGACTGGGGGCATGATGCACCACTCAATTCTGCCATTTAGACGCAACGTATGAATAACTCGCCGCGCGTTTCATGACCTTTTTCTTTTTCGAGTTTTGCACATCTTTCGACACTAAAATTTGCATGCAATCACATCCGCATACGGTGTTGCATTACATTTTAAAGTCACATGTCACTCAAAAAAATGCATTTTTACATTTGCTTATGTATAAAAACGCATTGAGGTTTTGAGGATTCAAATTATTGCTTCTTTATTACTTACACAGCCTATGCTTTCAACTCTAAAAAAAACACAACATGTTTTAAATACTCTGCAGAGCATCTACAATTACACAAAACAATAAAACAAAAAGCATTAGGAATCTAAAACAATAAAGAAATACATGAAAGAAGAAACGGCTTCTCGTGCACAACTGGTAAAAATAATGGATATAATTTGGAAAATTTAGTTTTGTATAATATGCAAAACATATGAGGGGTAGATGATGCCTCACCGAGGATTGCCGATTGGAGCTCCGGAGTGCTGGGGCCTGCTGCACCGACATCTCGGAGCTGTGGTTCACAGAGCTCCCAACGCGGGCGGAGCTTGACAACATCAAGGAGTCCTGCAACTCCGCCCGGCTCGGCCTGTGGACTTCGGGAGTCGCGGACTCCGGTGGGACGTGGCTGATTTGGAGGTCCGGGGACCGCTGAGGATGTTCTCCGTCGGGGTTCCACCATCGTTTCCCAGTGAGAGGGCCTGAGCATCGTTCCCGGCGAGAGGGCCTGCGGGTGCTTGGGAGGGCCCCGACCGCGGGGGTGATAACATCTGGGAAGATCGGCAGGGAGGCTGGCTGGGAGGACTCATGGTACCTTCCTTAACTCTGCTGCCACTGTGAAGTTATGTTGTGTGTGGACTTCTGTGTTTGTGCTTTTAAAAGAAAAACGTTTATTTATTTATTATTTACTTTTGTTACTGACTGTAAGGAAAATCCATTTTTGTTGTCTCTAAAATTACATAATGACAATAAATTGAATTTACAATTACAATCTCAGTAAAAATTCCAGAAGATTCATCCAGCATGAATTCCCCTTCATAAATCCATGCTGAACTGGACCGATCCTGTCACTGATTTCAAAATGCGCTGCTATATATCTTAGTAATGCATGATCACCAATACATCCACGATTTCTAGGGCTACTTCCTTGAGTATTATGGGATGCAAGCTCTCAGGCCCTGCAGATTTATCTGCCCTTCAGTCCCAACAGTTTACCTAACACCATTTCCTGGCTAATGTGGAATTTCCTTCAGTTCCTCCCTCACGCTATTTTCTCGGTGCCGATTTATTTCTGGGAGATTGTGTTTTACTTAGTGAAGACAGAACCAAATGTACTTGTTTAACTGGTCTGCCATTTCCTTGTTTCCCATTATAAATCAGGCCCGTATGAAGCATTTCAAAAAGGGGGGGGCGGGCATGACAGGATTACAAAAATGTTATGTGAAAAAATGTTGCGCGTTAGCGCATATATAGCACGAGCGTGAAGTCCCTCGCGGGCCGGGGGTCCTGGAAGCTCTGGGTTTTAGATGCTCTGTGGTGCACCTCTGAGCTTTATTTTGGAAGGCATTTTTTGCACCAATTTTGACCAATATTTCAGAAAAATTTTGGGTTGAGTCAAGAGTATAATGAGTGGGGGGGAATGGGGATGATTGGCGTTCATTGTTGTGTGTTTGCATTGTATAAAATCAAGAATTGAAGTTGTCCTTATTTTATTATAATTCAAGTTGTACTGTTGTAAAATGTTATAAAGAACATGGAAAAAAAACTGCAGAAAAATACTGTAAGTTTTTTTGCAGTAAAGAATACCTATTTTTAGAAGATGTGGTTTGTATGTGGTGATTTTGATTGCCTGTTACTGTTAGACTGTGTTAGTGTGTTGCATTGCACCTTTATGGGTCCTCTCCTGACCTAACAACTTCACATCACATCAATTTCAACATGGAATAGTGATGTGAATACAACATTTAGTTGGGACTTCAATTTTTCCATCATGAAAATGGAAGCAAACTAAATGGTTTATCTTTGGGGCTACATGACTGTGATCGCTTTCAAACTATCCCAGTTTTACCTGTTATACTCTTTATAACAAATTCTAGTTCCATGATGACTCATAAAATGATACAATGATACTCAATTTGTTTTGTTGTCATCATTTGTGTCATTGAAGTTCAAACAAAATTTGGTTTCTGCAGTCATTTTACAAGCAAGGAAAAGAAACCTATAGACCTTGGGGGGGGGACACAATTTTACATCCATCACAGCGAATCTCCTCCTCACTGTGTTTGGAGATTACAGTGTGGGTAAGATTACAAATCACATTTGTTGAATTCTCAAACACAATGTGATTGTGAATAATTGCAGAGCTGCCAAGTTTCACCGAGGGGGGCATGTCCGTATTTTTGATGGCGGGGGGGTTTAGTCAGAAAATCAGTATTTTTGTTGGTGAAAAATACTATTTCTCACAAAAACGCAATAGAAGGTACTACACACAGGAAACTGGATTTTTGAAATCAGTATTTTGCGTGTAAAGCCTCGTGTATTCTCAAATATCAGTATGGAATAATGAAAATCAGTACTTATGATTTGGGGTTGTGAAAAAAACCATTTTTGGAAATGTGAATTTATAATTCTTGATTTTTGATTCAATGAACATATAAAAATAAAAATTCTTAATAACATATAAAATTCACAATTCATTTTCATGTAGGTTTACCAAATAATCAAACTTGCTGGCATTGATGCTGCATAATTCAGTCAGGTGCTCTGGTAAATGTCAAATAAAGGGGTGAGTAGCATGGTACATACAAATCTAATAAATCACTGTGTTACTATTGTTGTTAAGCCATGCTGACTAGCATGGACTGGGAATGAGTTCTTAGTTCACTGTCACTCTACCCACTCAACACGCAGCATGGCATGCTCGGCAAAAATCATTTAAGGTGCTCCTGAATGCATATTTCCATTTACCACTACTTCTACAAATGCAAGGCATTTGTTGGGCCATACCCTATATGCCAGCCCTGGCTCCACAAATATAGCACCTCAGGGACCAGTTTATCTAGCATTGCAGTCCTCATGCGGTAATGTACCGCAGTACACTGATGTAGGTGGCCCACTTCTACTCTTCTTGGCAGTGCCCTGTTTTCGCTCCCAAAAAGGGCGTGTGTGTGAAGGTATTAGCAGATAGTTCTGGGGTTCCTCTCACAGATTTTGGACAACACTCGTGGCACACGGCATATATTGGCTCATAGCCATATATCATGTTTTCCAGTTCAATTTTCCGAGAATGTAACTGCACAAACCTAGTCAGCACAAGTTAGAAATTAGGGCAGGAGCAGGCCGTTCCGGCCTCCTTCGAGCCTGCACCGCCATTCAATATGGAAATCATGGCTGTTCATCCAACTCAGTACCCTGTACCTGCCTTCTCTCCATACCCCTGATCCCTTCAGCCACAAGGGCCACATCCAACTCCCTCTTAAATATGGCCAGCGAACTGCCTCAAAACTACCTTCTGTGGCAGAAGAATTCCACAGATTCACTACTTCTTCTGTGTGAAAAATGATTTTCTCATCTCGGTCCTAAAAAAGCGCTGACCTTCCCCCTTATCCTTAAAAAAACTGTGACCCCTTGTTCTGGACTTGCCCAACATCGGGAACAATCTTCCTGCATCTATGGCATGTCCAACCCCTTAAGAATTTTGTTAAGTCTCTATGAGATTCACCCCTTCAATCTTCTAAATTGCAGCGAGCTATGGGAAAAAGTCATAGTTGAATATGGATTAAGACAATTGCAGACAGCCTGTCATTGCTCATGGGACGTACTGGTTGCAGTGATAAAGGTGACGGAACACTCTTGACTGACAAAGCAGTCTATTGCATGGGACTATTAGCCAGAAAGGTTTTCAAAAAAAACATATTTCCAGTTCCATTTACGAGGATGTAGCGGTGCATAAACCTAGTCACCACTTTATCCAAGTCTATGGACAAAAGTCGTGGTGAATGTGGGTTTAAGGCGAGTGCAGACAGCCTGTCTTTGCTCAGAGATGTCCTGTGCAGTGATGCAGGCGACAGACACTGGTAGAACGTTCACACTCTGCGCTTGTTCATGTTGAGGGTTAGGCAATCAATAGCAAGCACATGGGATGTTGGGGTAGAGGTCAGGATCATACATTTTGAATTCAGGAAGGTCATCTGCAAGGAAAAATAACATTTGTTTCAATGAGATTAGGGCCTACTTTCTCTTTAATAAAAAGGGAAGACACCATTCACACTTCCAATAACATGATATAACAATTATATTACATTAGGAGACAAACTTATTCAAGCATGAAGGGCCTAAACCAGCTTTTATTAAAAGCAGGCGATGTGTTATTCACTTTTTCTTACTCCTAATCTAAAGTTTCATTCTTCATTATACCTCCTGTTTGATCTCTTGAAAAAAAACTCTCTCCCCAGCAGATGTACTTCATCATGAAGTAGTGCTGGTGAGGGCAAGTCCTGCTCACATGTCATGGCAAGAGTGTCTGGGCTGCACTGCCCACACCTTGGCCACTGATGTAAAAAAACGAATCCAAGCAACTGACCTGCAGTCTCAGAAAGAGCTGTAAGTCACAATACGAAACACATAAGAAGAGTGTCTTAAAGCAAGTTATTATCAGTTAACCCTAAAAAAACGGACTGGGGGCATGATGCACCACTCAATTCTGCCATTTAGGACGCAACGTCAATGAATAACTCGTCGCGCCGATTTCATGACCTTTTTCTTCTCGAGTGTTTGCACATCTTTCGCGACACTAAATTTGCATTTTTGCATCACATCCGCATTTACGGTGTTGCATTTACATTTTAAAGTCACATGTCACTCATAAAAATTCATTTTTACATTTGCTTATGTATAAAAACGCATTGAGGTTTTGAGGATTCAAAATATATTGCTTCTTTATACTTTATGCACAGCCTATGCTTTCAACTCTAAAAAACACAACATGTTTTAAACTTCTCTGCAGAGCATATCTAACAATTACACAAAACAATAAAACAAAAAGCATATAGGAATAAAACAATAAAGAAATACATGAAGAAACGGCTTCTCGTGCACAACTGGTAAAATAATGGATATAAATTTGGATAAAATTAGTTTTGTAATAATATGCAAAACATATTTTTAGTTCAGTAAGCCTTGAAAGTAAAATGTATTATTACTGATATATGCGAACAATTTTACCCCTGGGAACCATTTGCAGGTCGTCATTGATAAAAGAAACTAGACTTGGAAAAAAATTATAACAATTCATAAAAATCAATGTATGCATTAAGCGTCCGCTAGTACAGACTTCTGCTTGCAGTAAGATATGCAATAACTGATAATCAAATCAAAGTAGTAATTAACCAATCATAGTGTCTGTAAATAATGTGTTAAACATGTTTTGCATTCAATACTCAGAACACATTACTTACTTGTGAACTGAAGTTGGAGCTCAGATATAATGTGGTCCACAAATGTGATGGGGTAGTTGACCAGGTAGTGTCTGTCCATTCTGTGTAAGCATCCTCCAGAATCACTCAACAAATTCTGGTTCACAGCTACAGCTGACAGTGCTTGGGGCATTTGGCCTCCTTGTTTGTCGAGGAGTTGGTTCTTGGCGTGGTTGCTGGGAACTGTACCTGTACAACATAGAATAGCATCTACTAGAATTGATGTTATTCATAAAAAACTTGTGCATTTTATAGGATCATATTACTATTATTATAGAATGACATATTCCAACAGTCAAAAATTATTCAAATCTAACGCAGTTTGTAGTTTCCTTACTTAGCAATTTAGGAAAAATTTACCTTGTTGGCCATTCTCCATGCCTGTTGAAACCACAAAGTAAAACAGGACTCAAAGTTGTCACGTACCCTTTTGTACAAGGACAATACATCATCAACCTGAAAAATATAAAATTCATATTGATTTTACTTCGGAGTCACGTGAGTGACTACGTGAAGAAGAGCCCGCCTCACGCTGGTAACGGCATGACGTCGACGCTGACGGCGAAAGAAGGAGCTGCGGTTAGGGAGCAGCTCCTCGCAGCGGTCGGAACGGGCCCGCAGGTAAGTGAAAAACAAAAGTTACATCGGCGCGGGTTTTAGGTTACGCTGGATGGTTTCCAACAGCGAAACTAAAAAGTAAAAATTTTAGACGTTAACGTGCTGGGATTGAGCACAAGATAAATTTTAACATAAAAAAATGGGAGGAGAAATCGGGAAGGAAGGCTTCGCGGTGTGAAAAGAGCTCCCGGGGTGAAAGTAAATATACGGGAAGCGAAGCTAGAGTGGACCCGGTTCCGATTACGTTGGCCACTGATTTACCCGATATAGAATTTCCAGATTCTCCGGAAATTATAACCACGGAGGAAAATGCTCCTAAAAAATGCAAAAAGAAAACTGTGAGGCCCGTGGTTTCTGATGATTCTGATTTTTGAAAGACCTCCAGATAATAAAACTATGTGGCTAAAAATGGAGCATATGAGAGAAAGTTCTCCAAACTATTATGAGACAAGGGTCACAGTACCCTCATGAATCCCAGAAAATCCCTGAGGGGTTTCAATATGATGAATATGGCTGTGGGCCAAGTTGGGAATATGATACTCCAGGACCCACGATTTGGGCTGGAAGAAGTCTCATGGGATAATATCCCGATGGAATTAGGGCTGCAGAAGGCAGACCCTGCTGAATTTGAAATGGTTTTTGAAAGCACGCCACAAAGTAAAAAGAAAAGGCTTGATCTGCCTGGGATAGCACAAAGTTTTGCTATACCCGAAGGAAGTGGTGAGGCTATGGAAGAAAGCCTAGCTGCCAATATAAATTATATGGTATCTCACCAGCTTCATAATACTGTGATGAATGAATTATCAGAATTATATAAAGCGCCAGGCAATTGTGCCTCATTGGAAGTGCCTACGGTGAATCCGATGGTATGGGCATCTATGACTCCAAGTATGAGAGCCCAAGAAGTGAAAATTTCAAAAGGTGCTAAAATTATTTTCGGCTGCCATCACGGCATTTGGCAGGCAAATGGAGAATCTGGAAATGGACAAGATTCAAAAAGATTACTTTGGGCTTAATGTGCAATTCGTTTTATGAGATCAATTGCATGAGGAAAAATGGCGATTCGGCCCATATTTCACCCTAGATATGCAAGCCTGTGTCAAGAAAGTGGAGTTCAAGCTCCTGGATATTTGTTTGGAGAAAATCTGCCGAAACAACTGAAGCAGTTGGATGAAGAAGCTAAATATTTTTAGCACTATTAAGCCTTTTGTCTTTGGACAAAGAAAAGGGTTTTCGGCCCGAAGGGGTTTTGATTTTCGTTATAGAGGCAGAAATTTGTCACGAAAGTATTTATCGTGCTACACAGGCCACTGCTTCCCTGCATTCGGGAAAGAGGAGACCATCACGCTCCTATGGAGAGGTATTAAAGACTTCTATCCTTAAAAGAAACTGTGGATGAATCTCCAGTTGGAGGGAGATTGCAAAAATTTTATAATGCCTGGCTTAATATTACTTCTGATCGATTTATATTACAAGCAGTTTCAGGAGCTATTATTATTTTTTAAAGAAGGGGTCATCCTCCTGTACAGAATAAACCTGCTTATGCTTATGTGTTTTCTCAGAAGAAAGAATGGAGATTAATGTGGAAATTGGCAAATTATCCGAAAAAGGGGTAATTGAAAAAACTTATGAACATAAGCATCAATTTGTCTCTAATATATTTCGCAGAGATAAGAAAGATGGTGGTTGTAGAATTATTCTAGACCTTACAGATCTAAATAAGTTTGTAGAATACAAACGTTTTAAGATGGAGACATTTAAAACTGCAAAGTATTTGATTTCAGCAGGTTCTTATATGGCTAAGATTGATTTGAAAGACGCCTATTATTCTGTACCAATTCATCATCTTTTTCGGAGATACTTAAAGTTTTATTGGCAGGGGCAATTATGGCAGTTCAAAGCTTTACCAAATGGATTAAGTTCAGCTCCTAGACTCTTTACAAAACTGTTGAAACCAGTCTTAGCTCAATTAAGAGCACAGAAACACATTGTAATGGCTTATCTGGATGATATTCTGATTATCAATGATAGTCAAGAGTCAGCTGAGCACTCAATTTCAGTTACTAAAGCTTTGTTTAAAGAGCTTGGATTTTTAATTCATCCAATTAAATCCCAGCTGCAGCCAGTTCAATCAATTGATTTTCTGGGGTTTGTAATTAACTCAGTGACTATGTTAGTTACGTTGCCAGCAAAGAAGACAAATGATATTTTGCAAATGTGTAATTACCTCATTCACAAACCTTATCCTCCATCCGAGAAGTGGCAAAAGTCATTGGTAACAACTAGTGGCAGCATTTCCGGCAGTGGAATTTGGGCCATTACATTATCAAAATCTTCAAAAGGGACAAAGTAAGGGCTCTTAAAGATAAGGCAGGTCACTTTGACAGACCTAGTGCAATTAACAAAGAAAGCAGTAATTGGAATTGCAATGGTGGGTTGAAAATGTCCCACAAGCTGCTAAGAAGATCAATGATTAAACAGCCTGAAATTGGTTTTGCAAACAGATGCTAGTGCATTCTCGGATGGGGGGCCACAGATTTATCTTCCAGTTGTGGAGGTAGATGGAAAACTGAAGAGCAAGTGTTTCTCCAAAAGTATGGTATTAACTATTTGGAGTTATTGGGGGCCTTTTATGGGCCTTAAAGCATATTGTTCTGCTAAACAATGTCTGCATGTATTAATACAATTAGACAATAAAACGGCTGTGGTTTACATTAATCACATGGGGGGAGTTAGATCAGTATCATGTGATTGTCTGGTCAATGAGAATATGGCAATGGTGTATTGGTCGGCAGATATGGATTTCAGCAAGCCTATATTCCAGGTAAAGACAATGTGGTAGCAGATGGAAGGTCCAGGATTTTTAAAGATATACGGAATGGATGCTTAAGCCAGCAATATTTTAAGAATATTGTTAGACGATTTGGGTTGCCAGAAATTGATTTGTTTGCATCCAGGCTTAATCATCAATTGCCATCATTATGTGTCTTGGGAACACGATCCCGGACGCAGTTGCAGTAGATGCATTTTCATTACACTGGGGAAAAATGTTCTTTATGCTTTTCCACCATTTGCTCTGATCCAGAGATGCTTGAAGAAATAGAGCAAGATTCAGCTTCCGGATTGTTGGTAGTGCCAAATTGGCCAACTCAACCTTGGTTCCCAGTTATGCTAAATATGATTAAAGAACCATATATGCAGATTCCTAACTGTAGTGATATCTTGACTAATCCCAGTAACAAATGAAGGTTACCCATTATATGCATATATGAATTTGTTAATCTGCAGTTTTGACCAGACCACTACAGGAACTGGGATTGTCGGACCAAACTTTGACAGTTATTGTGCATCATGGCGACATAGCACACAGAAACAATATATGACACATATTAAGAAATGGGAAGAATTTTGCACACAGTCAAATATTTCTGATGATTCTGTGAATGTTACTCATGTTTTGGAATTCCTCGCCAATTTGCACTTTGGGCAACATTTAAGTTACAGTGCTATTAACACTGCACGCAGTGCCTTGTCGTCCTATTTAGGACTTATGATTGGTGAGAAGTCAATTGGGTCGCATCCATTAATAATCACGATTCATGAAAGGAATTTTTCACATGAATCCGCCAAAACCTAGATATACAGAGATTTGGGATGTGAGCATAGTACTTGCTCTACTTAGAGAATGGACGCCAATTGAAGGGTTGACATTGGATAGGTTAACATTGAAATTGGTCATGTTAATGTCACTGGTCCAGCCCAAAGAGTGCAAACTTTACAAATGTTGCGTTTTAGACTGTATGCATGTGACTACAGATAACGTTGTATTCTATGTTTACGATCTGATCAAACAAAGTAGACCAGGGAGATCTGGAACAAAGGTAACCTTTCAAGCTTTTCATATTGAGCCTGCTTTGTGTGTGGTTAGACATTTGAACCAATATATTAAAGTTACGGACACTTTTCGAGGAAACGAAAAGACATTGCTGCTTAGCACAAAAAGCCACACACAAAAGCTTCAGTTCAAACTATCTCAAAATGGTTGAAACAGGTGTTGGTTTTAGCGGGAGTAGACACTGATGTCTTCAAATCTCACTCCACCAGGCGGCAGCTACGTCCGCGGCGAAGGGGCGGGACGTACCTCTCGAGCATATTTTAAAAATCGCAGGGTGGAGTAAAGAAGAAAACTTTTTCAAAGTTCTACAACAAACCTGTTCACACTATGACAAGCTTTGGAACACGCGGTGTTGGGAGCACTATAATCACCTGCTTTGTTTGCTATTAATTGCTATAATCAGTTGTGTAGTCACTGATATCTTTTGTCACTTGTAATCATTTTTTCCCTCAAATATAAGGAGGGTATTATATGGTCTTTCAACCATTAAAAGATTTTAATTGTGAAAAAGATCTAACTTTTGTCTGCTTTCTCATGTATGTGTTTACTTAGCCGGACTGTCGTACGGATTAATTCTACGACATAAAAAACACAGAAAGCTTTAAAACTCTTCACGTAGTCACTCACGTGACTCCGAAGTAAAATAGTAAGATTAAACGAGAACTCACCTGTTCGAAGTTTGATCGTTATTTTACGAGGAGTTACGATGAGGGATTACGTGCCCTCCACTCCCACCCTCGTAAAATAATGATCAAATGGTGGTTCTAAGTCTTTTTATGAGCCTTACTATGTTACTCCGGCTTTGGTGTTCTGTGTTTTTCATGCCGTTGCTTTGAAGTATGCCGTTACCAGCGTGAGGCGGGCTCTTCTTCACGTAATCCCTCATCGTAACTCCTCGTAAAATAACGATCAAACTTCGAACAGGTGAGTTCTCGTTTAAATCTTACTATTAAAGGGAATATGGAGTACTGGAAGCTAGAAAATGGGGGGGGGGGTTGGATTTATTACCATGTAAAATCCGTTCTAGATTTAGTCGGATAAAAAGTTTTAACACCCTGTGGAATTCTTTCTGGAATGCTGATGTTCTTACTAAGATTAAGCCATTCTTCAGCTCAAGTCTTCATTGTCGGTTTAGACCGACAGCCAAGATTTAGCCATGAAAATGGTTGATATTTAATTAATCCACCATTTCAGAGCAAAATCATTCCATAGTGTTTGAACTTCATATTTTACACGTTAGAATAACTATTAGATATAACACTTGACTCGGAAGATAGCCCTGAATTAAATGTGTTTTAAAAGACTCTATTTGAATATGGCTTAATAACTGGAAAAAAGCTAATCTTAGAATTCTGGAAAAATTCTCCGGTACCCACAGTTAATATGTGGATTTCAACGATGTTCGAAACACTACACTAGGAAGATATGAGACTCCGACTAGCAGGAAAATCAGACTGTTTCTATAAGACGTGGTCTGCATTTATAAATCTATTACAAGGATAAGGTGCAAGAATACCTCAAAAAAATACCAGTGCCGGGTCTTGGTAAAGGGGGAAGAAAAACTTTTGAGTTGGTAGATTCCTTTTGCGAGATGTTTATATTAAAGTAACTGGCTTTTATTTCTTCTTTCTCTATTTTTCCCTTTTTCTTTTTTTTTCCTGTCCAGGGTCTATCTCTTAATTCCCGTTTCTAACTCTTCAAAGGTTTCCTTTCCTTCTGTCACGCTTTTGCACTTTCACATCTCTTTTTCACTTTTCTACTTTCTATGCTACTATTTTTTCTCTCTTTTCTCTTTTTTCTAAAGCCTTTAAAAAAAAAAGGGGGGTACAATGACTGTAATACAATACAAGGGATGTACACCAATGTAAACTTACAGTACCGCTAATAAATAAAGATATAACAAATAAAAAAAAGATAATAACACTTGCAATCAACATTTTTAAGCAACCAAAACTCCTCTTCCTCTTCAATATCAATTGCTGTGCCTGAGTGCCTGACATATTAAAGTTGTATATAACCTTTTATAATATTAAGAGCTTTAACGTTATGAACAAATATGTACCTTGTTGTATGCATTATATACATTAAGGCTTCTCTTCTGGAGAAACTCGCTGATGCCAGACACAGACGCAAGTCCTAGATAGGCTATCATGATGATCATGATAAATTTGAAGGATGTGATGCCCAGCAACATGGATGAGACCTCGACTTTGGTAGGGCTGCTTCAGGAGCCAGCAAATATTCCCAACTCATAGTGGTCTCTATGGTGGCCATGGGCGATGTCTCAAGGCACTGCACAAGAATGATATACGTGTCGAAGAAGTGGGAATATGCCACATGGCGTTCAGCCCACCTTGTCCGACATACCTCCAGAAGGGGCTGCGTCCTGCCAGATGGTGCCCCAATGCTACCAACCTTCTCCAATAGGCTTTGCCGTTTTAGACTGTGTTTGAAGAAAAGACAGACTGATTTCATCTGATCAACCTGACATCAGTTTCACTTGAGGCATGACAAACTACAAGATTGAGGGCATGGGAACTGAAGTGGGTGTATGGGGCAAGGTTGGCACCATGGTCTCTCACGCCTGTGCACCCCAGCGGTCGCTGGCCATATTTGCCGCCTTGTCATAGCATTGACTGCGCATGTTTTCCAGGGGTATCTGTTTCTTCTCCAAAGAAGAAACAATGGCCGCACCAACATCAACACCTCGAATCCTTTCTAGAAAGATAAACTCTAAAAACTCCTCACTAATGTCCATATTGTCGGCCACAAATCTTATGCAGAGGGGCATAAATTCTCTGTTATGTGATGTCATTTCAACTGCCACGATTCCATAGTACTTGGCTTTGTGAATTTCTCTAACAAGCTCGTCCATGGTGAAGCTTGCCAAGACATCTATGATTTCATTTTGGATTTGTGGGCTTGTTTACCGCGCATTGGTGCGCTTGCTCTGTAAGTGTGTTTGCAGAACTTCAATCATAGTGGGCAAGATGGAATAAAATTGCTGTGGTTGGTTTCATGCTGGTTGTACTGCTCCTCTGTCCCACGCAAGGCAATGTTCTGTTTTGCACAGAACATGATTCCCCAAGCTAGCTGTCTGACAACATGCCTGTTAGTTGCTATTCTTTTAGCCTTGGTTTGGTCAATATTATGCCTAATAGTGACCTGTGGTCGGGTCATCTTGTCAACGTGTCCCTTAGCTTCACTGACAGTTTCCTTGTGGTCTTTGTTCTTGGCATGTCCAACTGCCTTTCGGCCCTTCGAGCCTGCACCGCCATTCAATATGATCATGGCTGATCATCCAACTCAGTATCCCGTACCTGCCTTCTCTCCAGTCAGGGTTAAATTTTTGACAGCATCCATTCTTATAGAAGGCACAATATTTGTAAGTTGGACCTGGTTTAAAGTGATTCTATATGACGTACAGCTTCTGAGATTCTTCGTTGGTTGTGGTAGAATTAAGGAGAGTACCAATGTCATTAATGCTGTTGAACAGAGGCGCATGAGGTGCTGGTTGGCTACCTGTCGATCCAGGCACAGGAGGTGCTGCTTGGGTACGTCAATCCAGGCACAGGAGGGGCTGGCTGGCTACCTGTCGATCCAGATGCAGGAGGTGCTGCCTGGGTACATGTCGATCCAGGCGCAGGAGATGTGGTAGATATGGGTCCTGATGGCATATTGGCTGATGAGGGTGGCATGGCACTTGAGGTGGTTGGAGATGGCACACAAGTTAGAGAGGATGAAGGAGTCTGCTTTAGAATTTCTTCATCACAGTCAACCGTTTGCAATGGCACCTCCTTTGGTCCTAAAATAAAATTGAAAAAAACTTTAATTTAATTTAGAGCCCATTATACGCATAATCTCTATAACCATACGCATGACTCTTCATAAGTAGGTCAGAGGTCATGCTCTTTCTTCTCAGGTCATATCCAGAATGAAAGAGTACTGTACACAAACTTCATCAGATTGCAAGTCACATATAACAGGACCTAAGACATTACATGTATGCAAAAAATATTTTACGGATGTTTAATAGACTACTTGTTTAACATATTGACACCAAACTCTGCATATACGTGGAGTTTTCACAATTCATGTAATAACTTATGATGTAGAATCATAAAATGTTTAGAAGATAGATTAACAGAAAGAGACAAAATTCTTCATAAATTGAGCCCACATTTGTCAAAGTTCAATATAAATTATGTTCACAGGATCTTGTTTAATGCAAAATGATCAGTAATTTATAAAATTGGCAACAATTTTGATAATTGAAAAATTAATATTTCTAATGAAAATTGGCAATGTTTTATCGAGAATTTTAATGGAAATGCTCGTATTTTCTTTGTAATGCAATACATAAAAAAAAATTGATGTCTATGAGTTGAGTTGAGTTGAATTTCCTTTATTGTCATTTCCAAACTTATCAGTTTGAACGAAATTGAAAAAAAATTGGGTACCTTGCAGTCATGACAGAAAATAAAGTAACAGAACATACAATGAACACATTTTAACACAAACATCCATCACAGTGAATCTCCAGGCACCTCCTCACTGTGATGGAAGGCAAAAAGTCATAAAGTCTTATCAATGGGTTATAATAATAGAAATGTGATGTAATTTACCTTTTGAGAAATGCGATGTCATTCGGTTGGGGATCACCATGGTCTTTGTGTTCAAAGTTTTCTTTCTTTATGATCTTCCATTGCAGGATGCCGATGTATGCTTCAGACTATCTGCTGCAATGAAATAATACAGGATAATGTCATGATTGACATGTATTATGCAATACAGCGTCCATTCATTCTTTAACGATTAGGCTATCAGCTTGACGCATATTTGCCCCCCCCCCATGATCTAAAAATGGAAATGTTCAAGTGAGTCTATTGTCATATGTCCCTGATAGGACAATGAAATTCTTGCTTTGCTTGAGCACACAGAACATAGAAGGCAATTGCTACAAAACAGATCAGTGTGTCCATATACCATATATAAATATATACACACATGAATAAATAAACAAATAAAGTGCAAATAACAGATAATGGGTTATTAGTTATCAGAGTTTTGTCCGAGCCAGGTTTAATAGCCTGATGGCTGTGGGGAAGCAGCTATTCCTGAACCTCGTCATTGCAGTCTTCAGGCTCCTATACCTACTAGCAGGGAGATGAGTGCAGGGAAATGTTACATCTGTATATAATGATACCATTAAAATGTATATTTTATAAATTTCCAATATTTTATACTAAGTTTATTAAAATTGGTTAAGTACTTTTGTTATAAGATCGAAGGAGTAGAGCTGCAAATATGTTGTAATTTGAACATGGGAATTAAAATGATTAATGGCTTAATTCACATGTCTGTAACAGCTTTATGGGGGGGGGGGGGGGGGGATGCCATACAGTGCTGATCTTGGTACCAAAATGTGTGCAATTCAATTACACAAAAAGGTCAGAAAATCCTGTGTCAATTATTTTTTGTTTTTAACCATAAAAAAAAATCACAATTATCTTCCAATAAAATTGGTGTTTCCCTCTCCTACCCACCCATATTTTTAAGTCTTATGAACTAATAGTTCATTTTGGCCTAATACAAACACTGTGATTGATAGGAGTTTATATTTGTCCTTACCTTTATCAAGTGGGCCGAAGTGTTAGTCCATTATATGACCAACATTTATTACATTGGAAGTCTGCACCGTTGGAGGCAAAAATTGAGGACTTTCACCTCCCAGGTCTATCTGTCGTGGGATATCACGGTGATCTTCTGCTCCAGTTCTGCTGTCGCGCGTGGCACACGGTAATCATGCACATGTTGCGCTGGTTTCCTCAAATTGTCTACTACATCAGTGGTGATCATACATTACAGCAGCTGTGATGGTTTCTGTAAAATATATATAAAAAGGTATTAATTAAAGATTTGATCCTGCAAATCTTACCATATTCCTGCTAGGGTTCATTGCCCTGGCCCCACAACTGTGCGTGGGAAGCGAATGGGTGTGGATTTTCTTCGAATCAATGGCAGATATAGATTTGCATTGAACGAAACTTACGTCAAAGGGAGACACAGCCACACACATTTATAACATGCCAAGGCATACACGTGTATGCCATGGCGAGAACATGTAATGTGACTGGCGTACGGTTAGGCGTATCTCCCGAGACTACAGACGAAGCAATCGACGTAACAATGCACGATTTTCGTCGCGGAGCCGACGAAACAGTGTGCGCTGCAGGCGAACTTAATGCGTCATAAGGCAATTATGACAGTGTATACGAGCTTGTTGTGTTCATAGAAAGTAAAACACCATTAGCCAAGGGGAGGTTCTAGTATTAGTAGATACTTGTTGGGGGGTACGAAATAAAAAATATTGCACCCCAATTTTATTTTACTCTGGATTATCTTTACTCTGGAAAAATGGGGTGCGACCGCACCCATTGCATCCCCATCCCCCCACCCCCGCCTTCGGACGGCCATGTAAATGCACCCGTTTCTGCCAGTAAGAGACCTGTATTTGTCTTCACTAATCTTTTCCTCCTCACATCGAAACGTTTGCAGTCAGTTTTTGTATTTCCGGCAAGCTTTCTTTCATGCTCTATTTTCCCCTCTTAATTAACCGCTTTGTCGTCCTCTATTGAATTCGAATTTTTTTCCAGTCCTCTGTTTTGCGGCTACCTCTGGCCAATTTATTTGCCCCTTATTTGGATTTTACACTATCCTTAATTTCCCAGATTAGGGTTGAGCCACCTTCCCCCTTTTATTTTTTACGTCAGACAGGATGAACAATTGTTGTAATTCATCCATGCGATCTTTAAATCTTTGCCATTGAATCCACTCTGTCAATCGTTTAAGTATCATTTGCCAGTCTATCCTAGCCAGTCTCATACTGTCAAAGTTACCTTATTTTAAGTTCAGGGCCCTCGTCTCTGAATTAATTGTTTCACTCTCATTTTAATGCAGAATTCCACCGTATTATGATCACTGTTGCCCAAGGCACTTTGCACAACAAGGTTGACAACTAATCGCTCCTCAATACACAATACCCAGTCTAGGATGGCCTGCCCCTCTCCTTGGTTCCTCTAAATATTGCCTTAGAAAACCATCCCGTATACACTCCAGGAGATGTTCCTCCTCAGTGCTATTACCAATTTGGTTGGCCCAATCTATATGTAGATTAGTCACCCATGATAACTGCTGTAACTATGCTCCACGCATCCCTAATTTCCTGTTTGATGCTATCCCCAACCTCTGTACCGCTGTTTGGTGGTCTGTACACAACACCAACAAGCGCTTTGTGCCCATGGCTATTTCGCAGTTCTACCCATACAGATGCTGCAGCCTTCAAGCTAATGTCTCTCCTTACTATTGCATTAATATCCTCTTTAACCAACAGTGCTGCCCTACTTCTGCTACCTTTCTGTCTACCCTTCCTGAATATTGAATGCCCCCGCATATTGAGCTCCCAGACTTGGTCACCCTGGAGCCACATTTCTGTAATCCCAACTATATCATATCCGTTAACAACTAACTGTGCATTTAATTAATTCACCTTATTACGAATGCTTCTTGCATTAAGGCACAAAGCATTCAGCTCTGTTTTTCTTTTCTACCTTCTACGCTTTGCTTCTGTCATCATTTTACAGCCCTCTGATTCCCTGAATTGGTTTCATCCCCTTGCCATATTAGTTTAAACGTGACCATCATCACATTCTCTTTTCCATTGCCAGTCTCCTTTTGATCTCCCGTGGACCCCACATGGCCCGCATGGCTAGAAGGGTCAACCTTCCCCATCAGCTCTCCCAACTAACCTAAAAACTAAACTTCTGCGCAAGCATCTAAGCTCCAAACACGCCAAAAAACGTCATAAATCCCACCCACAATATAACGGGCAGTCCAAAATTTAAAGGCACATGCCATCATCAATGATATGCCAAACAGGCCAAATGGCCACTGCATAATGGCCCCTAATTGTTCCGAATACATAATGAGGCAATTACTAATGAACATTAAAAAAAGTGGCCATACATCAAAATGAATAGGTCAGGGAATAAAACCCCGTGGCTCCTCGTTGGGAAAACAAACCCCGGTCTACCGCGTGACAGGCGGGGATACTAATCACTATACTAACGAGGAAAAAATAGCATGCACTATATATCCGCAATCACAATTCTTCATCGACTCTTCCATCTTCACTTTCGCCTTCTAGAAGCAAGCACATTTTAGTTATTAATCTTATTACAACAGTGGTTTAATTCAAAGTCGTATCGTGCATACCAATCCCTTAAAATCAGGCATGATACCCAGTATATAATCCAAAGCTTTGACAGCATGAAACGTCTTCCTCCATGTCCGATCAGCTCATTGATTGTAACAGCAAAGTTGAAGTATGAAAATCCTTCAAAAGAATAACAGGATCTTTAGCAATAAAGTTGATCGTTAAGTTTGATTTAATGTCCGAATCCACTTCGGGGGGATGCGTGTCCCCCATCACCGTCTGTGCTGAGGTGTGGCGGTGGCCCGGTTCGGAGCTGCGGTGCTCCAGCGGCAGCCCACTTACAGCTGCGGTGCTCCAGCGGCGGCGGCAGCCTGGTTCAGAGCCGCGGTGCTCCAGCGGCGGCGGTGGCCTGGTTTGGAGCTGCAGTGCTCCAGCGGCGGCGACGGCCCGCTTAGAGCTGCGGTGCTCCAGCGGCGGCGGTGGCCTGGTTTGGAGCTGTGGGGCTCCAGCGGCGGCGACGGCCCGCTTAGAGCTGCGATGCTCCAGCGGCGGCGACGGCCCGCTTAGAGCTGCGGTGCTCCAGCGGCGGCGGCGGCCTGGTTTCAAGCTGCGGTGCTCCAACGGCGGCGGCGACCCAGCTTAGAGCTGCGGTGCTCCAGCGGCGGCGGCGGCCCAGCTTCGAGCTGCGGTGCTCCAGCGGCGGCGGTGGCCTGGTTTGGAGCTGTGGGGCTCCAGCGGCGGCGGTGGCCCGCTTAGAGCTGCGGTGCTCCAGCGGCGGCCCGCTTAGAGCTGTGGTGCTCCAGCGGCAGCCCGCTTAGAGCTGCGGTGCTCCAGCGGTGGCGGCGGCCTGGTTTGGAGCTGCGGTGCTCCAACGGCGGCGGCGGCCCAGCTTAGAGCTGCGGTGCTCCAGCGGCGGCGGCGGCCCAGCTTAGAGCTGCGGTGCTCCAGCGGCGGCGGCGGCGGCCCAGGTTAGAGCTGCGGTGCTCCAGCGGTGGTGGCCCAGCTTAGAGCTCCAGTGCTCCAGCGGTGGCGGCCCAACATAGAGCTACGGTGCTCCAACGGTGTCGGCCCAGCTTAGAGCTGCGGTGCTCCAGCGACGTCGGAGGCCTGGTTGGCCCAGCGCAGAGGGAGAACTAGGAGGGATGAAGTCAATGACTTAAGACTTTTGCCTACCACCACAGTGAGGAGGTGCCTGGTGAACACATTGTGGTGGATGTTGGATATGTGTTTATTGTATGGTTTTGTTTTACTATATGTCATGACTGTGTGGTAAACAATTTTGTTCAGACCGAAAGGTCTGAATGACAATAAAGGTCTAATCTAATCTAATCTAATCTAATCTTTAGCAGAAATTTTGCATCCCAGCTCAAGCTTTGGCCACTCTTTGTCTGGCTTGCAGAGAGATTTTAGTTCATTGATCCATTTCTTCTCGCTTAAGAAATGGTTCACTGCCAATTCTCTGAAAACTTCATGCGCAGAATTATTTTCTGCATCAACGTATTCCAGTTGCACCACATTAGTAACTCCCAATGCTCTCTCCATTGGCAGATCGTCTCTGTCCAAATCCAACTCTCTGGTTTCTTGGGCTCTATCATCTAGTGGAATGCTTTCACAATTGTCGCGTTTCCACTTCAAAAGTATAAATCCTCCCTTATTGCAAAGATAAGTCAGATGTTCTACTGGTAGAATTGCTTCCTGTTCAGTAGGCCTTAGATTTTAAGCAATCATCCTTGTAAAAGTTATTCTTCAAAGAGATTCTTACTTCATGAAATTTACTCCTCTCGCCAAACTTGCGTTTCAAAGTCTGGGTACGATTATTTGGCAGATTAACACTTGTTTGAAATGGTGGCCGATTAGGAAAAGGGGAGATGCAACGAGACCTGGGTGTCATGGTACACCAGTCATTGAACGTAGGCATGCACTTCCGGTGGCGACGCGAGCAGATGGCTGCTTAATTTCGAGCTCCCGATAGCAAGTTTAAAACTAGCCTCCCTTAATTCACTAATTGCTACATAATTCACAGTTTTCTGTTTTGGAATGCGTGGGGGAGCGACAACTAGAAGTCAAAAGAAACGTGACGGACGAGAACATAGAATTCACCGGAGATGCACAAAGCTCAAAGCTCAAAAGATGACTCAGCAGAAACCATGCCCTCAATGCTACACAATATCAGTAAGGAAATACATGACTTCAGGACTGAATATAAAGTGGACTTACATAAATTGAAAGAAGAAATTAAAGAAGACATGAAAACCGAACTCAGAGCATTGAAGCAAGAAATTTATCATAAACTTTCTGCAAACTCCAAACAAATCCACGCCCATGAAACTAGACTAAACAAAGCTGAAGCACGAATTGAAGAGGCTGAGACAATTAACATGGCTGTGAAAAATGTGCTGTTTAAATCTATGAAAAAACAGAAATCCATGCAAGAAAAACTGACTGATTTGGAAGGACGGTCTAGACGAAATAACATTCGCATCTACGGCGTACCTGAAGAGAAAGAAGGCAAATCTATGTCTGAATTTGTGGAGCAACTTTAAAAACTGAACTCGTAATAACAACGGACACCAACGTACGGATCCAGCGTGCGCACAGAGCTTTGGCTCGCAAACCGAAGGTAATTCACCACCTAGGTCTATAGTGGTAAATTTCCTGGAGTTTATTACCAAAGAAATGGTATTGAAAAAGGCCTGGGGAAAGAAGATAATGATTGTCGGGTGACGTCTATCATTTGACCACGACTATGCAACGGAGATTGACCAGAAGCGCAAGGCATATAAGGGAATAAAGAGGGCCCTGAAGGAGAGAGATGTCCGCTTCCAGACACCGCTGGAAAAGATGCATATTCACTGGGACTCAGGAACATGCACATATCATAGTGCACAAGAGCTGAGGAGGAGAGGCTACTCCGTGGAGACACCTGATTACAGCGCTGAGGAGCTGGCGGACCCAGAGATGGAGCGTCTTCTCCAGGCTTTGACATGGCAGAGAGTTGGAAAGAGGAGCGAAGATGAGAGTGAGACAGCAAGAGAGTGACTACAGGAGTCTGAGCAGACCCCATCCAACTAGCTGTTATTGTATCACAACTTCTTTTGGACTAAAAAATAAGTGCTATTGGATGACGTTGGATGATATTAAGATACGTGAAATGGAGTGTTTCACCTCTAGTGAGGGGCCCTCTGGGAGGAGGCTTTCCCCTATACCTGCCAACGGGGACTCAGGGTGGAAAGGAATCACGCTTACTTGGAAGTCAACTGTTTTTTGTTGTTTTTATTTTTTTTTATTTGGCACGTGTTGTCCAGATGTTCAGACCTGCACAGTTTCAAGTTATCTGGAGATTTATGAATGCAACCGCATCTGGAAACAAATAAAGAAAGCATTAAAACTAAAATCTATACCATTAGGTCTTACCATTGTCAATAATTTTGTGTTTAAACCCTCAATCTTGGATAAGGCTTTTTTGCAATGGAAAAATAAAGGAATTTCTAAGATGGGTGATCTTTATAAGGAAAATACTTTTCTTTCATTTCAAGAGTTACAACAAACTTATGGGCTACATAATAAAGAATATTTTAGATATTTACAAATTAGAAATTATGTTTCTGCAAATATACAAGAATTTAGAAATAGAAAAACAGAAATTTTAGATGAATGTTTGAATAAACACCCAAATACGGAAAAAATGATATCATATATATATAATATTTTATTGGAAAATGATATCCCATCAACAGAAACATATAGAGAGTCTTGGGAAAAGGAATTAGGCCAAATAATAAGACCAGAAATATGGGATGAAAGTCTACAACATATACATCATTGCTCGTTAAATGCTAAACATTCCCTTATACAGTTTAAAATATTACATAGATTACATTATTCTAAATCTAAATTACATTATATTTTCCCAAAGATATCTCCTACATGTGATAAATGTCAAATCTCAGAAGCAAATTTGTCACATTCATTTACTAACTGTATAAAAATTGTAGAATACTGGAACGAAATATTTTTGATAATTTCAAATGTTGTTAATATAAGTATGACTCCTGACCCAAAGTTAATTATACTTGGAATATTTGAAACTGACCAACTAATAACAATGAATCAAAGAACTTTTATTGACTATTGTCTAATAATTGGGAAAAAATGAATATTAAAATTTTGGAAAGGCCCTGCATTCCCAACAATCAAAATGTGGAACACAGAAATGTCGGAGACACTCCATTTGGAGAGATTGAGGCTTGTCCTTATGGATAGGTTTTAGACCTCTTCAGACGGATTTGGTCTCCATATATTAAATATTTACAGGGTCATAACGGTTCGGCGCGAGGACTTGACTGAGGCCTGGATATTTGAATGGATGAAGAAATATATATAATAAATCATGAATATATCTATAAGGAAGGATTAATGACAAATATCCTATTCTCCATCAAACCTTTCTTATTCTTTATTCTTTTTCTATTTTTTCTATTTTCTCATATCTATATAAAAAATTAGAAAATAGTATAGAAACACATCATCTTAACCTCTTAATATCAGTACGAACATAAATATTATTAGCTTCATGAGAATATTATTAGTATTATTAGTATTTTTAGTATTTTATATTTTTTTATTGTATAAAATTGTGTATTTTCAATTGTATAATAATTTTAAATTTAAAATCAGTGACAATACAAATATTGTTAACATTACGAAAATATAATGAATATTATAAAAGCTTTACTAGATTTTTGTATTATTAATAACATAAAATTTGGCCTTATACTTAAAAATTAGAGACAAAACAAATATTATTAACAGTATAAGTATATTGCTAATACTATAAATGTATTATTTGTATCATGTATTCTTAGTTATATAAAATATACAACCTTGAAATTTATAATTAAGAACAATACAATATAAATAATATTAATAGTATGAATTTATCATTAATATTATGTATTTTCACTATAGTAAAATAATGTACTCGGTTATTATTTTGTTTCTATAATAAATAAATAAAAAATAAAAAAGATTTATGAATGCAAGACAGGAGTAGGTAAATTAAATGTCACGTAATACTATCAAATTGGTGTCACTCAATGTAAATGGGATGAATAATCCAGTTAAAAGGAGCAAGGTCCTGGCTAAACTGAAAAAAAAAAAGGCTCAGGTACTATTTTTACAAGAAACCCACCTGCTAAAACAAGAACATGAGAAACTAAAACGCTTTGGCTTTAGAAATGCATTTTATAGTTCCTATAAAACTAGCCAAAAGAGGGCAGTGGCTATCCTTATTACAAATGCAGTCCAATTTGAATGCCATAAAGAAGTCAGGGACAAAGAGGGAAGGTATGTATTAGTTAAAGGAAAGTTGGAAAACAAAGTTGTGACACTGATCAATGTATATGCCCCCTCAGAGAGTACCACATGTCTTTTCAAAACTCTGTTTGACATTATTGCTTCAGAAACTGAATGTATTTTGATATGTGGAGGGGACTTCAATGTGGTCATGAATCATAATTTGGATACAACAAGCCTAAATAAAACCAAGATACATCTGACCAAGTTTATTAACACATCAATACAGGAAATGGGCCTAATTGATGTTTCGAGAGAACTTCACACTCTAGAAAGGGACTACACACACTATTCAGTACCTCACTCAGTCTACTCCAGGATTGACTACTTTTTAATGCATACGGGTGAAAGTCACAGGATCACAGAGTGTAAAATTGGGGTGGCATGATCACAGTGGTGTATCTGATCACAGTGCGATCAGCTTGAGAGTACACCTGAATAGTAGAAAAAGAAATATTGTTTGAAGGCTCAATGTGGGTATTTTGAATAATAAGGCAAATGTGGAACAAATAAGGGAAGAGATAAAAAGGTACATAGAAGAGAATGATAATGGGGATGTGGTTCCTGTAATACTGTGGGATGCTATGAAGGCAGTTATAAGTGGTAAGCTGATCGCCCTGACATCATCACAAAAAAAGGCCCGGCTAGCTACGTATCAACATAAAGTAGAAAAACTGAAAGAATTGGAGAAAAAAACATACAAACATACAGGTTCAGTTGGTACTAAAACAGATTAAGGTAAAAAGGGGGAGATAGATGAGATCCTCAGGGGAGATATGGGAAAAAAGGGCAAGATTCGTAAAGCAGACCTATTATGAAGCAGGTCCAAAAGCAACCAGAATCCTGGCCAGACGCCTGCGTAAACAGCAGGCCTCTAATACAATTCATAAAATAAGAGATCCTAAAACCAATCAATTATCACATGAGCCAGATCAGATAGAAAGAATATTTAAAGAATACTATAAGAAACTCTATTCTAAACCACCATCAGCTGACGAAAGGACAATGAGAAGTTTTCTTAACTCACTTGATCTGCCATCCATTGGTGAGACACAAAATAATACCATTATGTCACAATTTACGGTTAAGGAGCTGAAAACTGCAATCAGTAGACTCAAGGTTAGTAAATCACCAGGTAGCGATGGGTTACCACCAGAATGGTACAAGGCCTTTAAGAAAAGGCTTACACCTCTGCTCCTGTCTTGCTTTAACTGGACTCTTAAAGAGGGCAGGGCACCCCCATCATGGAAGGAAGCAATTATTACCATTTTATCCAAGGAAGGCAAAGACATAGAGCAATGTAAACATTTCAGGCCAATCTCAATTTTAAATGTAGACAACAAACTATTTACCTCAATCATTTGCAAAAGACGCGAGACTTTTGTACCAGATCTGATTAATGAAGACCAAACTTGATTTATTCGGGGGCGTCAAACACAGGATAATATTAGAAGAACCCCCCACATTGTGGATAATGCTCAAAAAAAAGGATACAAATATGGTCCTGGTCAGTTTAGATGCAGAAAAAGCCTTTGATAGTGTTAGTTGGGTATTCTTATATGAAGTACTGAGGAGATTTGGTTTCAATGAAGATGCAATTCGGTGTATTAAAACAATATATCAGGAGCCTACAGCTAGGATTAAGGAAAATGGAAACATATCAAAAAGGATCCAGTTAAAGAGGGGCACAAGGCAAGGATGCTGTCTTTCTCCTACTCTCTTTGTTTTGTATATTGAATGCTAGCACAAGCAATAAGGCAGAGAGAAAACCTGCAGGGGGTCAAAATAGGGGGAAAAGATTGGTCTTTTTTAATTGGTCTTTTCGCTGATGATATCATTATTTTTCTTGAATGACCAGATATATGTTTCCCAAATCTAATGAACCTATTTGAAACATATGGATACTACTCAGGGTATAAATTGAATATAACAAAAACACAAATTCTTTCATTCAATTATTCTCCATCCGACAAATCAGAGATGCATATAATCTGAAATGGAACTCTAAAACAATGCAGTATCTCGGTGTAACTATAACCAAAACACTTTCCAACTTGTTTGAAACTAATTATAACAAAATTGAAGAAAACATCAAAAAGGATGTTGAGAGGCGGTCGACCCTTCCTCTAAACTTCAGTGTCAGAATACAAACAGTAAAAATGAATATCCTACCTAAACTACTATATTTATTCCAATCTCTCCCAATTAATGTTCCCCGAGATAAATTCATAGCCTGGGATAAAATTATCTCTAGATCCATTTGGAATAGCAAAAAACCAAGAATAAAACTAACAACACTTCCACTGCCGAAAAGCAAGGGTGGAATGGCTTTATCAAATCTGAAGAAATACTTTTATGCAGCTCACCTCAGACCTCTGGCTTGTTGGTGTAGACCTGATTATGAATCTCGATGGAAAGAAATGGAAAGGGAGATACAGGGTTACCGGACCCAGATTTTGGTGGGAGACAAATATCTGAGAGGGGCTTTGAGACATGCTATGGATCCAATAGTAGCATTTACTTTAGAAATATGGAATGTTATAGTGGAAAAATACAAATTAAAAAGAGGGGTTCACGCATTGAAGTGGTTCGCATATGACTCAAAGTGTAAGCCAGGGGTGTATGATTCAAAATTCAAAGAATGGGCACAAAAAGGCATAACGGCAATGTATACAGTTTCAGAAAATGGCGAGTTTATGGGCTTCCAAGATTTATAGTCAAAGTATGGTCTCGAAAACAAAGATTTTTTTAGATACTTGCAATTAAGAGACTACTTTATAAAAGAGATAAGGCCAGAATTAGATGAAACTTCAAATAATGTGATCAAGGTGATTGTGGATGCATACAAACAGAAGGGGTTTCGGGTCATCTCTGCTTTCTACCAAGCTCTGGTGGAAAGCGGGGGAGAATCAATGCTCTACATAAAAACAAAATGGGAAGCAGAATTAAAGATTCAAATAACAGAAGAAGAATAGTATCAAATGTGTGAAACACAATGTTCATCCACAAGCTCACTAGTATGGAGAGAATTTTGCTGGAAGAATCTATCTCGCTTTTTTATAACACCCAAAATAAAAAGCAGACAACTTGCTGGCCAACAACACTGTTGGAGGCTGTGTGGGATTACGGAGGCAGACCACTCGCATATTTTCTGGAACTGTGCAAATATAAGGCCATACTGGGAAAATGTTAATGCAGCTGTAAATAATATCTTGGGTTATAAAATCCCAAATACCTGCCCTGTGATGTATCTGGGCGTATTAAAGATAGTGTAAAAATAGAAGATACATGTTTGATTAAAGCTTTGCTTGCAGCAAGTAAGAAGGCCATTACCAGGCAGTGGCTTAATGAAAAAAGTCCAAAACAGGAACAGTGGTTAGAAATTGTGCGAGACATCTGTAATATGGAGAAATTGACATATTCCTTGAGAGTCAATGAGAATTCATTTGAGAAGATCTGGGGACAAGGGACTGTTTATTTGAGCCATGACACCAATTAGATAAATGCCGAGCTAGATATGGGAAGATTGCGTTATATAGAACTAGATGGTACGTTTGTATGAATGTTGAATTATCTCCAGATAACTAATCAATGTAATGTTTTTTCTTTTTTTAATTTGGTAAGTGAACCACACGGCCTTATTCCAATTTCTCTTTATTTACTTACTTTTTTTTTTCTTATTATTTTCTCCCCCCATCCACTTATTTTCTTATTTTGATTGCTATTTTTCTTACTTTGTTTTATTTATGGTGATGGTGTTGCACTGTTTTGAAAATATTTCTTAAAAATCAATAAAAATGTAAGTGAAAAAAAAAAGAAAGTAGGCATGCAGGTGCAGCTGGCAGTGAATAAAGCGAATGGTATGTTGGCATTCGTAGCAAAAGGATTTGCAAGAGCAGGGAGGTTCTACTGCAGTTGTACAGGGTCTTGGTGAGGCCACATCTGGAGTATTGCATACAGTTTTGTTCTCCTAATCTGAGGAAAGACATTCTTGCCATAGAGGGAGTACAGAGAAGGTTCACTAGTCTGATTCCTGGGATGGCAGGACTTCCATGTGAAGAAAGACTGGATAGACTCAGCTTGTACTCGCTGGAATTTAGAAGATTGAGGGGGGATCTTGTAGAGACTTACAAAATTCTTAAGGGGTTGGACAGGCTAGATGCAGGAAGACTGTTCCCGATGTTGGGGAAGTCCAGAACAAGGGGTCACAGTTTAAGGATAAGGGGGAAGTCTTTTAGGACCGAGATGAGAACATTATTTTTCACACAGAGAGTGGTGAATCTGTGGAATTCTCTGCCACAGAAGGTAGTTGAGGCCAGTTGATTGGCTATATTTAAGAGGGAGTTAGATGTGGCCCTTGTGGATAAAGGGATCAGGGGGTATGGAGAGAAGGCGGGTACAGGATACTGAGTTGGATGATCAGCCATGATCATATTGAATGGTGGTGCAGGCTCGAAGGGCCGAACGGCCTACTCCTGCACCTATTTTCTGTGTTTCTATGAAAGGTAAGTCCACACAACAGTGTCCATCAGTTTTCACTGAGTAGTTCATAAAATCCATGAACTTCAATTCTTCTTTCGACATCTCTTCAGATTCCTTGCTGGTACTTCCATTAGAGTCATGATTGTATGGCTTCATCTCCGACTTTTCTTTTTTTTTATTAATATATATTTTTATTAGAGGTATGCAATAAATTGGCAAACACATATTATGGTAGAAATATTTTGTGTACATCAGTCATACATTATTAATATTATCAATTGAATCATTTTGCCTCTAAGTTTTTTTTTAATAGATTAAAAGTAATACAAAAAAGAGAGAAAGAGATAAAAAGAGAAAAAAAATCAAAAAATAATAATAAGGAATGGAATTATTTACCATTAATACATCATTGGAGATAAGATCAAGGAATATAGAGTATAACTTTTCATCTGATCCTAAGCCCAAGTTTCAGTTAGGTTTCTCTGCCGAACCAATCTACCCTTTTAAGTAATCAATGAAAGAAGACCATATTCTAACAAAGAGTTCTTGTTTGTCCATTAGGGCAAATCTGATTCTTTCCAGGTGTAGGGTCTCCGACATTTCCATAATCCACATTTTAATTGTGGGGGTTATAGGGCCTTTCCAAAATGTTAATATTAATTTCTTCCCGATTATTATACTGTAATCTAGGAAATTTCTTTGGCTTGTTGTAAGTGTTAAACTTTGTTCTGATATTCCAAGTATTATTAGTTTTGAGTCCGGATCCAGTTTAGTATTAATAACTTCAGAAGTTATTCTAAAAATCTCAATCCAGAAATACTTAATTTTTATACAATTTGCAAAAGTATGTGTTAAATTAGCCTCTAGATGCTGACATTTATCGCAGATAGGAGAGACACGTGGAAAGATTCTATTCAGTTTAACTTTTGAGTAATGTAATCTATGTAATACTTTAAATTGTATTAAAGCATGTCTGGCATTTAACGAGCATTGATGTATATATTGTAAACCTTTGTCCCAAATATCTTTCGTTATGGGTTGGTTTAATTCATTTTCCCATGTATGTCTATGTGATTCCGTCGATGGTACCTCGCTATCTAAAAGGATATTATAAATATAAGCTGTTCGATTTTTTTTCTGTATTAGGATGCTTATTCAAACATTCATCAATGATTTCTGGTTCCCTATTCCTGTAATCTTGTGTGTTTTGATTGAACATAATCTCTCAGTTGTAGATATCGAAAAAAATTATTTTGAGTGTAATCCATAAATCTGTTGTATTCCTGAAATAAAAGAAAAGTGCCTTTCTTATAAAGATGTTCCATCTATTTGATTCCATAATTTTTCCATTGTGTGAAACCTTTATCCAGCATGGAAGGTTTGAATAAGGGATTGTTTACAATAGGGAGACAGAGTGGTATATTATCCAATTTTAAATCCTTTTTTAATTGTTTCCAGATTTGTGTACCACTATATATTATAGAGTTTTCCCTATAGGCTTTTATGTGCAATTTTGTCGGTGCAAATATAATGGAACCGATTTTAAAAGGTAAACAGTCCTCCTTTTCCATCCTTAACCAGTCTGGTTGTTGATCCATTTCTTCCAGCCAAGACATCATGTTTTTAATATGAACTGCCCAAAAATAAAACAGAAAATTTGGTAGAGCTAAACCTCCATTAATCATTGATTTAGATAAATGTTTTTTTATTTATTCTATGATCTTATAATCCCAGATAAAACTTGTAACAGTAGAGTCTACTTCTTTTTTAAAGATTTTGGAATATATAATCGGGATTAACTGAAATAAGTACAATAATTGCAGCAAAAAGGTCATTTTTATAGCATTAATTCTACCGGACATTGAAATGGGAATTGTTTTCCAATATTGAATATTCTTATTTAGTTTTATTCAGTAAAGGTGGGAAATTTGATTTAAATAAAGATGTATACGTCTTAGTTACATAAATACCTAAATATTTAAATTTTTTCTCAACTATTTTAAAAGGTGATTGTTTGTAGTATATGTAAATTGAGTTCCGTTATTGCCATGATAGTGGCAGAGAGGCCCACAGGAGCCGTTGGAAGAGAAGGAGGGGGAGGAGCGACACCCGACCGGTAAGGTTTAAAATCCAGCGCGGGGCTTGTTTTTTCAGAGGCCCACAGGAGCCGTTGGAAGAAGAGGAGGAGGGGGAGGAGCGACACCCGACCGGTAAGGTTAAAAATCAAGCGCGGGGCTTGTTTCAAAGGCTTTTTTCAGAGGCTTACCCAAATCCATAACATTCCATTTGGAGAAGTGGGTTTTTTTTTAGGAAGCCGCTGATTGGTGGGAAGTGGACCAGGGTAAGCAGCTGATTGGCAGTCAGATCCCAGCAGTTTGTTTGTACTTTATATTGTATCCTGTGTTAAGGGGGGCAGTATGAAGGCCAGGGCAGTGTACTGTTCTGGATGTCAGATGTGGGAGGTCAGGGAATCTGATAGCCCTCCAGACGTCCACCTCTGCGCCAGGTGCGTTGAGAAGGGGCTCCTAAAGGACTGTGTTAGGAACCTGGAGCAGCAGCTCGATGACCTCCGTCTCCTCAGAGAGAGTGAGGAGGTAATAAGAGGACTACAGGGAGTAGTCACTCCCAGACCACAGAGGCAGACAAGTGGGTCACGGTTAGAAGGGCAAGGGGCAGAGGCAGGGGCTAGAGAGTACCCCTGTGACCGTACACCTGGAAAATAGGTACTCAGGTTTGAGTACGATTGGAGGGGACAGCCTAGCTGGGGGCACCAACAGCGGCCGGGCCTCCGGCACAGAGACCGGCCCTGATGCTCAGAAGGGTAGCAAAAATAGGAGGGCAATTGTAATAGGGGGACTCTATGGTTAAGGGGTCGGATAGGCGATTCTGTAGACGCAGTCGAGACCCGGATGGTAGTTTGCCTCCCTGGTGCCAGGGTCTCGCATGTGCCAGAACTTGTACAAAAGATTCTGATAAGGGAGGGAGAGGAGCCTGATGTTGTGGTACACATAGGTACCAATGACATAGGCAGAAAAAGTGATGAGGTCCTGAAGGGAGAATTTAGGGAGTTGGTGGGAAAGTTAAGGAGAAGGACCAAAAGGGTAACGATTTCAGGATTACTGCCTGTGCCGCGTGACAGTGAGAGTAGGAATGAAATGAGGTGGAGGATAAATGCGTGGCTGAGGGACTGGTGCAGTGGGCAGGGATTCAAGTTTCTTGATCACTGGGACCTCTTTTGGGGAAGGCATGATCTGTACACAAAGGACGGGTTGCACTTGAGCCCGAGGGGGACCAATATCCTGGTAGGGAGATTTGCAAAGGCTACTGGGGAGACTTTAAACTAGAAAGGCTGGGGGAGGGACTCGGTAGAGGGGGCTAGGGGTCAGGGTGTGGGGCAAGAGGCAATGAAGGGAAGCACTCGGATCCAAAATGTTTGGCGAGAAAGATGAAAAAGATAATAGACAGAGAATAAGGGATGGTGGGTTTCTAAAATGAGTATATTTTAATGCTAGGAGCATTGTAAGTAAGGTGGACGAACTTAGAGCCTGGATTGACACCTGGAAATATGATGTTGTGGCAATCAGTGAAACATGGTTGCAGGAGGGCTGTGATTGGAAACTAAATATTCCAGGATTTCGTTGCTTCAGGTGTGATAGAATTGGAGGGACCAAGGGGGAGGTGTTGCATTGCTTGTCAGAGAAGTTATTACAGCAGTGCTTTGGCAGGATAGATTAGAGGGCTCGTCTAGCGAGGCTATTTGGGTGGAACTGAGAAGTGGGAACGGTGTAGCAACACTTTTAGGGGTGTATTATAGACCGCCAAATGGGAGCGTGAATTGGAAGAGCAAATATGTAAGGAGATAGCAGATATTAGTAGTAAGCACAAGGTAGTGATTGTGGGAGATTTCAATTTTCCAAAAATAGACTGGGAAACACATTCTGTAAATGGGCTGGATGGTTTGGAGTTTGTAAAATGTGTGCAGGATAGTTTTTTGCAGCAGTACATAGAGGTATCGACCAGAGAAGGGGCAGTGCTGGACCTCCTGTTAGGAAATGAGGCAGGTCAGGTGACGGAGGTATGCGTTGGTGAGCACTTCGGGACCAGTGATCACAATACCATTAGTTTCAATATAATTATGGAGAGAGTCAGAACTGGACCTAGGGTGGAGATTTTTGATTGGAGAAAGGCTAACTTTGAGCGAATGCGTAAGGATTTTAAAGGAGTGAATTGGGACACTTTGTTTCATGGGAAGGATGTAGAAGAGAAAATGGAGTACATTTAAAGGGGAAATTGTAAGAGTACAGAATCTTTATGTCCCTGTTAGGTTGAAAAGAAATAGTAAAAATTGGAAAGAGCCATGGTTTTTCAAGGGAAATTGGACAGTTGTTTCGAAAAAAGAGAGATATCTACAATAATTATAGGAGGCATGGAGTAAATGAGGTGCTAGAGGAGTATAAAGAATGTAAAAAGAATCTTAAGAAAGAAATGAGGAAGGCTAAAAGAAGATATGAGGTTGCTTTGGCAAGAAAAGTGAAAGTAAACCCAAAAGGTTTCTACAGCTATATTAATAGCAAAAGGATAACGACGGATAAAATTGGACCATTAGAGAACCAGAATGGACAGCTATCTGCAGAGCCAAAAGAGATGGGGGAGATATTGAACAATTTCTTTTCTTCGGTATTCACCAAGGAGAAGGATATTGAAGTCGGTGAGTTAAGGGGAAAAAGTAGAGTAGCTATGGAAACTATGAGATTCAAAGAGGAGGAAGTACTGACACTTTTGAAAAATATTAAAGTGGATAAGTCTCCAGGTCCTGACAGGATATTCCCTAGGACATTGAGGGAAGTTAGTGTAGAAATAGCAGGAGCTATGACAGAAATATTTCAAATGTCATTAGAAACGGGAATAGTGCTGGAGGATTGGCGTACTGCGCATGTTGTTCCATTGTTTAAAAAGGGTTCAAAGAATAAACCCAGCAATTATAGACCTATTAGTTTGACGTCAGTGGTGGGCAAATTAATGGAAAGGATACTTAGAGATAATATATATAAGCATCTGGATAAACAGGGTCTGATCAGGAACAGTCAACATGGATTTGTGCCTGGAAGGTCATGTTTGACAAACCTTCTTGAATTTTTTGAAGCGGTTACTAGGGAAATTGATGAAGGTAAAGCAGTGGATGTTGTCTATATGGATTTCAGTAAGGCCTTTGACAAGGTTCCCCATGGAAGGTTGGTTAAGAAGGTTCAATCTTTGGGTGTTAATGGCGGAGTAGCAAGATGGATTCAACAGTGGCTGAATGGGAGATGTCAGAGAGTAATGGTGGATGGCTGTTTGTCAGGTTGGAAGCCGGTGACCAGTGGGGTGCCTCAGGGATCTGTGTTGGGTCCACTGTTGTTTGTCATGTACATCAATGATCTGGATGATGGGGTGGAAAATTGGATAAGTAAGTATGCAGATGATACTAAGATAGGTGGTGTTGTGGTTAATGAAGTAGATTTTCAAAGTCTACAGAGAGATTTGGGCCATTTGGAAAAGTGGGCTGAAAGATGGCAGATGGAGTTTAATGCTGATAAGTGTGAAGTGCTACATCTTGGCAGGACAAATCAAAATAGGACGTACATGGTAAATGGTAGGGAATTGAGGAATGCTGTGGAACAGAGGGATCTAGGAATAACTGTGCATAGTTCCCTGAAGGTGGAATCGCATGTAGATAGGGTGGTAAAGAAAGCCTTTGGTGTGCTGGCCTTTATAAATCATAGCATTGAATATAGGAGTAGGGAAGTAATGTTAAAAATTGTACAAGGCATTGGTAAGACCAATTCTGGAGTATGGTGTACAATTTTGGTCGCCTAGTTATAGGAAGGATGTCAACAAAATAGAGAGAGTACAGAGGAGATTTACTAGAATGTTGCCAGGGTTCCAGCAACTATGTTACAGAGAAAGGTTGAACAAGTTAGGTCTTTATTCTTTGGAGCGCAGAAGGCTAAGGGGGGACTTGATTGAGGTCTTTAAAATGATGAAAGGGATAGACAGAGTTGACGTGGATATGTTTTTCCCATTGAGGGTAGGGAAGATTCAAACAAGAGGGCATGACATGAGAATTAAGGGACAGAGGTTTCGGGGTAACGTGAGGGGGAACTTCTTTACTCAGAGGGTGGTGGCTGTGTGGAATCAGCTTCCAGCAGAAGTGGTGGAGGCAGGATCGATTTTAACATTTAAGAGTAAAGTGGATAGGTATATGGACGTGAAGGGAATGGAGGGGTATGGTCTGAGTGCAGGTAAATGGGACTAGTGGAAAACAAATGGTCGGCACGGACTGGAAGGGCCGAGAGGGCCAGTTTCCGTGCTGTAATTGTTATATGGTTATATGGTTATATAATTTCGCTTTTATTCCAATTAATTATATATCCTGAAAACTGATCAAATTGAGTTATTAGGCTTAATAAATTTGGAATATTAATTTCTGGCTTTGTAATATATATTAATACATCATCTGCATATAGAGATATTTTATTCATTGTGTCTTTAGTATTATACTGATGTATTTATAACCATGTAACCATATAACAATTACAGCACGGAAACAGGCCCTCTCGCCCTTCCAGTCCGTGCCGACCATTTGTTTTCCCATCTACCTGCACTTTTCTCTTATTCTTCTGGGCAACTTGTTAATGATGATTCTCATATTTCTTGCATGATTCATTTCCTCCATGTAGCCGAGATTATTCATCGTGCTGCAACATTTTCTCAGAAATATTGCATAATCACTCAATTTTTCCACATCCTCTGGTTTGATTTCTTTCCAAGCATGGGCCTTCTCTATGCATGCGTTCGCAATCCTCTGTTCATTACCAAAACATTATTTCAGTAATCTTCTCGCCTTTCTATAGCCCTGGTTGCCTGACTCCATCTGACAACTTTCTATAAGTACCTTCACACTTCCACGTGTACTTCTCCAGGAATCGTAAGCGCTCTTTTTTATCCTTAACTTTCATAGAAACATAGAAATTAGGTGCGGGAGCAGGCCATTCGGCCCTTCGAGCCTGCACCGCCATTCAATATGATCATAGCTGATCATCCAACTCAGTATCCTGTACCTGCCTTCTCTCCATACCCCCTGATCCCTTTAGCTACAAGGGCCACATCCAACTCCCTCTTAAATATGACCAACGAACTGGCCTCTACCTTCTGTGGCAGAGAATTCCAGAGATTCACCACTCTGTGTGAAAAACGATTTTCTCATCTTGGTCCTAAAAGACTTCCCCCTTATCCTTAAACTGTGACCCCTTGTCCTGGACTTCCAATACATCAGGAACAATCTTCCTGCATCTAGTCTGTCCAACCCCTTAAGAATTTTGTAAGTCTCTACAAGATCCCCCCTCAATCTTCTAAATTCCAGCGAGTACAAGCCAAGTCTATCCAGTCTTTCTTCATATTGAAGTCCTGCCATCCCAGGAATCAGTCTGGTGAACCTTCTCTGTACTCCCTCTATGGCAAGAATGTCTTTCCTCAGATTAGGAGACCAAAACTGTACGCAATACTCCAGGTGTGGCCTCACCAAGACCCTGTACAACTGCAGTAGAACCTCCCTGGTCTTGTACTCAAATCCTTTGGCTATGAATGCCAACATACCATTCGCTTTCTTCAGTGCCTGCTGCACCTGCATGCCTACTTTCAATGACTGGTGTACCATGACACCCAGGTCTCGTTGCATCTCCCCTTTTCCTAATCGGCCACCATTCAAATAATAGTCTACTTTCGTGTTTTTGCCACCAAAGTGGATAACCTCACATTTATCCACATTATACTGCATCTGCCATGCACTCACCCAGTCTACCCAAGTCATCTTGCAGCCTCCTAGCATCCTCCTCACAGCTAACACTGCCCCCCAGCTTCGTGTCACCCGCAAACTTCGAGATGTTGCATTTAATTCCCTCGTCCAAATCATTAATATATATTGTAAATAGCTGGCGTCCAAGCACTGAGCCTTGCGGCACCCCACTAGTCACTGCCTGCCATCCTGAAAAGGACCCGTTCACTCCTACTCTTTGCTTCCTGTCTGCCAGCCAGTTCTCTATCCACATCAATACTGAACCGCCAATACCGTGTGCTTTAAGTTTGTATACTGATCTCTTGTGTGGGACTTTGTCGAAAGCCTTCTGAAAGTCCAGATATAACACATCCACTGCTTCTCCCTTATCCACTCTACTAGTTACATCCTCAAAAAATTCAATAAGATTCGTCAGACATGATTTACCTTTCGTAAATCCATGCTGACTTCGTCCAATGATTTCACCACTTTCCAAATGCGCTGCTATCCCATCCTTAATAACTGACTCTAGCAGTTTCCCCACTACCGATGTTAGACTAACTGGTCTGTAATTCCCCGTTTTCTCTCTCCCTCGCTTTTTAAAAAGTGGGGTTACATTAGCTACCCTCCAATCCTCAGGAACTACTCCAGAATCTAAAGAGTTTTGAAAAACTATCACTACAGCATCCGCTATTTCTGGGGCTACTTCCTTAAGTACCCTGGGATGCAGCCTATCTGGCCCTGGGGATTTATCGGCCTTTAATCCATTCAATTTACCTAACACCACTTTCCGGCTAACCTGGATTTCACTCAGTTCCTCCATCTCATTTGACCCGCGATCGCCTGCTATTTATGTCTTCCTTAGTGAAGACAGAATCAAAGTAGTTATTCAATTGGTCTGCCATGTCCTTGTTCCCCATGATCAATTCACCTGTTTCTGACTGCAAGGGACCTACATTTGTTTTAACTAATCTTTTTCGCTTCACATATCGATAAAAACTTGTGCAGTCAGTTTTTATGTTTCCTGCCAGTTTTCTTTCATAATCCATTTTCCCTTTCCTAATTAAGCCCTTTGTCCTCCTCTGTTGGTCTCTGAATTCTCTGGTAGGCTGCTTTTTCTGACTAATTTGTACGCTTCATCTTTTGCTTTGATACTATCCCTGATTTTCCTTGTTATCCACGGAAGCGCTACCTTCCCTGATTTATTCTTTTGCCATACTGGGATGAACAATTGTTGTAGTTCATCCATGCAGTCTTTAAATGCCTTCCATTGCATATCCACCATCAACCCTTCAAGAATCAATTGCCAGTCTATCTTGGCCAATTCACGTCTCATTCCCTCAAAGTTACCTTTCTTTAAGTTCAGGACCCGTGTTTCTGAATTAACAATGTCACTCTCCATCCTAATGAAGAACTCAACCATATTATGGTCACTTTTGCCCAAGGGGCTACTTTGAACAAGGCTGCTAACTAACCCTTCCTCATTACTCAATACCCAGTCTAGAATAGCCTGCTCTCTCGTTGGTTCCTCAACATGTTGGTTTAGAAAACTATCCCGCATACATTCCAAGAAATCCTCTTCCTCAGCACCCCTGCCAATTTGATTCACCCAATCTATATGTAGATTGAAGTCACCCATTATAACGGTTTTACCTTCGTTGCACGCATTTCTATTGTCATGTTTGATGCCATCCCCAACTCCACTACTACTGTTAGGTGACCTGTACACAACACCCACTAGCGTTTTCTGCCCCTTATGGCACTGTCTCACTGTGCGACTTAACCCACGAGGTACCCCGAGTGACAGACTTGTGGTTGTGCACGAGATCCCAAGTTGATGTTCAAGTGTTTGTACCGAGTTCCCACGGGTATGGTATTTTGCCGTTTACTGCGATGTTCCAAGTTCGTCTCCCGTTTACTCTTGAGCTGACAAAGTTCGTCTCCCGTTAACTCTTGAGCTGACAACGTCTCCTGAAAAGTGACACAGTGTTTCTAACAGGCCCTTCGGCCGACCAAGTCCGCGACAACCAGCGACACTAGCACCATCCTACACACTAGGGTCAATTTACATTTTTAGTTACATTTACATTTACTAAACTTATTTTTAGTTACATTTTTAGACAAGTTACAACCAAAGCCAATTAGCCTTCTTCAGAAAAAAATCAGAGGTTTGAAGAATTGTCCGAAACGTCTCCTGCCCATATTGTAGTCGGGCCCACCGAGTTCCTCCAACATTTTAGGTTTTGAGTGACATTGGTAGGATTGCTCTGATACCCACCATAGACTCGATGGGCCCAACAGGTCCAGTGTCATAATGAAATATGAAGCATTCTGCGGTTCGGCCGTGTGCCTGTTCACGCTGGATATCGGGGCCAGATCTCGCTTTCAAAGTTCATGGTAGAAAACGAGAGGGGACATGAGATGAAGCATTTGTAGTGAAGAAATGGGTAATTGTGATTGGCTGCATATTTGGCCCATGTGCATTTCTTTACCAAATTCCTTGCATAAAGCAGCCCTGCCCGGATCTGTCAGTGTTACCTGGAGTATGAGAACAGGTGGGGACGGGCGGGCAGGCAGCAAGCGGCGGGGACGTTGGCCAGGAGTGGGGGCATCATGTACACATTAGCCAGCTCACCTCATACATGTTGGACACATACATGTGGTGTCCACAAATACACAGACTGTACGTTTACCTGTGTGTGTCTGTCAATGTCTGCGAGTTAAAATACAACTACAGAACTCAAAACATATTTATAATCTGTTGCCGTTTGACTCGTTTTAAATGAGAAACATTATGATCAAAAATGCGACCTGGTTTTAGTAAGGAGATACTGGTCGGTACATTTACAGCATTGTGTCATGTTAGTTGTGGATCCTCAAAGAGTGATCCAAGTGTTCCTCTGTGTGCATGACATTTTGCAGTCTAGAGCACTGGGAGTTTGTCCACTAGGGAAACTAAGTCATCAATCATCGATCTAACATCTAATTTTTCCCAAAAACAACAACTTAATCGTTATCTCAGGGTTACATTTAAAACGAATCCAGAAATCCCAATTTGAGATTCAGTGGAGATATGGCCCGTTCTGGCAGCATGACGTGTTGAAAAATCGTCATGATCTTTTTTTCACACACTATAAAAATCGTCCCTTGGTTAAATTGGCTAATTTGGAAACATGTCTGCAACAAGGCAATTTGAGTGCAGGATGTTGCTGTTTTTTGTTCAAGCGCTGTATGCAGCAGCCCAAAATGTGATGCAAGAACGCTTGTTAAATGAAAGCAGAAGGGAGAGAGTAAGAGTAAAGAGGAAAATTAAGAAGAGGTCTCAGTGGGTGAAGCCCCTCTTTGAAAGGAGATCTCGCTTTGGACAATATGAAAAGCTGCTTAAAGTGCTGTGCCAAGAGGACAAATCAGCATTTAAAAATTTCCTCAGAATTTCACCTGAGCTCTTTAATGAGCTGAAGACTAGCTTGGGACCTCGGCTGATGAAGCATGACACGGTTATGAGAAAGGCACTGGAACCAGGCCTGCGCCTAGCAATCACCCTCCGCTACTTGGCTTCAGGTGATTCCTACAAGAGCCTCTCCTACAACTTTCTGGTTGCCCACAACACCATCAGCGGGATTGTCCGAGAGACCTGTGAGGCCATAATCGATTATTATGCAGCTGATGTGATGGACTGCCCCAGTACACCTGATGCGTGGAAGAGAGTGGCGCTGGGGTTTGAAAGCAGATGGAACTTTAGCCACACATGTGGGGCTTTGGATGGCAAGCATGTGGCCATTCGTTGTCCACCCAATGGTGGCTCGAATTATTTTAATTACAAAAAATTCCACTCTATTGTGCTGTTAGCTGTGGTGGATTATAACTACAACTTCCTGTATGTGGATGTGGGCAGACCTGGAAGTGTCGCTGATGGCAGGATTTGGAGAGACCTGGCTTGGGCAGAAAATGGAAAAAAGAACAGCAGGCATGCCTGATCCCGAACCTCTGCCTGGAGAAGACAGCCCGGACATTCCTTATTCAATGGTTGCTGATGAGGCCTTTGCACTAAGGCCCTGGGTGATGAAGCCATATCCACACAGACATTTGACAAGGGTCGAGAGGAACTTTAATTACAGGCTGTCCAGGGCTAGGAGGGTTGTAGAGAATGCGTTTGGCATCCTGGCAAACAGATTAAGATGCTTCCTCAAAACAATGGAACAGGAGCCCAAGAACGTTGAGGCTATTGTATTTGCAGCGTGTGTTCTGCACAACCTGATCCGTCTGAGAGGTGCAGCTACAGGATCAGCAACAGCCATGCAGGACGGTGACTTAGTGGACCGTCACACAGGGATAATAACACCAGGTGCGTGGAGGAGTGCTGCAAACACCGCTACTTTGGTGCCACTGCAGAGTTATCGAGGACACACGGGAACAAACAGTGCAAAAGAGCAGAGAGACCATCTCTGCTCATACTATAATTCTGAATTGGGCAGTGTGCCGTGGCAGGACAGCTTATTTTGAGGGACAGCCGACCACAGGTAGACCACTGCATGAGGAGAGACCACATGCAGACAATTCCAGTTATTTTCATGTTGAAGTTTAATCCTGCTGACTTTCGTTTATTTAACTTTAAGTGTTGATTTTTTTTTCATTTTAGTGTAAGTAATTTCATTGCATCTGTCTTTCATTTAAAAAGTGGTTATCATGCATCTGTTTATCTGACGGTAGATGTCAACACTTGCCATAGTGCATTGCATTGTTTCTTTTATTGCCTGAATTTACGCTTGAGCTCCATTAAACAGCTGGAATAGAGCATATACTTGAAATACTTATTTGTACTTCATTTGTTGATTTGCATGTTTGAGAAGCCCTTTTTCAGACCACTGTGTTGTTTGCAGTGGTGTTCATTTTCTCAATATGTGCTAAAAAGCGTTTTTTATATTGAACGAGATAAATAAAGGATTTGTTTCACATTCACCGTGCTGTCTGTCTTATTTTATGATCTACTGAGGTGAATATATTTTGACACTTCCTTTACTTTCTGTTTTATGATGAAAGGAATATTACATTCATGTGACTCTAGTAATATTAAAATGAAGACTTCCAGACATCAATTTGATCTTGATAACAAAGAACTCGCTTTTATTGTGCATTGAAGTAAACAAACAGTGACAACCAACCGGATAAGTATTAAAGAAGGAACTGCAGATGCTGGCAGACAGGGCAGAGTCCCCCTGGTCCTCACCTTTCACCCCACCAGCCGGCAAATACAACATATAGTCCTCCGCCAATTTCGCCACCTCCAACGTGACCCCTCCACCCGCCACATCTTCCCATCTCCCCCCCTGTCTGCCTTCCGCAAAGACCGCTCCCTCCGCAACTCCCTTGTCCATTCTTCCCTCCCCTCCCACTCTACCCCTTCCCCGGGCACTTTCCCTTGCAACCGCAAGAAATGCAACACTTGTCCCTTCACCTCCCCCCTCCACTCCTTTCAGGGACCCAAGCAGTCCTTCCAGGTCCGACAGAGGTTCACCTGCACCTCCTCCAACCTCATCTACTGCATCCGTTGCTCCAGATGCCAGATGATCTATATCGGTGAGACCAAGCGGAGGCTTGGCGATCGCTTCGCCGAACACCTCCGCTCGGTCCGCAATAACCAACCCGACCTCCCGGTGGCTCAGCACTTCAACTCCCCCTCCCATTCCACATCCGACCTCTCGGTCCTGGGCCTCCTCCACGGCCAGAGTGAGCAACACCGCAAGCTGGAGGAACAGCACCTCATATTCCGCTTGGGGAGTCTGCATCCTTTGGGCTTGAATATTGAATTTTCTCAATTCTGTTAACCCTTGCTGTCTCCTCCCCTTCCCACCTCTCCCTCAGCCCTCGGGCCCTGGCATTCCCTCTATCTCTATCTCCCTCCCCCACCCAAGTCGCACCAGCTTCTCATTTTCACACCACAAACAGCTTACAATGGCTTGTTCCCTTTATCACCGATACTTTTTTGCATATCTTTCACTCATTGTTCCTTATCTCTCCACATCACCATCTATGTCTCTCGTTTCCCTGATCCCTGACCAGTCTGAAGAAGGGTCTCGACCCGAAACGTCGCCTATCTCCTTCGCTCCTTAGATGCTGCTGCACCCGCTGAGTTTCTCCAGCTTTTTGTGTACCCCCAACCGGATAAGTAAAAGGCTTTTCAACACCTTAAGCTATTAGAAAAAGTGGGAGTATCCAAAAGATACTAAACAATGCTCAAACAGGCAAAATACAACATAAACATAGATAAGAATAAAAATCAGACGGATAACGGAACTAATCTCCCAGTTCACTGTGCCCCTCTGTCAATTCATCAAATGGTGACTCTGTTCCACTTAGACGGCCCTCTCCAACTACAGATTGGAACACAGCTCTTGAAGCAGGCTGCAGCTCTGTATAACTGAGTGGTAATGCGGTGTGTCTCTGGAAAAAAAGTATGAAGTACATGTGAAAACTGTTTCACACACCGTAAAAAGGTGCAATAGGGTTAAGAATTAAATATTAACTTTATTACTTTTGGATGAATCATGTGCTTTTCAAGCATCTCATTAACATTGCACATGGATGCGTATTAATTTAAAGTCCCTCACGGTAGCGAATCTAATTTCTTTAAAATTCAAACCAACACAAGATATTTGTATACCTGTGCTGCCTGGTATTGTGGCAGTGCCCCCATTGGAAACTGTCCTCCCTGTTGCCGCGCTGAATGCTTTTGAATGAGAGAATAATATATCAGTCGAACTCAATGCATTACACAAAAATCATTGATGACATCAGTGGCAGACAACAACACTTATTAAAGGGTTCATATATTTTTTAATACCTGATCAAAGAAGTGAGACGTACAAGGCTGTACATACATGGGACGATGCGACATAGGTCCATGTGCTGCTGCTGCTGCCCTTAGCTGCACAGACAATAACACACATTAAATAAATGAAATAAAGAGCTTTAACCGAAACGATGAAATAAGTGAAGAAAGTCAGGATGTCATATTTACCTTGTTCTCTCGGAATTCCATTGCCACATTCAACAAAGTCCTTGTTAATTTCCACTGTTCATCAGTTATATTCTCGATCACCATCAATTGACAAAACTGCCAGAGTTTACTCATATAGTTATTTCCTTCTATTTCCTTGCGTCCATCTCTCATTAAATCAACCGCGTCTCTTACAAGGTTCCTGATCTGAAACATAAGAACCCATGTTAGATAAGACCAAAATGGTGGATGGATGCATTGTGCAATGTAAATTTAAATGTGCAGAAACCCTATGTACTTACAACACCCATGTTCTCTGTAGCTGTACTTTCTTCAATACCTCCAGGCGTGGTGCCGCCAATGCTGATGTCCTGCGACATCTGCCTCCTGGAGTGCTCTTGGCTGATGGATGGTCGTGGCGTAGATGTCCCCTCCAGAGGATCATCCAACACCTGTTCAATGTTCTGTTGTTGCTGGAGGAATAAAATTAAGACATTTAGACAGTGTGTCCAGAGCCTCATCACTGTAAAACGTTGTCGTAATAAGTACCTTTTCCCCACTATTTCTGGTCACCACACGCACAATATGGCTGGATAAGAAACACCACTTTTCCTCTATCCACTTGTTTCCCTCTGTTAGTCTGCTGCCAGCAGACCCCGTCTTTGTTCCAACTGCGGTGACTTTGCCATATATTGTCCTCTGGTTCGTCACCCATTGCACTAGTTGTTCATCTGCATTACAGGAGAGTGGTGGGATTAAAAAGAAACATAGCATAGGATCTGTTCCAAGAGATGAAAAGTTGCAGAGAGTACACTGTAAAATGGTTGCCCTGTTTTAATTGCCTGCCATCCGCATATTTAATGTGGTATTTGTTGGAGACAGGATTAACAGCTCAAAACAAAGAGCATTTTTTAAGGCAAGCATTACATGTTTTAATTGCCTGTCCTCACGCATATTTAATTTTATGGCCATTTGGAGACAGGATTCAAACTTCAAAAGCACAACCTGTGAAAGTTGTCTGCAACTGATAACTTTACAGCTGCAGGGCACAGACCCACTAGAGAAGTTTTATTTTTGCGGAAAATATAGAACTTTTACAACAACACTGCAAGTTTTGCAATCATGGATTAAATAAAATGGTTCACCTGCTGATGCCATGATATATCATAATGTACTCACATGTGCAATCAGGATACTCCATTGCCTTCTTTTCAAAGACAGCATGCTTCTTATCCCTATTACGATAATCCTCTTTGGATTTATCGTACAGTATATCATGTGCCTGATACCACTCCACCAGGTCTCCCTTTTGCTGCCTGTTGAAGTGATAGGGTCTCACTTTACTCCATCTTCCCTGGGCTGAGACTGTTTCACAGACAGCAACCTGGGAGTCACAAATCTCAACATGTGCCTCTTCCTGTGGCATCTCCACTGGAATCTCCAGTTGCCTCTCTTCCTGCCTCTCCTCCTCCTCCTCCCGTATCTTCAAAGTCTTCTTGCCAGTTTTTTCGTATGGCCCTGTTCTTCCCTTCTGTTGAACTTTTCTTGGAGCCATCTTCAACAAGATTCTTCTCAAAAATATTCACCAGCAATGAGGTGAAATGCCCTCGATTGAGCAGGTCACGCTTCTATTGAGAGCGCTGCTAACTCAGCCTTTGCTCCCAATTGAGCAGAAGCCCTCGAAACCTAACTGGCTGAAGACCAAGATCTATGTTTTGATCCTCGTGAAGATATAATGGAGACATTATCTCGTCGTCTAAATTCAACTTCAATTCTGGCACCTTGTTGCTTCGCACTTCCAGCTACTAAACTCGTAACTTGTGACATAATTTCAAATAACCCCCTCTCTGCCTTTTTCATGAAACCATTGAATATCTTCTTCTTGTCTTCATCCCACTGGGTAGGTCTTCTGCTTTCTTCCCAAGACAGCACTGAACACAGCAGTATATTCTGTTTCTTGCCAACCTCCTGGATGAGGTTCCTTAGTTGGCTCAAATTAGATTTCACCTTGATTGCGTTCTGTTCTGATTCCATTAGTTTCTTCTGTGTATCAATTAATCTGGTAACCTGCAACCATAATTCGTTTCTCTCTTTCTCGGTTTCCCACAAATAGGCAGCTAGTGTATTATCTGTTTCTTCCTGATACGCTGTTGCTATCAATGGATTTGTTTTCTTCCCATATCGAGTTCTCCCTTCTTTGGGTTTCATTAAGTTGTCTGGGACCTTCTTCACCACCACGTGGTTCATCTGGCATAGGTCCTTCTTCCTCTTCTAATGCCATAATTTTAATGAGGTCTTGGCAGATTGCCAAGTCTTTTAATTAATCGAACAAAAGTCTCTGCTAGTAGCTGTGGCTTGTTTTGTTAACATTTCTTTCAAAACCAAAACATACTGATAATGTAGAGAACATCTTTCTAATGATGCTAATTCAAATGAAATGTTCTTATCACAGGACTCAAAACAATCCAAGGTCAGTCTGCTTTTCCCAGACAAGCTGGAGAAAACACTTTCTCTACTAAGCTCTGTTACAGAAGTCTTTTAATTAAAGCCGTGATTTTAATTCAAAGAGTAATAATCGATTCGTACTCACAAATCCAGCGACACGTCTTCAGATACGTCTCGATGCTGTCAATAGATCTCAAGGCTCTTCCTGGCTGAGATCTTTATCTTCAGTTCCACAACTGGAACCAGTCTTCTTTGGCTATGCCTCTCCGAGGTCTTAGCCTTGACGTCCATCTCTGGCTGTGCCTCTCCGAGGTCTTAGCCTTCTTCGCTTCAATCTTCTGTCCCACTCTCTGGGACTGATATTTACCCACTGCCGGAGGTATCCTTCTACTTAATGTAGCGACAGATTTTCATATCTTTCAGGTAATTAGCACCCTAGCCGCTATTTGGATGAGAATGGTTGAAGGGGGTGTCTTCTAAACGCATGCAAGCTCACTCACAGAGACCTTCCGAGCTTCTTCTCAGATATGACTTCAAAACACAGTCTTTTGATGAATAAATGTTTTATTGTTGATAGAAAACAGTGAGATACATTCAAGTTTCTTCCGACTCGTTACTGCAATCTTCTTCGAACTCCAGCTTATTACTTTAAACATTAGTGTCTCCGTAACACTGGCAAGATCTGGCATGATCTCCTTTAAATCTCCCGTGGACCTTCCATGGCCCGCATGGCTCGCATGATCTCCTTTAGGTCTCCCGTGCACCCTGCATGGCTAGAAGGGTCAACCTTCCCCATCGGCTCTCCAAACTAATTTAAAAACTAAATTTCTGCGCAAGCATCTAAGCTCCAAACGCGCCAAAAACACGTCATAAATCCCACCCACAATATAACGGGCAGTCTAAAATTTAAAGGCACATGCCATCATCAATGACATGCCAAACAGGCCAAATGGCCACTACAAAGGGGACTACTGACGCTTGAGGGAAGAGCTGGCCAAAGTTGACCGGAAAGGGACCTCAGTAGGAATGACAGTGGAACAGCAATGGCAGGAATTTCAGGGAATAATTCGGAAGATGCATTCCAAAGAGGAGGAAAGATTCTAAGGGGAGAATGAGGCGGCTGTGGCTTACAACAGAAGTCAAGGGCAATATAAAACTCAGAGAAGGCATATAACATTGCAAAGATTAGTGGGATACCGGAAGAATGGGAAGATTTTAAAGAACAAGAAGGTAACGAAAAAGGCAATATGGGGAGAAAAGATGAAATAGGAAGGTAAGCCAGTCAATAACATAAGGGCATAGCAAGGGTTTCTTCAGTTAAAGGAGTGGCTATTACTAAGAAGGAGCATGGGAAGCCAAAAGGCTTTGTCAGACAAATGGCAGAATATTTGAAGTTACAAGGAATAGAAGGGTAATAACGACTGGGGAAAAACCAAGGATGTAAAACTGCAAAAACAAGTTGATCACCAATTAATTATCTCAAAAATGCAAAATACGCATAGAACTATTGTGTTGTGAGTGTTTCGAAATTTTGCAGGCGATGGGAATCAGTGAAACACTTTGGGTTCTCACGGATACTTTTCACTATATCCTTAATATCACGATGTGTTTGAAAAATTCACCACCACTGTACGCGATATTCTTTGTGACTGTCCTGTACTGAGCATTAATTACAGCAAACAGTACAGCACAGGAATGGACCCTTCGGCCCACAATATTTGTGCATGAAAGCAGTTGCGTATCGGCTCAGGCAGGCACGTGCCGTCAGGGTAGGCAAGGTAGGCAGTGCCTACCCTGACTAAAATTATAAAATGGTCATTATTTTTATATAAAATACATAAAATATATATAAAATATATAAAACATATAAAATGGTCATAACTAGTAAAGGCACAGGAGAATTATGCTTCCCTAAGAGATCGATCTCTTAGGGAGGCATAATTCTCCCGTGCCTTTCATCCGCAATACATTGAAAACGCGGAAGTATGTGCTACTCACGTGCCGTCGACGCTGCTTCAAGCCATCAGTGGCAACGTTCCGTATAGGCAATTGAAATTCTGCCTTTACACCGTGGCCTGCGTGCATGTGCTGCGCTGCGCACTGCGCATGTGCACCAGCCTACTACGCATGCGCACATTTCTTGGCGGGTTTTTCAAAGATGGATAGTGATTACCTGAAGAGTTCCTCAAAGCAAACTTACGAGGAAAAGACCAAAATAATAAAAAATGGCAGACCAACGCCAGAACTTAAAGAACTTCAACTGCGCAGAGGAACAAAAATAATTAGATCATTTAAAACAGCTTGGTAAACAGGAAACAAAGAGAGAAGAATGGATTTTATATACAAATAATATGGTAAGTAAATTTCTTTCAGCTATATGTTTTTAAATACTATAAGAGATTGGACCTATTGAAGATAAATTACTTGATGAAAGTCGAGAGAACAATCTGTGCATGCGTAGTTTCCAAGATTTTTTAAAGCCGACTGACAGATCACCGTGGAGAGAACAATCTGCGCAAGCGCGGTTTTCAAGATTTTTTAATGCCACTGCCTACCCTGACTAATTACTCATGGCACGTGCCTGGGCTCAGGCATCCCTGCCATCCATTCCTCTCCCAACCTTGTACTCTTGCTCACTGAAATAGCCCTCGTACGCTAGAACAAAGCCAACATTCTCCACCACCTCTTCAATCGTCTCTGCTAGTCTCACGCAATAATAATTTGTCAAATCGACCATTTGCGATTGAATTACCTCTTAAATAGTGAGATAGTTCCTGCCTCAGCTACCTCCTCTGGCAGATTGTTCCGTACACCTACCACCGTTTGTGTGAAAAAGTTATCTCTCAAATTCCTATTTAATGTTTTCCCCTTCACCTTAAACCTATGTCCTCTGGTCCTTGATTCACCTACTCTGGGCAAGGGACTGTGCGTCTATCTGATCTATTCCTTTCATGTGCTGTACCTTATACTCTACCTTTGTTGATGAATGGATCAAATTGCCACATATTCTTTTCCATTTGGCCATGTTACTTCAAACACGTCTATTGCTTCCTGTAATCCTGATGATATAATGCAATGTTATTTAAATGACCTGCCTTGATTTTTCTTTTCCAAGGTAGGCGTTTCAATTATTTCTAGCTCACTACGTGTAAGAATCACAGAGGTCACACAGCACGGACAGGGGTACTTTGGCCAAACTGAGGTGTTGACCAAGGTGCCCAATTTATTTGTCAGTGTTTGCCATTATCACTCCAAACATTTCTTGTCCATATCGCTGGCCAAATATCTCTAAAAATAGTCTTGCAAGTGCATCAACTGGCAGCTCATTCCATATATCCACCACCCTCTGTTTCCAAAGTCTATTTTAAAGGGTAATGGAAGCAATAAATAGATGGCAGATTTAAAATGAGATTGGAAGAACTTTACAGATCCCGAAAGGCATCTCCCTGTCAAAGGTAGTGATGAACGCTGGTAAGACAATGCATTGAGAAGCTTTAAGTTAGGGACATGGATATGCAGGAAATCAGGGAATATTCACTTGAAAGATACACAATGGAAACAATGTATTCAGTTTACCAACATCACCCATTCTCACTAGTTCTACGTTATCCCACTAACTTCACGTGAGCAGATTAGTTTAATGTTCATCATGTTCGGCACAGACAGCGTAAGCCGAAGGGCATGTTCCTGTACTACAGTGTACTATTCCAATAATAATTCCCCAATCTCTTTCAATACTTCTTACTCCCTTCCCCTCTTTAGTTATCCCGATGCAGAACCAATTCTCATCCGCAAATTTCCTCCAACACTTCCACCCAAATACTTCCACTGCCTTTACATTTCACTCCTCATTCAAACATGTCGCCTTTCAAGACATCCGATTATTTAGTCTCATTTTAGTCCCAGTTTGTTGACCTTTCATCTCTACCCATCTGCCAATCAGCCCTCCCTCATCACCTCATCCAAATCTAACTAACACTTGCCCGGCTCCCATCCCTTTTTCCACTTTCACTCCCCAACTACAATCAATCCTTTTAGATTCAGGCATCTTTTGACTATCCCAATTCTTTCTTTCTCTTTCATTTATACCTTAAATGACTCGCTGAGAGTAGCTTCCATGACAAACATTTCCTTTTTTTTTCCTGATCAGACCTTCAACGTCCTTTGTTACCCAAGGCTCACTAAATGTAACTTATTTGCTTCTTCCACAAAATTACATGCCGAGTCTGAAATGTTATCTCGCTTTTAAAAACCTCCAATCATCACATGTCCTTTCCCCTCCGGTAGCCGCCCGCGAGCACCCATCAAATGACCCTAATAGAGACAGATCTGCCCTATCTGCCCTTTCAAACAGGAAATTAGAAATGCGTGCGACAAAGGCAAAACAGTTATAATGGGTGACTTCAATCTACATATAGATTGGGTTAATCAAATTGGCAGGGGTGCTGAGGAAGAGGATTTTTTGGAATGTATGCGGGATAGTTATCTAAATCAACATGTAGAGGAACCAACGAGAGAGCAGGCTATTTTAGACTGGGTTTTGAGTAATGAGGAAGGGGTAATTAGCCGTCTTGTTGTACGTGCCCCCTTGGGCAAGAGTGACCATAATATGGTTGAGTTCTTCATTAGGATGGAGAGTGACATTGTTAATTCAGAAACAATGGTTCTGAACTAAAAGAAAGGTAACTTTGAGGATATGAGACGCGAATTGGCCAAGATTGACTGGCAATTAATTCTAAAAGGGTTGACGGTGGATATACAATGGAAGACATTTAAAGACTGCATGGATGAACTACAAAAATTGTCATCCCAGTTTGGCAAAAGAATAAATCGGGGAAGGTAGTGCATCCGTGGATAACAAGGGAAATCAGGGATAGTATCAAAGCAAAGGATGATGCGTACAAAGTAGCCAGAAAAAGCAGCATACCAGAGGACTGGGAGAAATTCAGAGACCAGCAGAGGAGGACAAAGGGCTTAATTAGGAAAGGAAAAATAGATTATGAAAGAAAACTGGCAGGGAACATAAAAACTGACTGCAAAAGTGTTTATAGATATGTGAAGAGAAAGAGGTTAGTTAAAACAAATGTAGGTCCCTTGCAGTCAGAAACAGGTGAGTTGATCATGGGGAACAAGGATATGGCGGACCAATTGAATAACTACTTTGGTTCCGTCTTCACTAAGGAAGACATAAATAATCTGCCTGAAAATAGCAGGGGACTGTGGGTCAAAGGAGGAATTGAGTGAAATGCAGGTCAGTCGGGAAGTGGTGTTGGGTAAATTGAATAGATTAAAGGCCGATAAATCCCCAGGGCCAGATAGGCTGCATCCCAGAGTACTTAAGGAAGTAGCTCAGGAAATAGTGGATGCATTAGTGATAATCTTTCAAAACTCTTTAGATTCTGGAGTAGTTCCTGAGGATTGGCGGGTAGCAAATGTAACCCCTCTTTTTAAGAAGGGAGGGAGAGAGAAAACGGGGAATTACAGACCAGTTAGTCTAACATCGGTAGTGGGGAAACTGCTAGAGTCAGTTATTAAAGATGGGATAGCAGCACATTTGGAAAGTGGTGAAATCATTGGACAAAGTCAGCATGGATTTACAAAAGGTAAATCATGTCTGACGAATCTTGTGGAATTTTTCGAGGATGTAACTAGTAGCGTGGATAAGGGAGAACCAGTGGATGTGGTATATCTGGACTTCCAGAAGGCTTTCGACAAGGTCCCACATAAGAGATTAGTATACAAACTTAAAGCATACGGTATTAGGGGTTCAGTATTGATGTGGATAGAGAACTGGCTGGCAAACAGGAAGCAAAGAGTAGGAGTAAACGGGTCCTTTTCACAATGGCAGGCAGTAACTAGTGAGGTACCGCAGGGCTCAGTGCTGGGACCCCAGCTATTTACAATATATATTAATGATCTGGATGAGGGAATTGAAGGCAATATCTCCAAGTTTGCGGATGACACTAAGCTGGGGGGCAGTGTTCGCTGTGAGGAGGATGCTAGGAGACTGCAAGGTGACTTGGATAGGCTGGGTGAGTGGGCAAATGTTTGGCAGATGCAGTATAATGTGGATAAATGTGAGGTTATCCACTTTGGTGGCAAAAACAGGAAAGCAGACTATTATTTAAATGGTGGCCGATTAGGTAAAGGGGAGATGCAGTGAGACCTGGGTGTCATGGTACACCAGTCATTGAAAGTAGGCATGCAGGTGTAGCAGGCAGTGAAAAAAGCAAATGGTATGTTAGCGTTCATAGCAAAAGGATTTGAGTACAGGAGCAGGGAGGTTCTACTTCAGTTGTACAGGGTCTTGGTGAGACCACACCTGGAGTATTGCGTACAGTTTTGGTCTCCAAATCTGAGGAAGGACATTATTGCCATAGAGGGAATGCAGAGAAGGTTCACCAGACTGATTCCTGGGATGTCAGGACTGTCTTATGAAGAAAGACTGGATAGACTCGGTTTATACTCTCTGGAATTTAGGAGATTGAGAGGGGATCTTATAGAAACTTACAAAATTCTTAAGGGGTTGGACAGGCTAGATGCAGGAAGATTGTTCCCGATGTTGGGGAAGTCCAGGACAAGGGGTCACAGCTTAAGGATAAGGGGGAAATCCTTTAAGACCGAGATGAGAAAGACTTTTTTCACACAGAGAGTGGTGAGTCTCTGGAACTCTCTGCCACAGAGGGTAGTTGAGGCCAGTTCATTGGCTATATTTAAGAGTGAGTTGGATGTGGCCCTTGTGGCTAAGGGGATCAGAGGGTATGGAGAGAAGGCAGGTACGGGATACTGAGTTGGATGATCAGCCATGATCATATTGAATGGCGGTGCAGGCTCGAAGGGCTGAATGGCCTACTCCTGCACCTAATTTCTATGTTTCTATGTTTCTATCATTCCTGTACTCCCTCCGGCACAGGTCACTCACCCTTCTGTCCATCCCCAATTCCCTCTCTCAGTGTGAGCTTCAGGCTGACCCACTCATTTTTTTGGAACATTTCAATCCAATGTAATTCTGTAACACAACGTTGTCTCTCCTCATTGTCGAGGTCACTGGTTCTCGTCCCTGGTCCGCTCCATCAGTGGTGATTGCTGTACATGCGCCCCGCTGCTCTGTGATAAACAGATTAAAAGCCAGTATTAGACAACAATTCAAAGGAGCAGGATAGCACTTTCTGCTGATGACAGCATACACTGCCAGCCGATCATCTGACTGTTCCCTGTATTTTTGCTTTTTATCCCAATAACTAAGAATAATTTTTGAGGAATAAAAGTCGCAAATGGATGCCTAAGTTTTGGGATGTCCTGAGATGATGTGCACAAATGCTACCTCCCACCGCCCCACAATCCCATCCATTATTGTCCAGTCCTCTACACAGATGAAAGACCCACTGACTTTGGAGATACAATTTGGCCATTTGGCCCACCGTGTCCGAGTCGACGAGTGATAACCCTGTGCACACTAGGGACAATTTTACAACATACCGACGTCCATTAACCCACAGACTTTGGAGCGTGGGAAAAAGAGTGTGGAAGCACCCGCAGAAATCCCACACGGTCACAGGGAAAACGTACAAACTACGTAAACACGGCACCGATATTCATGATCGAACCCGGGTCTCTGGTAAGGTGGCAACTCCATCACTGGATACAGAAAACCCTAAATGCATTATATCACCCGCTGGTATTGTGGCATTCACCCCCATCTCTGCTCTTTCTGCTAACGGGTAGTCACCATAGTGGGATAGTAATGTGTGAAACATCTTGCACTTGAGCAGGATGTTGTAATTATAATGCAGGAAGTCTCAACTGAAAAATAACTGAAATCGGAAACCAATTGATCATTTGACCATGAGTTTCAGTATGACAAAGATGAACCATGAAATTCCAGCCAAATATTCTTTCTAAGCATGAAAGTGTAATTCCAATGCTGGGATTTCCCCCATTGTCACTTCCAGCTTTACAGAATATTACAAGGTGCAGCCTTCATAAAATATCAATTTTAGGATGTATATGACACGTCTGGGGGGAGTGGGAGGGGTGGGAAGGAGGTAATTTGAGGAAGGACATCCTTGTGATTGAGGCAGTGTAGCATAGGTTCATGAGATTGATCCCTGGGATGGCGGGACTGTCATATGAGGAAAGATTGAAAAGACTAGGCTTGTATTCACTGGAGTTCAGAAGGTTGAGGGGGGATCTCATAGAAACAAGTAAAATTATAAATGGCCTGGACAAGCTAGATACAGGAAAAATGTTCCCAATGTTGGGCGAGTCCAGAACCAAGGGCCACAGTCTTAGAATAATGGGGAGACCATTTAAAACTGAGGCGAGAAAAAACTTTTTCACCCAGAGAGTTGTGAATTTGTGGAATTCCCTGTCACAGATGGCAGTGGAGGCCAAATAACTGGATGGATTTAAGAGAGAGTTATATAAAGCTCTCGGGGCTAGTGGAATCAAGGGATATGGGGAGAAAGCAGGCACGGGTGATTGATTGGGGATGATCAGCCATGATCACAATGAATGGAGGTGCTGGCTCGTAGGGCCGAATGGCTTCCTCCTGCACCTATTTTCAATATTTCTATGTTTCTATAAGTCGAGGGGGGGAGGTAAAGGGACAGGTGTTGGGTCTCCTGCGGTTGCTGGGGTAAGTACCTGGGTAGGTGGTGGTTTGGGTGGGATGGGGTGAGTTGACCAGGGAGTTGCAGAGGGAACGGTCTCTGCGAAAAGCAGGAAGAGGTGGAGATGGGAAGATGTGGCCAGTGGTGGGTTCCTGTTGGAGGTGCCAAAAATGTTGGAGGATTATAGGCTGTGTGCGACAGCTGATGGGGTGGAAGGTGAGGACAAGGAGGACTCTGTCCTTGTTAAGATGGGAGGAGGGGGAACAAGAGCAGAGCTGTGGGATATCGAGGAGACCCTAGTGAGAGCCTCATCTATAATGGGAGAGGGGAACCCACATTTCCTAAAGAGGAAATCTCCGATGCCCTGGTATGGAAACCCTCATCCTGGGCGCAGATGCAGCGTAGATGGAGGAAGGTAGTAGGGCATAGGGTCTTTACAGGAAGCAAGGTGGGAAGATGTGTAGTCTAGATAGCTTTGGGAGTCAGTGGGTTTGTAGTGGGTGTCGGTCAATAGTCTGTCTCCTGTGATGGACAATGGTGAGATCCAGAAACGGTAGGGAGATGTTGGAGATGGTTCAAGTGAATTTGAGCGCAAGATGGAAATTGGTCGTGAAGTTGATGAAGTTAGCGAGTTCTGCATGGATGTAGGAGGTAGCACCAATGCAGTCATCACTGTAGCAGAAGTAAAGTTCGGAGATAGGGCCAGTGTACTCCTGGAACAGTGATTGTTCGACGTGCCCGACAAAGAGGAAGCCATAGCTATGGCCCATGTGAGTGCCCAAAGCTACGCCTTGGATTTGGGGGAAGTAGGAGGAATCGAAGGAGAAGTTGTTGAGGGTAAGGACCAGCTCTGCTAGGGAAAGGAACAGCTCTGTTAGGCAGAGGAGAGAATTGGTAGATGGCTGATTCTGCGGTTGAGAAGAAACGGAGGGCTTTAAGATCATCCTGGTGGGGGATGGAGGTGTAGAGTGACTGGACATCCATGGTGAAGATGAGGGAATGGGGGCCCGGAAAACGGAAGTCATTGAAGAGCCAAACAGCGTGTGAGATGTCTTGGACATAGGTATTGAGAGATTGGACCAAGGGAATAGGATGGAATTGAGGTATGTGGAAATTAATTCAGTGGGACATGAACAGGCAGAAACAATGTCTGCCAGGACAGTTATGTTTGTGGCTTTTGGGGAGAAGATAAAATCGGGCCATGTGGTGCTAGGGAATGATAAGAGGGCTGAGAGCCAGAAGTGATTAAATCAGAAATGGTGTGTGATGTTAAGGTCTGGTGCTCGTCGCTGGAGTCATGTTCCAAGGATAAGTAGGAGAAAGTGGTCAGAGAATTGTCGCCTGGCCTCAGCCCGGTAGAGGTCAGCGTACCAGACAACCACGGCACCTCCCTTGTCGGCAGGTTTGCTGCAGAGTGAGCGGAGGGCTGTATGTTCAAGGAGGGTGGAGAGATTAGAATAAGTAAGCGGAGTGGAAATGTTGAGGTGGTTGATGTCCTGCCGGCAGTTGGAAATGAAAAGGTCCAAAGAAGGTAGAGGGCCATCCAGGGAAGTCCAAGAGGAGGGGGTCCGTTGGAGATGGGATAAGGGGTCATCACAGGGTGGTGACGACTCCTTCCCATTGAAAAAGGCACAGAGGCTGAGAACTCTACATCGTGGCGGACCCAGAACTTGGTGAGGTGGGGGCGGAGGGGAACAAAGGTGAGGCCTCTGCTGACGACGACAGGATTAACTCAGCAGGTCAGGCAGCATCTCAGGAAAAAAGGAAGAGATGAAGTTTTGGGTCGAGACCTTTCTTCAGACCCACAACGTCACCTTTTCCTTTTCTCCAGTGAGGCCCGCTAATAATCAGGCTATTATTTAAATGGTGGCCGATTCAGACTATTATTTAAATGGTGGCCGATTAGGAAAAGGGGAGATGCAGCGAGACCTGGGTGTCATGGTACACCAGTCATTGAAAGTAGGCATGCAGGTGCAGCAGGCAGTGAAAAAAGCGAATGGTATGTTAGCTTTCATAGCAAAAGGATTTGAGTACAGGAGCAGGGAGGTTCTACTTCAGTTGTACAGGGTCTTGGTGAGACCACACCTGGAGTATTGCGTACAGTTTTGGTCTCCAAATCTGAGGAAGGACATTATTGCCATAGAGGGAGTGCAGAGAAGGTTCACCAGACTGATTCCTGGGATGTCAGGACTGTCTTATGAAGAAAGACTGGATAGACTCGGTTTATAATCTCTGGAATTTAGGAGATTGAGAGGGGATCTTATAGAAACTTACAAAATTCTTAAGGGGTTGGACAGGCTAGATGCAGGAAGATTGTTCCCGATGTTGGGGAAGTCCAGGACAAGGGGTCACAGCTTAAGGATAAGGGGGAAATCCTTTAAGACCGAGATGAGAAAGACTTTTTTTCACACAGAGAGTGGTGAGTCTCTGGAACTCTCTGCCACAGAGGGTAGTTGAGGCCAGTTCATTGGCTATATTTAAGAGTGAGTTGGATGTGGCCCTTGTGGCTAAGGGGATCAGAGGGTATGGAGAGAAGGCAGGTACGGGATACTGAGTTGGATGATCAGCCATGATCATATTAAATGGCGGTGCAGGCTCGAAGGGCTGAATGGCCTACTCCTGCACCTAATTTCTATGTTTCTATGTTTCTAAGTTACTCCAGCTTTTTGTGTCTATGTGAAGTTTGATTCTGAATGAATCCCGTTGTGTAAGGTTATTGGTGGACTCAGCTGTGTTTGGTTTATCCTTGTTGAAACAGGAGTCCGCCGATAATGGTGTGGTGGACTTTGCAGTCTGGTCTGAGTGACACTGAGTTACAAGCCAGTGCCTCCTCCCTTCGCCGGCAGCAAGCCCGGCCCAACTCCTACGACCACCTCCAGACGGGGACACGACACCCGGGAGGGGACGATGGCCCAGCAGCAGCTCAATAGCGCCCGCAGCGCCGGAGACCCGGGCCCGACCACAACCACGGACGAGCATGATCTCGCTCACTCAGCAAAGCATAAAGCAATAAGAACAACTAAATAATCTTAGCTTTTAACAAAAGAATAATAAATACAACTAATTCATAGTTTGAAAGCAGTATTTTCTTACCAGAAGAATCAAAGCTGGAAAAAACGGATGAAATGAAGGTCTATAAGTACACAGCTTCCACTGCTTCCAGCAGTTCATGCAGAGTGACCTTTGACCTCGGCATGCGCAGTCGGAACACCGAAATTCTACAGGATGGGAAAAAAAATGCAGGTACGTCAAATAATTAGAAAAGCTAACATAAAGCCAGTGTTTATTTGCAACGGTTTGGAACATTAACATAAGGCTAGTTTTGATGCAACTTTACAGGGCAAGACCACACCTGGGGAAGTGAGTGCAGAGATTCACATTGGAGTCCGTGTAGAGAAGTTTAACTGGACCGATTCCTGGGATGAAGTGGGTGATGGTTGAAGATGTTGAGCCAATACCTTTGAAGAAAGAGCCGATTTTATTGAAAGTAGATTGAGAAGGAAAAACTTGATGGCAATGAGGAAATTTGTCCTTCTGCAGGTATATAAAGCTAGGGCATAATTTCAGAATCATGCATTAATTATTTGCAACTTTCTCTGCCAGTATTATGGGGTGGGGGACCATTGAATATATTCAAGCAAGTGATGCAAAGCATTTCAACTGCAAAATGACCAATAAAGAGAGTGAGAAAGTAACCTCAGTGAAGAGCTGCAAGCTGAAGAGGTCAGTTAGCCTACTCCACACATAAAGTACACAGTGAACAGCGAGACCCTTAAAAGCATTGATGATCAAGGGTATCAGGATAACAAGTCCACAGCTCCCTGAAAGTGCCAATGCAAGTAGATAAAGTGGGAAATAAGGTGTATTATTACCCATATCAGACATCTGAGCTATGCTTTTACAAAATTGTATTCCCTTCGTTTTTAGTGCCAGCAGGGTTAACAGGGGAATATTTTCTTGTATTCCCCTTTCTTGCGAACGCCTATGGACTTTACGTGTTAAAACAGCGGGAAATATAGTCTTATATTCCCCTGGTCTCACATCCGGGAACTTGGCAATCGACGCTAATAATAGCTCGGCGATGAAACCTTCGCCGCGAACGAGTGCAATTTGCCATGACTTTTGACGAACAGCAATTTGACGAGATTTTACAAAACAAAGACGTGCAGAACACGAAGAAGGCAACGAAACAAGCAGTAACAATATTCAAGGAATATTTGATGGAGAAGGGTCTAGATGTCGATATTCAAACGGCAGACAGGAAGACTTTGGCGTCCATTTTGGCTAAATTTTACGTGGAAGTTCGCCGAGCTGATGGGTCTCACCAGTTAAATTACGTAAATGAAACATAATGATATGGATAATAATAACAATATTGACTGTCCTCTTTCGGGGGATACACATATATTGCCCTCACTAGATCCATATTGCCCTCGTCTTCGACTCGGGCAATATGAATCTAGTTCAGGCAATATATGTCGTATCCCCCTCAAGGCCAGTCAATATTCTATTATGGTATGCTTGAATCATCCAATGGGGCATTGAATACAAGAGAGGCATGTTGCAGCCCTGTACAATTTTGGTTAGGCCGTATTTGGATCATTGTGTGCAGTTCTTGCTGCACTATTACTGGAAGGATGTGGAGGCTTTGGAGAAGTTGCAGAAGAGTTTACCAGAATACTGCCTGGATTAAATTTTATAATCTATCGGGAGAGTTTGGACAAACTTGGATTCGTTCCTTTGTAACGTCAAAAGCTGATGGGAGACCTGAGAAAAGTATATACCATTATGTACCACTGGTAGACAGAGTGAGGAAGGCAGGAACCTAAAGCACATTTACACTGGGTGGAGCTGGGCAGTCACTGGTTCACCGTTCCTCAGAGTCAGAAACAGAGTCAGAGTCAGTCTGGACTCTTCATTCAGGGGAAAAACCAGGAGTCAAGTTTTAAATTCTTACTTGCAGCATAACAAAACAAAACCTCCGGCATACATCCAATATGGGGATGTTACATTCAGGTCACCCCTCGTTCCACCAAACGTTAAAGAACAGAGGCTGAGCTCTCAGTCTCTCCACACACGGCAGACCTGCAACACCAGTCTGATGAAACTTTATGCAATAGTTATTCCTCATTTAGGTCGGGAGATCCGCGGATAAATCTCATGTCTGCACAGTAAAGAGTGAAAGGCGTGAATAGAGTAGCAATGTTACAACATTTTGAGATTTAAAACATCAAGTCTGCAAATTATCCCATCAGATAAAGCATAAAAAGTTTAATTTGACACCAATTTCATTTTCATATCTTCAGTATTAGAAAAGTTTTGGCCATTTACATACTCAGAAATTAGCATCTTGTTCCCTATTGCTTTTCCATTTACTTATCACAAAAGCTGTGATCGAGGACAGTCAAAAGCCCATAACTTCCTTAAAAATTAAGAGGACTGAATGAAATTTTCAGATTATAGATTGAAGCATTCTGAAACAAATATAAAACATCTTACTTGGATGACCTGAAATTAAAGCACATAATTAGTTAATTACCTAATTGTAGCTAATTACAGAATTGACCGTTGTGACGGAAATAGTAATAATCACCCAGACTGCCATGAAATGTCAAAAATGTGATATTCTCAAGACCAGAACTTTAATATTATTGTATTATATGCTGTAAGTCCATAACAGATAGGCAAATAAATTACAATGTCTAGCAATAGACCAAGTCTTTATGGAGAAGATCAGTTGCTAGCTGGTACATTGGCATATCATAATCAGTACCATCATCATACTCCTCAGATTGTAACCAATAAGCAACTCTCTACACCTTGTTTTACTTCGGAGTCACGTGAGTGACTACGTGAAGAAGAGCCCGCCTCACGCTGGTAACGGCATGACGTCGACGCTGACGGCGAAAGAAGGAGCTGCGGTAAGGAGCAGCTCCTCGCAGCGGTCGGAACGGCCCGCAGGTAAGTGAAGTTACATCGGCGCGGGTTTTAGGTTACGCTGGATGGTTCCAACAGCGAAACTAAAAGTAAAAATTTAGACGTTAACGTGCTGATTGAGCACAAGATAAATTTTAACAAAAATGGAGAAATCGGGAAGGAAGGCTTCGCGGGTGAAGAGAGCCTCCCGGGGTGAAAGTAAATATACGGGAAGCGAAGCTAGAGTGGACCCGGTTCCGATACCGTTGGCCACTGATTTACCCGATATAGAATTTCCAGATTCTCCGGAAATTATAACCACGGAGGAAAATGCTCCTAAAAAATGCAAAAAGAAAACTGTGAGGCCCGTGGTTTCTGATGATTCTGATTTTGAAAGACCTCCAGATAATAAAACTATGTGGCTAAAAATGGAGCATATGGAGAAAGTTCTCCAAACTATTATGAGACAAGGGTCACAGTACCCTCATGAATCCCAGAAAATCCCTGAGGGGTTTGAATATGATGAATATGGCTGTGGGCCAAGTTGGGAATATGATACTCCAGACCCACGATTTGGGCTGGAAGAAGTCTCATGGGATAATATCCCGATGGAATTAGGGCTGCAGAAGGCAGACCCTGCTGAATTTGAAATGGCTTTTGAAAGCACGCCACAAAGTAAAAAGAAAAGGCTTGATCTGCCTGGGATAGCACAAAGTTTTGCTATACCCGAAGGAAGTGGTGAGGCTATGGAAGAAAGCCTAGCTGCCAATATAAATTATATGGTATCTCACCAGCTTCATAATACTGTGATGAATGAATTATCAGAATTATATAAAGCACCAGGCAATTGTGCCTCATTGGAAGTGCCTACGGTGAATCCGATGGTATGGGCATCTATGACTCCAAATATGAGAGCCCAAGAAGTGAAATTTCAAAAGGTGCTAAAATTATTTTCGGCTGCCATCACGGCATTTGGCAGACAAATGGAGAATCTGGAAATGGACAAGATTCAAAAAGATACTTTGGGCTTAATGTGCAATTCGTTTTATGAGATCAATTGCATGAGGAAAATGGCGATTCGGCCCATATTTCACCCTAGATATGCAAGCCTGTGTCAAGAAAGTGGAGTTCAAGCTCCTGGATATTTGTTTGGAGAAAATCTGCCGAAACAACTGAAGCAGTTGGATGAAGAAGCTAAATATTTTAGCACTATTAAGCCTTTTGTCTCTGGACAAAGAAAAGGGTTTTCGGCCCGAAGGGGTTTTGATTTTCGTTATAGAGGCAGAAATTTGTCACGAAAGTATTATCGTGCTACACAGGCCACTGCTTCCCTGCATTCGGGAAAGAGGAGACCATCACGCTCCTATGGAGAGGTATTAAAGACTTCTATCCTTAAAGAAACTGTGAGTGAATCTCCAGTTGGAGGGAGATTGCAAAAATTTTATAATGCCTGGCTTAATATTACTTCTGATCGATTTATATTACAAGCAGTTTCAGGAGCTATTATTATTTTTAAAGAAGGGGTCAATCCTCCTGTACAGAATAAACCTGCTTATGCTTATGTGTTTTCTCCAGAAGAAAGAATGGAGATTAATGTGGAAATTGGCAAATTATCCGAAAAAGGGGTAATTGAAAAAACTTATGAACATAAGCATCAATTTGTCTCTAATATATTTCGCAGAGATAAGAAAGATGGTGGTTGTAGAATTATTCTAGACCTTACAGATCTAAATAAGTTTGTAGAATACAAACGTTTTAAGATGGAGACATTTAAAACTGCAAAATATTTGATTTCAGCAGGTTCTTATATGGCTAAGATTGATTTGAAAGACGCCTATTATTCTGTACCAATTCATCATCTTTTTCGGAGATACTTAAAGTTTTATTGGCAGGGGCAATTATGGCAGTTCAAAGCTTTACCAAATGGATTAAGTTCGGCTCCTAGACTCTTTACAAAACTGTTGAAACCAGTTTTAGCTCAATTAAGAGCACAGAAACACATTGTAATGGCTTATCTGGATGATATTCTGATTATTAATGATAGTCAGGAGTCAGCTGAGCACTCAATTTCAGTTACTAAAGCTTTGTTTAAAGAGCTTGGATTCTTAATTCATCCAATTAAATCCCAGCTGCAGCCAGTTCAATCAATTGATTTTCTGGGGTTTGTAATTAACTCAGTGACTATGTTAGTTACGTTGCCAGCAAAGAAGACAAATGATATTTTGCAAATGTGTAATTACCTCATTCACAAACCTTATCCCTCCATCCGAGAAGTGGCAAAAGTCATTGGTACACTGGTGGCAGCATTTCCGGCAGTGGAATTTGGGCCATTACATTATCAAAATCTTCAAAGGGACAAAGTAAGGGCTCTTAAAGATAAGGCAGGTCACTTTGACAGACCTATGCAATTAACAAAGAAAGCAGTATTGGAATTGCAATGGTGGGTTGAAAATGTCCCACAAGCTGCTAAGAAGATCATGATTAAACAGCCTGAAATGGTTTTGCAAACAGATGCTAGTGCTCTCGGATGGGGGGCCACAGATTTATCTTCCAGTTGTGGAGGTAGATGGAAAACTGAAGAGCAAGTGTTTCTCCAAAAGTATGGTATTAACTATTTGGAGTTATTGGGGGCCTTTTATGGGCTTAAAGCATATTGTTCTGCTAAACAATGTCTGCATGTATTAATACAATTAGACAATAAAACGGCTGTGGTTTACATTAATCACATGGGGGGAGTTAGATCAGTATCATGTGATTGTCTGGTCAATGAGATATGGCAATGGTGTATTGGTCGGCAGATATGGATTTCAGCAAGCTATATTCCAGGTAAAGACAATGTGGTAGCAGATGGAAGGTCCAGGATTTTTAAAGATAATACGGAATGGATGCTTAAGCCAGCAATATTTAAGAATATTGTTAGACGATTTGGGTTGCCAGAAATTGATTTGTTTGCATCCAGGCTTAATCATCAATTGCCTCATTATGTGTCTTGGGAACACGATCCGGACGCAGTTGCAGTAGATGCATTTTCATTACACTGGGGAAAAATGTTCTTTTATGCTTTTCCACCATTTGCTCTGATCCAGAGATGCTTGAAGAAAATAGAGCAAGATTCAGCTTCCGGATTGTTGGTAGTGCCAAATTGGCCAACTCAACCTTGGTTCCCAGTTATGCTAAATATGATTAAAGAACCATATATGCAGATTCCTAACTGTAGTGATATCTTGACTAATCCAGTAACAAATGAAGGTTACCCATTATATGCATATATGAATTTGTTAATCTGCAGGTTTTGACCAGACCACTACAGGAACTGGGATTGTCGGACCAAACTTTGACAGTTATTGGCGCATCATGGCGACATAGCACACAGAAACAATATATGACACATATTAAGAAATGGGAAGAATTTTGCACACAGTCAAATATTTCTGATGATTCTGTGAATGTTACTCATGTTTTGGAATTCCTTGCCAATTTGCACTTTGGGCAACATTTAAGTTACAGTGCCATTAACACTGCACGCAGTGCCTTGTCGTCCTATTTAGGACTTATGATTGGTGAGAAGTCAATTGGGTCGCATCCATTAATATCACGATTCATGAAAGGAATTTTTCACATGAATCCGCCAAAACCTAGATATACAGAGATTTGGGATGTGAGCATAGTACTTGCTCTACTTAGAGAATGGACGCCAATTGAAGGGTTGACATTGGATAGGTTAACATTGAAATTGGTCATGTTAATGTCACTGGTCTCAGCCCAAAGAGTGCAAACTTTACAAATGTTGCGTTTAGACTGTATGCATGTGACTACAGATAACGTTGTATTCTATGTTTACGATCTGATCAAACAAAGTAGACCAGGGAGATCTGGAACAAAGGTAACCTTTCAAGCTTTTCATATTGAGCCTGCTTTGTGTGTGGTTAGACATTTGAACCAATATATTAAAGTTACGGACACTTTTCGAGGAAACGAAAAGACATTGCTGCTTACGCACAAAAAGCCACACACAAAAGCTTCAGTTCAAACTATCTCAAAATGGTTGAAACAGGTGTTGGTTTTAGCGGGAGTAGACACTGATGTCTTCAAATCTCACTCCACCAGGGCGGCAGCTACGTCCGCGGCGAAGGGGCGGGACGTACCTCTCGAGCATATTTTAAAAATCGCAGGGTGGAGTAAAGAAGAAACTTTTTCAAAGTTCTACAACAAACCTGTTCACACTATGACAAGCTTTGGACACGCGGTGTTGGGAGCACTATAATCACCTGCTTTGTTTGCTATTAATTGCTATAATCAGTTGTGTAGTCACTGATATCTTTTGTCACTTGTAATCATTTTTCCCTCAAATATAAGGAGGGTATTATATGGTCTTTCAACCATTAAAAAATTTAATTGTGAAAAAGATCTAACTTTTGTCTGCTTTCTCATGTATGTGTTTACTTAGCCGGACTGTCGTACGGATTAATTCTACGACATAAAAAACACAGAAAGCTTTAAAACTCTTCACGTAGTCACTCACGTGACTCCGAAGTAAAATAGTAAGATTAAACGAGAACTCACCTGTTCGAAGTTTGATCGTTATTTTACGAGGAGTTACGATGAGGGATTACGTGCCCTCCACTCCCACCCTCGTAAAATAAATGATCAAATGGTGGTTCTAAGTCTTTTTATGAGCCTTACTATGTTACTCCGGCTTTGGTGTTCTGTGTTTTTTCATGCCGTTGCTTTGAAGTATGCCGTTACCAGCGTGAGGCGGGCTCTTCTTCACGTAATCCCTCATCGTAACTCCTCGTAAAATAACGATCAAACTTCGAACAGGTGAGTTCTCGTTTAATCTTACTATTTTTCCTCAACTTTTCAATTTTGGCATTGTAAACTACAAGTTTTTGATCTTCAAACCATGCATGACATGGCCATTTCCACCCACTATTTCCCCCATTAAGAATGTCCTGTTGATTCCATTTCTTAAGAAAAGGATAATTTTTTTTTAAATAGCCTAAGTATCCAAATAACAAACTAATCCCATTCACACAAGAATTCACAATATAACATGATTTTTAAATCTCACTGTCATTAATTTATATGCCAGATGGAAGGAATTTAATGTTTAATTCTCATAAATTAATCCAGAAACATCAACTCAAAATATAATAAAAATTATTGTTTTTTGCACAATGCATGTGACAAACTGTTGTGAATATTTAGTTTAAAAATAATGATCATGGAGAGAGAATAACACAAAATATAGACAATTTAGATGCCTTATGACATGTATGCCAAAAAAAAAGCATTTTAATCATCTTGCGAGTGGGTGATTCTGGAACGCGATCGATTGGAAGGTTGCATTTGCGGTGAATTTGAACCGCATATCGGCAGAAAAGACACTGCCGGTTCGTATGAGGCCCAAATAATATTTTCGCAACGTAAAATTAGATTAAAGCCATCCCAAGAAGCAAGATTCTATGTAAATTTAACGACTTACCCTTTGGTATGTCCCGTTCTTGCAATCCGTCACATTGTAGTCATTGAGGGCGTTAGAAGTCGATTTTTATTTTAATCCAATTATTAAATTGTCCAGCGAATTTCAAAAAAAAAAAAAACGGGAACGGAAGTCCGATCGATTTTTCATCAGCAGCTAGTAGCCCGAGGAAATCCGCCTCCGACAAGCAGTATAAAACTGAATTTTAATCCCGCCCCCCAAAGACTCCTTCGCTCCTTAGATCCTCCTTCGCTCCTTAGATGCTGCTGCACCCGCTGAGTTTATCCAGCTTTTTGTGTACCCTCGATTGTCTAGCATCTGCAGTTCCTTCTTTAACAAGTTGTCCTACAACTTTAGGCTGTGCACGCCATACGCAAGTGATACAGTGTGAAAACAGGCCATTCGGTCCAACTCACCCACACCAATGTCCTAACTACACTAGTCCCTTTTGCCTGCACTTGGTCCGGTTCCCTCCAAACCTGTCCTATCCATGTACCTCCTGTCCTATCCATGTACATTCACTAAGGTCTCCTCGATATCCCGTAGCTCCGTTCATACTCCCCCTCCCCATGCTCATAACAAGGACAGAGTCCCCCTTGTCCTCACCTTCCACCTCATCAGCTGTCACATACAGCATATAATCTTCCAACATTTTCGCCAACTGCAAAGGGATCCCACTACTGGCCACATCTTCCCATCTCCACCCCTTTCTGCTTTCCGCAGAGACTATTCCCTCTGTAACTCCCTGGTCAATTTTTCCCTTCCCACCCAAACCACCCCCTATCCAGGTACTTTCTCCTGCAACTGCAGGAGATGCAACACATGTCCCTTTACTTTCCCCCTTGACTTCATCCAAGGACCCAAACAGTCTTTCCAGGTGAGGCAGACATTCACTTGCACCTACTCCAACTTCATCTACTGCATCCGCTGTTCCAGGTGTCAACTTCTCTACATCGGCGAGACCAAACGCAGCTCAGCGATCGTTTCGCTGAACACCTCCGCTCAGTCCACATTAACCAAGCTGATCTCCCGGTCGCCCAGCACTTCAACTTCTCTTCCCATTCCGACCATTGTCAGAGTGAGGCCCAGTGCAAATTGGAGGAACAGCACCTTATATTTTGCTTGGGTAGTTTACACCCCAGCAGTATGAACATTGACTTCTCTAACTTCAGACAGCCCCTGCTTTCTCTCTCCATCTCCTCCCTCAGTTCTTCCACTAGTCTGAAGAAGGGTGTCGACACGAAGCGTCGCCTATTCCTTCTCTCCATAGATGCTGCCTCACCCGCTGAGTTTCTCCGGCAATTTGTGTCTACCTCCCACAAATGTTGCTGTCTCCACCTACATTATTTCTTGGTCGTGCCCCCTCCCCTGACATCAGTCTGAAGAACAAGGGTCTCAACACAAAACTTTGCCAATTCCTTCTCTTCATAGATGCTGCCTCACCCGCTGAGTTCCTACAGTAGTTTGTGTCTACCTCCAATTTAACCAGCATCTGCAGTTCTTTCTTAAACATGTACTGGTCTAACTGTTTCTTAAACGATGGGATAGTCCCAGCCTCAACTACCTCCTCTGGCAGCTTGTTCCTATCCCCCCCCACCCCCCCGAGGGGCCGAATGGCCGCATTGTGCTGCTCCAGTTTATGAATGCATGAGCTGATGAACATTCCCGCTGCTGAAGCGTCTCTGCACCGTGATCTACAAACTCGGGGCCTCACAGGGAGGCTGAGCTGCGGCCACAGAAGCCGCTTCACTGATGAGCGGGAACGCGGTTGACAAACGGCGCGAGTCCGGCCGGTGGTGAATGGAGATGCGCCGCGCATGCGCGCGGGTTTGTTCCCGCCGGCTTGCCCGGGGGGCGGGGTCTGCGGGAAACACGCCCCCTTTGCCGGCGCCGCCTCTGCTACTGGCTGGGTCCGGTGACGGACGCCGCCTGGAGCCAATGGGAACAGAGGGAGGGAGCGGCCTGCGCTGACAGTTGGAGGGGAACCGGTCTGAGCGCGAGGGTACACAAAAAGCTGGAGAAACTCAGCGGGTGCAGCAGCATCTAAGGAGCGAAGGAGATAGGCGACGTTTCGGGTCGAGACCCTTCTTCAGACGCGCGAGCCGGGCCGCGCCTGCGTGACGCGAACGCGCAAGAGAACGCGCCTGCGGGCGGCCACGCGCCGGATGGCCAATGACGAGGAAGCTGCCCGGTGATTGACAGCAAATGGGGGCGGGTCCATCTATTCAGGACCGCCCTGAATCTTCAGCGCCCTGAATCCCCAGCTCAACTCAGCCGGTGACAGCGCTCCGGCGCCGCCCCAGTGAGGCAGGTTCGATTCCCAGTCCCCACCACAGAGACATATCACATCCAATGCACGTATAATAGATATTTTTTAATTAATGGAAACTGAAAGTCCTCTTCTACTGGACCTTGAAAGTTCTCATTAAAAGTCCAGATAATGGCAAATATTCATATAATTCTGTGAGGGATAAAGTGATTAAACCCTATTAAAGAAAGGAGTTTTAAAGAGAATTCAAACAGAGAGGGGCTGGAGAGAGGATTCTGACACAGCAGTGTCTGAAGGTTGCCAGACCCATCCTTGAGTCCTTGAGTAAGAAGAGATGCATTGTACAGCTAGAGAAGGGAGTGATGTAGGGAGATCCCCATCAGTGGAAAGGAGTGATGGATGGGACCTTTGTCACTATAGCTTAGCTTTAGTACTGATATAGGAAAACTGAGAGGGTTCACTAGGAGGTGAGTAAAACTGGGCCAGGTCATGAGCAATTGAGCATGCTTAATAGAATAAATGAATATTACAACACACCCCTGGTCAAGAAATTGCTCATTACCATGAACATGTTTGAACATGCAATGTATGATATGGGAGGTGCGAGGGGATGTACAGTGGGATGTACCTACAGATTGTGCACCTCCGACCCTGATTGGAGAAAGGTCCGGAGGGGAGATTGAATGTAAGATTTTGTGTATAAAGGGGGATGATCTCTCTGGCTTCGGTGTGTCTCAAGTTGGAGAGGCACCTGGTCTGCAGACTCGTAAAATAAAGAAATCTCTTGCTTCCAGGATTTAGTCTTTGAGTATTAATTGTGAGCATAAAGGGAAATATTCATATGACTGACTCGCTTAGAGTCAGTCATACAACACGGAAAAGAGTTCCTTCTGCAGTTGTACAGGGCCCTAGTGCGACCACATCTGGAATATTGTGTGCAGTTTTGGTCTCCTAATTTGAGGATGGACATTCTTGCTATTGAGGGAGTGCCATATGCTGAGAGAATGGAGTGGCTGGGCTTGTGTACTCTGGAATTTAGAAGGATGAGAGGGGATCTTATTGAAACATATAAGATTATTAAGAGTTTGGACATGTTCCTGATGTTGGGGGTGTCCAAAACCAGGGACCACAGTTTAAGAATAAGGGGTAAGCCATTTAGAACAGAGATGAGGAAACACTTTTTCACACAGAGAATTGTGAGTATGTGAAATTCATCCTTCTACATTCCAGTGTATACAAAACACATTCTTTCATCATATGTCACTAAAAGGAAGCATGCAGGTACAGCAAGGTCTGAAGAAGGGTCTCGACCCGAAACGTCGCCTATCTCCTTCGCTCCTTAGATGCTGCTGCACCCGCTGAGTTTCTCCAGCTTTTTGTGTACCCTCGATTCTCCAGCATCTGCATTCCAGTGTATACAAAACACATTCTTTCATCATATGTCAGTCCTGCCATCCCGGGAATTAACCTGGTGAACATATGCTGCATTCCCTCAATAGCAATAATCTCCTTCCGCAAGTTAGGAGACCAACATTGAACACTATACTCCAGGTGCGGTCTCGCCAGGGCTGTGTACAACTGCAGTAGGCCTTCCTTCCTCCTGAACTGAAAATCCTCTCGCAATGAAGGCCAACATGCCATTAGCTTTTTTCACTGCTTGCTGTACCTGCATGCTTCCTTTTAGTGACTGATGTACAAGCATACTCAGGTCTCATTGCACCTCCCCGCTTACTAATCTGACACCATTCCGAACATCACCTATTCCTTCGCTCCATAGATGCTGCCTCACCCGCTTAGCTTCTCCAGCATTTTTACCTACCTTTGATTATTCCAGCATCTGCAGTTCCTTCTTAACCATTCAGATAATGTGTGAGAAGGAGCTGCAGATGCTGGTTTAAACCGAAGATAGACACAAAAAGCCTGAGTAACACAGCAGGACCGGCAGCATCTCTGGAGAGAAGGAATGGGTAACGTTTTGGGTCTTCAGATTCAGAGTCTGAAGATCTTAAGATAATCTTAAAATAATAATCTGCCTTCCTGTTCTTGTCACCAAAGTGCATAACCTCACATTTATCCACATTATACTGCAACTGCCATGCATGTGCCCACTCACCCGACCTATCCTGCAGCGTAGTAGGATCCTCATCGCAGCTCACTCTGTCACCCAGCTTTGTGTCATCTGCAAACTTGATCCCTCACAGAGATGTCCCATTTAATTCCCTCATCTAAATCATTGATATATATTGTAAATAACTGGGGTCTCTGCACTGAGCCTTGCGGCACACCACAAGTCACTGCCTGCCATTCTGAAAAGACCCGTTACCCTTACCCAATACCACATGCCCTAATTTTGCACGCTAATCTCTTGTGTGAGACCTTGTCAAAGGCTTTTTGAAAGTCCATATCACCTCATCCACTGGCTCTCCCTTATCAATTCTACTTGTTACATCCTCAACAAAATCCCTGAAGAGTAGTCAAGCATGATTTCCTCTTCATAAATACCTGCTGACCTTTCCCGAGCCTGTCACTGCTTTCCAAATGCGTTGCTATAACATCTTAAACAATTGACTCAAACATCTTCCCCACTACTAGGCTAACGGATCTGCAATTCTCTGTTTTCTCTCTCCCTCCTTTCTTAAAAAGTGGGTTTACATTGGCTACCCTCCAGTTCACAGGAACTGATCCAGTGTCGAGAGAACATTGGAAAATGATCACCAATGCATCCACAATTTCTAGGGCCACCTCCTTGAGTACTCTGGGATGCAGACCATCAGGCCCTGGAGATTTATCTGCCTTCAGTCCCAACAATTTACCAAACATCATTTCCTGACTAATGTGGATTTCCTTCAGTCCCTCCCTCCCACTAGATCCTCGTTCCCCTAGTATTTCTTTAAGATTGTTTGTGCCTACCTTTGTGAACACAGAACCAAAGTACTCATTTAACTGTTCTGCCATTTCCTTGTTTCTTCTTATAAAATTCACCTGTCTCTGATTGTAAGGGACCTACAATTACACAGTCAACTTTCCGAGTTGACTGTGCCTGAACCCCTCTATCGGTGGATCATCAGCTTCCTGACAGACAGGAAGCAGCATGTGAGGCTGGGAAAGCACATCTCGGACCTGCAAACCCTCAGCATATAGGAGCACCGCAAGGCTCGTACTCTCCCCTCTCCACTACTCTCTCTACACCAATGACTGCACCTCCACTGACTCCTCTGTTAAGCTTCTCAAGTTTGCGGACGACACAACCCTGACTGGACTGATCCAGGATGGGGAGGAATCTGCCTACAGATGCTGGCGTCCTGGTGCCATCGCAACAAGCTGGAACTCAACGCTCTTAAGACATTGGAATTGATTATAGACTTTAGGAGAGCTCCCTCTCCCCTCACCCCACTCACCAACAACACCACAGTCACATCTGTGGAGTCTTTTAAGTTCCTGGGAACTATCATCTCCAAGGACCTTAACTGAGTGGCTACCATCGACTCCTCAGTCATCTATGGGGACAGTGTGGAGAGAGTGTCCAGCTTTAAGTTTCTGGGCACTCACATCTCAGAGGACCTCACATGGTCCACCAACACTGCTACGCTGGTCAAAAAGGCACAGCAATGACTGTTCTTCCTAAGAACATTGAAACTGACTGGTCTGCCCCAACAGCTGCTGACGACCTTCTACCGCTGCACGACAGAGAGCACACTAATGTATGGCATCTCTGTGTGGTATCTCAGCTGCACGGAGGCAGAGAGGAGAGCTCTTCAGAGTGTCGTCCACAGAGCGCAAAAGATTATTGGGACACTGCTACCAGCCTTGGAGGGCATCTACCACACACGGTGCCTCAGGAAGGCCGTCAGCATCCATAAAGACTCCTCTCACCCTTGTAATGGACTGTTCAAACTACTCCCTTCTGGCAGACGTTACAAGGCCTTCTACGCCCGCACCTCCAGACTCAGGAACAGCTTCATTCCCAGAGCTATAGCGGCTCTGAACCGGCCCTGCTGAGTGCCCCCCCCCCCCACCCCCATGGAGTGTCTCCCTCGGATAGTCACGTCGCACAGACACATCTGCACTTTAGTCTGTTTTGACTGTTTTACTGTTCTAGTGTTCTTTTTACAAACTTTGTTCTCAGGGTATCTAAACCTAAATTTATTAGTCGTTTAAATTATGACATTGGATGGAAGTTGCAAATCAAATCTCGTTGCACATGTGTAATGGCAATAAAATATATTATTATTATTATTATTATTATTATTATTATTATTATTAAAAAGGCACAACGGAGGATGTACTTCCTGCGGCAGCTGAGGAAGCACAATCTGCCACAGGCTATGATGGTCCAATTCTATAAGGCCATCATAGAGTCTGTCCTCACCTTGTCCATCATGGTCTGGTTTGGCTCAGCCATCAAGCACGACACCCGGAGGCTGCAACGAATCGTCCGATCAGCTGAGAAGGTTATTGGCTGCAACCTTCCCTCCATTGACGAACTGTACACTGCAATGGGCCAGGAAGCGAGCGGGTAAGATCATCTCTGCACAAACTCTTTGAATCACTTCCCTCTGGAAGGCGACTCCGGACTGTCAAAGCTGCCACAGCGAGATATAAAAAACAGCTTTTTTCCACGAGTAGCAGCTCTAATCAATGGCCAAAAATCTGTGGCCTCCTTTTGCTTGGTTCGCATCTTTGATCAATGGTGTTTTATTATTAATGTTTAGTGTTTTACGTGTCATTCGTAAATGTCACTGTATGTCATATTGTCACTTGTGCGCGGAGCACCAAGGCAAATTCCTCATATGTGAATACTTGGCCAATAAACTTATTCATTCATTCTTTCATTTATGTTCACTAATCATTTTCTTTTTACAGATCGAAAGAAGCTTTTAGAGTCAGTTTTTATATTCCCTGCAAGATTTATTTTATGCTCTTTTTTCCCCTTTTTAATTACCAACTTTGTCCTCCTCTGTTGTGTTCTAAATTTCTCCCAGGCGTCCGATTTGCTGCTTCCTCTGGCCAATTTATATGCCTTTTCCTTGGATTTACCACCATCCTTGATAACCCTCGTTCGCCACAGTTGAGTCACCTTTGGAGTTCATCAATGCGGTCTTTAGATGTTTGCCATTGCATCCCCACCGTCAGCCCTTTAAGTATAATTTGCCAGTCTATCCTAGCCAATTCCCGTCTCATACCTTCAAAGTCTCCTTTCTTTAAGTTCAGGACCCTAGTCTCTGAATTAACCGTGTCACTTTCCATCGTAATGCAGAATTCCACAATATGGTCACTGTTGCCCAAGGGGCTTTGCACAACAAGATCGCTAAGTAATCCTTCCTCATTACACGATACCCTGTCTTGGATGGCTTATCCTCTAGTCGGTTCTTCTATATATTGGTTTAAAAGACCATCTCGTATACATTCCAGGAAAACATCCATCTCAGTGCTGCTACTAATTTGTTTGGCCCAATCTATATGTAGATTAAAGTCACCCATGACAACTGCTGAATCTTTGCTACACACATCCCTAATTTCCTGCTTGATGCTGTCTACAACCTTCCTACTGCTGCATGATGGTCTGTATGCAATTACAACAAGCGTTTTCTGCCCTTGGCTATTTTGCAGTTCTACCCATACCAATTCTACATTATTAAAACTAATGTCTCTCCTCGCTATTCCATTCATCTCCTCTTTAACCAGTAATGCCAACCCACCTCCTCTTCCTGTCTGTCTATCCTTCCTGAATATCGAAAACCCCTGCATGTTTAGCTCCCAGCCTTGATCAGCCTCTGTCATGTCTCTATAATTCCAACTGTATCATATTCCTTAACTGCTAACTGTACATTCAATTCATCCACCTTATTACAAATCCTCCTTGCATTAAGGCACAAAGCTTTCGGGTTTGTTTTTCTTATCTCCATTCTACCTTTTGCTTCTTTCCGCCTTTTATGTCCCTCTGTCTCCTTGCCTTGGTTCCCATCCCCCTGCCCTATTAGCTTAAACGTGACCTTTCCCACACTCTCTTTCCCGTTAACTGCATGCATACGATTCCATAAAGCCTAGCTGACTGGATCCTATATTTCCGGGTACACGAGCGGAGACATACACCTTCAGCTCACTGCCAGTTGAACACCGTCGAATCTTTGCCCCACACCCAAAAACAGCCTGTGGTTACTCAGGACCAAATCAAGCACAACGCGTAGCGAGAAAGGTGGTCCCCGTTTAACTACAACAATTAATGTTCATAAGTTCTAGGAGCAGAATTGGGCCATTCGTCCCATCACGTCTACTCTGCCATTCAATCGTGGCTGATCTATCTTTCCCTTTTAACCCTATTCTCCTGACCTATGCATGCCTGACACCCGTACTTACCAAGATTCTGTCAATCTCCTCCTTAGCCTCCACGACCATCTGCGGCAATGAATTCCACAGAATCGCCACCCTCTGACTAAAGAAATTCCTCCCCATCTCCTTACATATTTTAATTCTGAGGCTGCGGCCTCTGGTCCTAGACTCTCCCACTTGTGGAAACATCCTCTCAACATTCACTCTATCCAGGTTTTTCGCTGTTATGTTTCCAGCTTTGGCTTGTATTAGAAGTTAATTCAGTGCATAATCGGATCTGTATAGATTCACGGGAGGGAGACCATAATAAAAATGTATCAGCGGGAAGGAAACCCGCCGAGACTTTGCCAGGAATGTAGCAGAGAGAATGTATACAGTGGACGTTTAAATTCGAATGGTGCATTCCCTATAGCAGAAAGGGTTAAATGGAATTTTAAACTAATGTTGTGCATAGTTGTCTGACAGTGAGTTGCAGAATTGAGTTCAGCAATGAAACCATTCCCTGTTCTGAGGAATTTGTGTGTTGGCAACTATTCTGTGGGCAGGCAGTTCCTTGTACACACACGCAAACTTCTGCGTCTCACATAACAACAACCTACAACTCCCTTAAGTGATTTGACCGGAAACGTTACTTATTCCTTTTATTCAGAGGGCACACAAAAGGCTGGAGAAACTCAGTGGGTGCAGCAGCATCTAAGGAGCGAAGGAGATAGGCGACGTTTCGGGTCGAGACCCTTCTTCAGACCCTTTTATTCAGATGTTCCCTATCCCGCAGAGTTACTCCAGATTTTGGTGTCTATTTTCAGTTTAAACCAGCATCTGCAGTTCCTTCCTACACATTTCATCTGCCTTTAAGTCCAAGTCAGTTATATATACTGCATTACAAACAGCAGAGGTCAAGTCAAGTCAAGTCAAGTGTATTTGTCACATACGCATATGAGATGTGCAGTGAAATGAAAAGTGGCAATGAGGAAAAAAACTACCAAACAGGATGGAACAGAATCAGTAATTACATATTTGTGGGAGAAAAAAACCAAAAACCCCCCAGCAATTTTAAAAAGACACCACATAACTAAATTGGAACAGTAAGCTAGTCCCTGGTGAGATAGGAGTTTACAGTCCTAATGGCCTCTGGGAAGAAATTCTTTCTCATCCTCTCTGTTTTCACAGCATGGCAACGGACAGGGCCGGTCTGAAGCTGATTGGACCAATTACTCCCAATTGGGCCCCGCGAGTAAGGGGGCCCCGTGCCAGAGTAATCTACTCTCGGGTGGAGGGGGGAGAGAGGGGCGGAGAGAGAGTAGAGGGGTGAAGGGGAAAGAAAGGGGTAGACGGGGAGGGGGGTGTGAGGGGAAATGGAGAAGGGGGAGAAGGGGAGGTGGGTCATTCCCTCATGGTCCCGGGTTGGTCCCGGGGCAGTGCTCCCGCCCCTTCAGTCACCGTGCTTCACGCACACAACCCCGGCTCCATCACTCTCTCTCCCCGGGGAGACGCGGTGAACAATACACGGAGGGCCGGGCCGGGGGTTGGAGCAACGTTTACAAACATCGGCCTCAGCTCACACCCGTCCCCCGGCATCCGCTCCCGCTGCCAGCCCTCTCCTTCCCTTCTTCTCTCCCTCCCTTCTTCCCTCCCTCTCTTCTCTCCTTCCCTCCCTCCTCCCTCTTTTCCCTAATCTCATTCGCTCCATCCCTTCTTTCTCTCCTTCCCGCCCTCCTTTCTCAACTTCCCTTCCCCCCCTTCGGTCCTTCCTCCCTTCTCTCTCTCCCTCCCTCCCTTCTCTCCTTCCCTCCCACACACATAACGCACAGACAACTAAGACACACACATCACGCACAGACAATTAACACAACTAAGTTAGGATGGGGTAGAAGACCAAAGGGTAGGATGGGGCTGAAGCCCAAAATCTAATGCCTGAACTGGTTTTTCACCAATGGTTATTGGTTTTCCAGGATCTATTTAATTAAATTACTTTTATTTCATTTCACAGTCACTAAAACAAGTGGTATTGTAACTATGTACTTTCCAGTGATGATCTACACATTTTGTTTGTTACTAGTAGGCTTACATGTATGCAATTTTTTATTAAAATGTAACTTAGATCTGTTTGGTCTATTAAGTCGCATGCACATTTTAAGCGCACATTTTGATTACTTTCCATTGTACCATAGAGATATAAAGTCTATAATAGACTTTAATTATATTTCTATGAATCTACAGACCTTGGATGGGAACCTGGGGCTCACCAAAATTGTTCCTAATTGGGCCCCGCAACTCCTAAGGCCAGCCCTGGCAACGGAGGCGTTTGCCTGACCGTAGCAGCTGGAACAGTCTGTTGCTGGGGTGGAAGGGGTCGCCTATGATCTTGTTCCCGTGGAGCTCCACTGGTTCAGAGACCACCAGCATGAATATTGTCCTTCCATCACAACACTCTGTCTTCCATCAGGAAATCAGCTCTGACTCCATGTGCCCAAGTCACCGTTATTGCATGTTCTGCCTTCCTTCCTTTAAATTTCTCAACGGCCCTATCTATTCTATGCAACTAAATCTTGCATGCGCTTCCTTTTTCATCTTGAGTAAATTTGTAACCCGTTTGGTCATCCAAGGTTCCCTTACTTTGCCATCCTTATCCCTCCACCTCACAAGAACATGCCGGTTCTGAACTTCAATAAACTGCTCTTTAAACAACTCTCAAATTTCCAATGTGAACTTACCTGGTAACAATTCCTCCCAGTCTGCCCTCTGGAGCTGCAGCCTAATAAAATTGTAATTTGCCTTCATCCAATTGCATATTTTTTCTGCAAGGTCCAGGCTCCTCCCTATTTAAAACAATCTTAAATCCTATTGAGTTGTGATAAATAACCCCAACATCCTCTTCAACTGAAACAGCATCATCTGGCCAGGCTCATATCCTAACACAAAGTCCAGTATGTCACTTCTCGGGTTGGCCTATCCACATAGTTTCAAGAAACGCTCTTGGTTACACCTCACAAATTCTTCCCCGTCTAAGCTTCCCCGACTGAGATTAGATTTGAGATATCTGAATGGGTAGAAAATTGGCTTAATGGAATGAAGCAGTGGGTGATGGTGAAAGGTTGCTTCTTGGACTGGAAGCATGTGACTAATGGTGTGCCTCAAGGTTTGGTGCTGGAGCCATTACTGTTTGTCATCTACTTCAATGATTTGGATGAGAACATGCACGGCAAAACTAGCAAGTCTGCAGATGATACAAATGTGGGAGGTTTTGCAGATAGTGAGGATTGTTGTGAAAAATTGCAGCCGAATCGTGATCAATTGGCCAGGTGGGCTGAGGAATGATTGATGGAATTTAATACAGAGACATGTGAGGTATTGCAGTTTGGGAAGTCTAACATGGGCAGGACCTACACAGTGAATGGTAGGGATTGGAGGAGAGTTGTAGAGAAGCGGGATCTAGGAGTGCAGGTGCAGGTGATAAATAACCCCAATAGCAGGTGGTCAAAAAAGGTGGAATAGCAGGTGGTCAAAAAAGCTTTTGGCATATTGGCTTTCATCAGTCAGTGTATTGAGTATAGAAGTTGAAGGTCTTGTGCAATTATATAAGATGTTGGTATGGCCACATTTAAAGTATTGTGTTCAGTTCTGGGCACCATGTTAAGAAATATGTTATCAAGGTAGGAAATATACAGAGAAGATAGACACAAAATGCTGGAGTAACTCAGCGGGACAGGCTGCATCTCTGGAGAGAAGGAATGAGTGATGTTTTGGTTGGAGACGCTTCTTCAGACTGAAGGATACAGAGAAGATTTGCGATGATGTTTCTAGGGCTAGAGCTTCTGAACTATAGGGAGAGGTTGAGTAGGCTGGGACTCCATTTTTTGGAGGGCAGGGTGATGAGGTGTGATCTTATTGAGGCGTTTAAAATCATGTGAGGAATAGATCGGGTGAATTCACAGTCTGTTGCCCAGAGCAGTTGAAGCGAGGACCAGAGGACATAGGTTTTAGGTGGGGGGGAAAAGATTTAATAGGAATCTGAGGGATAACGTTTTCACACAAAGGGTGGTGGGTGAATGGAACAAGCTGCCAGAGGGATTAGTTGAGGCAGGGTGTATCCTAACATTTAAGAAACTGTTATAAATAGGTACATGGATAGAACATGGTTGGAGGGATGTGGGCCAAATGCAGGCAGGTGGGACTCATGTAGCTGGGACTTGTTGGCCGGTGTGGGAAGGTTGGGCTGAAGGGCCTGTTTCCATACTATGAGCAAGTCCCAGTCTATATTGAAATTGAAGTCAACCAATAAGACCACCCTGCTGCTTTAATCTGTCTACATATTTGTTACCTGATCCCCTGCTTACTACTGGGGGAGGACTATAGTATAATTTCATTAAAGTTTTCTCACCTTCCTTATTTGTAAACTCTATCCATTCAGCCGCAGCAGATGAACACTCCAGTATGTCCTCTGTGAGAGCCGCAGTGACATTCTCCATGATTAGTAGCGTAACTTTACCTTTTTTGTATCCCTTTCCATCATGTCTGAAACATTGAAACCCAGGAGCATTGAGCTGCCAGTCGTGTCACAATCCCTACCATGTTTTCGCAATAGCCATAACATCAATGTCGCAAGCCCTGAGCTAGGCCCTAAGTTCATCTGCTTCTCCAAAATAATCCTTGCATTGAAATAAACACATTTAAGACCATCAGCCCCACCATATTCTGTCACTTTTCCCTGCCGATGCTTCCCAGAGAGAGGTTGAGTAGGCTGGAACTCTTTTCTTTCCAGCGCAGGAGGATGAAAAGTGATTTTATAGAATTAGAGTATGAAATCATGAGAGGACTAGATCGGGTCGAAGCACAGGGTCTCTTGCCCAGAGTAGTTGAATCGAGGGCCAGACAACATTAAGGTGAAGGGGAAAAGATTTAACAGAGGAGTAACTCTTTCACGCTCGGGGTGGTGGGCATGTGGAACAAGCTACCAGAGGAGATAGTTAAGTCTAGGACTATGCCAACATTTAAGAAACTGTTAGACAGTAGGGCAGAATGGCCTACTCCTGCACCTATTGTCTAACTATTACAGTTAATCGGGGACCAACTTTCTCTCTACGCATTAGAGAGATATGGACCAAATGTTGGCCGCGGTGTGTTACTCTTTGACACGCCTCCCAACCTCTGACATACTACTGTGGGTTCCACATGCTGCCTTTCACAGGCTAAACCAAAGATAGTAGAAGTATTAAAGAAGGAATTGCAGATGCTGGAAAATTGAGGGTACATGAAAAGCTGGAGAAACTAAGCGGGTGCAGCAGCATCTAAGGAGCGAAGGACATAGACAACGTTTCGGGCCGAAACCCTTCTTCAGACTGATGGGAGGTGGGGGGGGGGGGGAGGGGGGCAGGGAGAAGAAAGGAAAAAGGAGGAGGAGCCCGAGGGCTGAGGGAGAGGTGGGAAGGGCAGGAAGCAGCAAGGGTTAACAGAATTGAGAAAATTCAATGTTCAAGCCAAGAGGATGCAGACTTCCCAAGCGGAATATGAGGTGCTGTTCCTCCAATTTGTGGTGTTGCTCACTCTGGCCATGGAGGAGGCCCAGGACAGAGAGGTCGGATACGGAATGGGAGGGGGAGTTGAAGTGCTGAGTCACCGGGAGGTTGGGTTGGTTATTGCGGAGGTATTCGGCGAAACGATCGCCAAGGCGCTGCTTGGTCTCAGCAATATAGATCAGCTGGCATCTAGAGCAGCGGATGCAGTAGATGCGGTTGGAGGAGGTGCAGGTGAACCTCTGTCGGCCTCCAACCTCATCTACTGTATCCGCTGCTCTAGATGCCAGCTGATCTATATCGGTGAGACCAGGCGGAGGCTTGGCGATCGTTTCGCCGAACACCTCCGCTCGTTCCGCAATAACCAACCCGACCTCCCGGTGGCTCAGCACTTCAACTCCCCCTCCCATACCGTATCCGACCTCTCTGTCCTGGGCCTCCTCCACGGCCAGTGAGCAACACCGCAAATTGGAGGAACAGCACCTCATATTCCGCTTGGGGAGTCTGCATCCTCTTGGCTCGAACATTGAATATTCTCAGGGGGGTACACAAAAAGCTGGAGAAACTCAGCGGGTGCAGCAGCATCTAAGGAGCGAAGGAGATAGGCGACGTTTCGGGTCGAGACCCTTCTTCAGACCTTCTTGAATATTCTCAATTCTGTTAACCCTTGCGTCTCCTCCCTTTCCCACCTCTCCCTCAGCCCTCGGGCTCCTCCTCCTTTTTCCTTTCTTCTCCCCGCCCCCTACACCACCCATCAGTCTGAAGAAGGGTCTCGGCCCGAAACGTTGCCTATCCCCTTCGCTCCTTAGATGCTGCTGCACCCGCTGAGTTTCTCCAGCTTTTTGTATACCCTCGATAGTAGAAGTATCTTTGCGTTAAACCATCCCTTGCAGCGAACCTCCCTCCGTGTCACAGGAAGAAGAAGGGGTGGGTCAGATATACAGTTTGGGATAGGCTGAATAAACCAAGAACACCCGCCCCTTCAGTTGAGATGAAATAACAAGGAAGTTGTGCGGTCTACCCGGAAATCCAAGCCAATGCGAGCGCCACGTAAGGGGTAAGTAGCCATTGATTTTCCTGTCTGTTTTTTCTCCGTTTGTCTCACTCACCCTCCTCATGCTCTCTGGCCCGTCGGTGAGTGAGTGAGTGAGTGAGTGTCCGGTCGTTCTGTGAGGGTAGGTGGAAACGGGGCTGCTGCAGTCCACCTTACCCTGACAGACCACTTCAATGTTCTGCCGCGACACCCAAACACACACACACACACACACTTATGTTGAGTTACGGTAAACCCAGTGGTAACCGCAACCTGGGATTTCAACCCATACGGGCTCATCGGAATTTTCCACTTACACCGTAACGCCCAGCTGACCAGATACTTATCTTTCCGGGAACACGAGCGGAAACCTACATCTTCAGCTCACTGCGGTTTGAACACGGTCGTATCCTGTATTGCCACACACCCACAAAACAGCCCGTGTTTACTCGGGGTCGAATCAAACACGATGCGTAGAGAGAAAGTTGGTCCCCGATTAACTGCAACAGTTAATGTTCATAAGTTCGAGGAGCTGAATTGGCCATCCGGCCCATCATGTCTACTCCGCCATTCAATCATACTCCTCAATCTGTCCCTCGCAACCCTATTCTCCTGCCTTCTATACGTAACCCCCAACGAGGAGGCAGGGTAACTTGGACAGGTTGGGTGAGTGGGCAGATGCAGTATCATGTGGATAAATGTGAGGTTATCCACTTGGTGGCAAGAACAGGAAGGCAGATTATTATTTGATTGGTGTCAGATTAGGGAAAGGGGAGGTTAAACGAGATCTGGGTGTCCTTCTACATCAGTCACTGAAAGTAAGCAGGTACAGCAGGCAGTGAATAAAGCTAATATCATGTTGGCCTTCATTGCAAGAGGGTTTGAGTTTGGCAGCAAAGAGGTCTCTCTGCAGTCGTACAGGGCCCTGGTGAGGCCACACCTGGAGTATTGTGTGTGGTTTTGGTCTCCTAATTAGAGGAAGGACATTGTTGCCATTGAGGCAGTGCAGCGTAGGTTCACCCGGTTAATTCCAGGGATGGCGGGATTGACATACGAGGAAAGAATGGGTCGACTGGCCTTGTATTCACTGGAATTTAGAAGGATGAGGGGATATCTTACGAAAACCTGTAACATTCTTAAGGGAATGGACAGGCTAGATGCAGGAAAAAATGTTTTTTATGTTGGGGGAGTCCAGAACCAAGGATCACAGTTTAAGGATAATGTGTAGGCCATTTAGGACTGAGATGAGGAAAAACATTTTCACCCAGAAAGTTGTGACTCTTTGGAGTTCTCTGCCGCAGTGGATGCTTTCAAGAGGGATTTAGATTTAGTTCTTGGGGCTAATGGAATCAAGGTTTATGGGGGGAAATCAGGAAAGGGAAACTGATTTTGGATGATCAGCCGTGATCATGTTGAATGGCAGTGCAGGCTCGAAGGGCCGAATGGCCTACTCCTGCACCTATTTTCCATGTTTCTACTCGCGGTAACAATGGGCAGGAATCTCGCCGAGATCTTGCCATGAATGCAGCAGAGAATTTATACAATGGATTTTTAAATCCAGATTGTACATTCCCTGTAGCAGAAAGGGCTAAACAGAATTTAAAACTAATTTTGTTTAAAGTTTTCTGACAGTGGGTTGCAGAACCGGTTTTAAATGATTTCCAGAGCGTGACCAACCACTTCCTGTTCTTAGGTATGTGAGGTAGGCAGAAAATGCTGGAGTATCTCAGCGGGACAGGCAGCATCTCTGGAGAGAAGGAATGGGTGAAGTTTCGGGTCAAGACCCTTCTTCAGACTGCGTATGTGTGTTTTGTTTTGTGTGGACGGGCTGCTGCTTGCATGCAGAGCTCTGAGTCTCACACTACAGCAACCAGCACCTCCCATATCAATCCTCTACTTGTGTAGGAAGGAACTTCAGATGCTGGTTTAAACCGAAGATAGACTCAAAAAGCTGTAGTAATTCAGCGGGGCAGACAGCATCTCTGGGGAGATGGAATGGGTGAGGTTTCGGGTCGAGACTGAAGAAGGGCCTCGACTTGAATCATCACCCATTCCTTCTCTCCAGATATGTCCTGCTGAGTTACTCCAGCTTTTTGTGTCCATCTTCAATCCTCTACTTGATCGGCAGGATTGAAGCAAGAATACTTTCCACACAAAGACAGCAGATCCTTTTGGTTTTCAAAGGAGGCCATCGCAGATGATATTTATTTCTGGTCTTTGTTTACAATCCGCCTTTAAATGGTGGAAGGACAATTAGATCAGCGCCCCAGGAAGCCTTGACTTCGGTTTAATCCTGTGCTTGCAGTGGTGATATCTGCGCTCCTGCTGTTGTCTGTTACAGAGTTCGAGTTTTCCAACACCTTGTGATAGAATTAAATACAGTTTCAGTATCAAGAGTGTTTTATTGTCATATATCCCAGATACAACCATGAAAACTATAAGAAACAAGTATAAAAATTCAGTGTGTGGTGTATATATTTAAGTGCACTATGTTTCACGTATTGTGTTGCGATGTTGCAAGTATATATACATACATGTGAACACGCACCAACGGGGCAGTAAGGGTATGGATTCTGGACTTTGCAGGAATTGGGAATATTGTAAAGTGTTTCAGGAATCAAGAACAAATTGTAATTATGTACCCCATCAGTTAGTAATGTTCTGGCAAAGTGGATGTAAATATCATCTCATTGCTGCGCAACAGATGTCACCGGTCAACACAGTTATTCTGCCTCTTCTTCACTGTAGCTTCCTTCGACATCCCAACAGCCGGATCCCTCTAACATTAGGAAAAGCAGAGAGTTAATGCAGCGTTTAGTTTTGTGAAAAGCTTTTTGTTGCGTGCTATCCAGTCAGCGAAAATACCATTCAGGATTACTATCAAGCCATGCACAGTGCACCAATGCAGGATAAAGGGTCTAACATTTAGTGCAAGATAAAGTCCAGTAAAGTATGATTAAATATATTTTGAAGGTCTTCAATGAGGCAGATGGAAGGCCAGTACCACTCTTTAGTTGGTGGGAGGGTGGCTCAGTTGCCTGATAACAGCTGGGAAGAGACTGTCCCTGAGCCTGGAAGTGTGCATTTCCAATCTTCTCTACCTCTTGCCAGAGCCAGATGAGCGAGGGGAGAAGAGGGAGTGACCTGGGTGAGACTGGTCCTTGATGATGCTGGTGGCCTTGTCGAGGCAGTGTTAAGTGAGATAGTCAATAGAAGGGAGGTTGGTCTGTGTAACGGTCTAGGCTGTGATGGTCTGGGCTTCACAGCTCTCTGAAGTGTCTTGTTCCCAAACCATGCTGTGATGCTTCCCGATAAAATGCATTCTGCGGCACATCTGTAGATGTTAGTGAGGTTTGTTCAGGACATGTCAAACCTCCCATGACTCCTAAGGATCTAGAGACCTTTCTTTGCCATTGCATCGCCTGCGGGGATGGGACAGTTTGATTACCTGAGAGGACGAGCCCCAGGTCAGATAGGAAAGTGTGTGATCTGGAGAAAATGGCCCTGGAGAAGGGGGAAATGTGTGATCCGGGTAAGGTAGATGGATGGAACAGAGTGTGACCGGTTGAAGATGGGATCTGGGGATCGGACAATGTGTGACTCTGGGAACGTGGATTGTGGGTGATAGCACCATGTTTGACCTAAAATGGCCCCAAGGGTCAGAGGCACGTGTGACCTGGAGAGGATGTTACTTGAATTGAAGAATTTAACATTAACGATGCTAGGTTGTTAGTTCCCTAAGTAGAATTGAGTTTACTTGTGGCCCCGCTCTCACTGTTAATTGGTGTGTTTGCTACAAATTTGCCTTCAAATTCAATTGGACCTTCTTTGGCTCCTCCTGAGGAGACAGTCCATCGTCAGAGGTCTATGACAAACACAGTCATTCTCACAGCGACCAATTCAGTGACTCCCCCACACCTTGTGTCTTGCATGGATGGCTTCATTCATGGTAAATGACCCTGTCTGTGGATAGGGGGGGTCCCTTGAAATGGAGCGAAATATCCAGGGGTATGAAAAGTGGTCCGAGTGAGGCCGAGGGACAATCAACAACAAATACTCCCACTTTCACCTCCACTGGCAGTATGTAGCCACACACAAAAGGAAATCCAGCACCTCATTTCTGCTGAGGTGGCTTAAACCCTATTGCAGATACTGCAAAGATTAATGTTCCATTAATCTGAAACTCACTGTGAATTTATGGAATGCACTGAGGGGTCTAAAGGGGGAACGTTGGAATTTAAGTCAAAAATTCAACACCGGCTGAAAGTTCAGGGTACAATCTTAGGTTTAATGATAGTCAGAGCATGGTGCTTGAGTTTCTTTTTTCTTTTTTCCGTTATTTTTAGTGAGCGACTTCCTCCGATATAGAAGTAACAGCTAACTTGGGCTCTAAGGAGTGTTTCACACTTTTATCGCTATCTAGTCACTGGTTCTCAGTGGAGAGTGATTGACCACAGCAGCACGACCAAAGATACAAATAACTACAAGTTTGAAGGAATCAGAATGGACCCAGGTAAGCCCAAAATGATCTTTAAAGTTATTTGTCTGTCCACTTGTCCTGATGGTTCAAATCTCGCCAAACGAACAACAGTTCGGAGGACGGACCACTGACCCAGTCGCGTAGTGGACGTAGAAAGATGTCATCTAATTGGGACATTAGCCTCACCTGTGAAGAGGCCCTGAGTGCTGGAAGTGTCCGACAGTTGCAGTGTAGGGTTCTGACACCAGGATCTGCATGCTGATGGACTGACTCAGCCATGGGTTCTTCTGAGAAACGGGAGCAGGGACTCCACGGACAGTGCGGGGTGCTTAGTAATAGATAGATTATTATGGTACAGGAACAGGACCTTCAGGCCTTAATGACTATGTCGGATTCAATGGCGTTAAACCTCTCCCTCATACCTGTCCGCTCCCTGCATATCCACATGTCAACCTGGAAACCTCTTCAATGCCACTGCTGTATTTGTGTCCACACCACCACTGGCAGTGCATTCCCTGCACCCGCCGCTTCTATCAAGTCTACCCTTAACCTCCAGTGCTCCATAGAAGACCATTTAAGGGTTGTCCAACCTCCCCTGTTAGCTAACACACCCTGATCCAGGCATCATTCTTGTAAATCTCTTCTGCATCCTCTCCGAAGCTGCATATGCTTACTGCAAAGGGGCGACGAGAACTGCACGCAATATTCCAAACTGTCAGCCAACGTAATAGGAAGAGTATTTTAGCCTTGGGCAGACCTGGGTGTGGAAGATGCCTCCCAACAACCAGTGGAAATCTCAGCTGTTTTGTTTGATAAATAAAGCGCAGTGCCAGAAGATTGGAACGTTTTCAGGAGTACAGAATATTGGTATTACAATGGCCTGTTTCCTTTATCATTGTCACTTTTTTTGCATATCTTTCATTCATTTGTTCTATATCACTCTATATGTTCCTCGTTTCCCTTTCACCTGACTCTCCGTCTGAATAAACGTCTCTACCCAAAACCTATTCCTTCTCTCCAGAGATGCTGCCTGACCCGCTGAGTTACACCAGCTTTTTATGTTTATATTGGTACATTAAATTCGAAGGCCAAGATATAATTTAATTCTAGACTTTTTGGGTTACTATGGAGATAACAGGACTTTCCTTGAATCTATTCCCGCATGCCCAGTTATCGAGTCCTAGATTGATACACTAATGGCTGTGTGTGCAGAGGACAAATGGTGATGGTGGGTTTCTCAGAACGTATTGACCATCCCCTCCTGTGTTTACAGATCTGAACTCCGTAATCTCCGACATCTTGTCACATTGTGATGATCACAAGCTGTTCTGGTTGACGAGATTCTACCGGGACCGACTGGAGCAGGCGATTGAAGAGGGAGTGGATGGAATCAGCTTAATGTTAATGGACGCGGATCACTTTAGTGGACCAGAGTACCATGTAAGTAGATGGGACCTAGAATGAATGCATATCCTATTTCATCAATGACTGTCGGAACAGATGCAAAGGAACCGATGGGCTATGAAAAGGCAAAGGTGTGTGTGTGGACCAAAGGCTTGGAGTGGATGTTTCCCCTAGTGGGAGAGTCCAGGACTAGCGGTCATAGCCTCAGAATTAAAGGACATTCCTTTAGGAAGGTGATGAGGAATTTATACAGTCAGAGTGTGGTGAATCTGTGGAATTCTTTGCCACAGAAGGCTGCGGAGGCCGTCAATGTATATATTTAAGGCAAAGTTTGATAGAATCTTGATTAGTACGAGTGTCAGGGGTTATGGGGACAAGGCAGGAGAAAGGGGTTTGGAGGGAGATATATTCTATAACTTGTGAACATAAACACCTGACTGTCTTGTTTTTCGGGATATTTCATCATCTCATGTCTTTTACTGACCACCGTTTTACAGCTTTGTAGATGCTGCAGTGTGCACAAGGTTAGCAGTGCAACTTGAAGAATTAGCAACAATAAAGACTTTGAAAGCAGCTGACAAAGTAATCAATGACTAATTGTTCATGATCCTCGTGGCTGATCCCCAGTCTGGGTGAGAAGAAGAATACACATCGTTCATAACCGTAACTTTCCCCATTTGCCAGTTCACTGCAAACACATTTCCCTGTGTTATTACAACTTCACCTCTATCCTCCTCCTGTGTGAACAAGTTTTGAACTCGATGCCCACTCCTTGCTGCCGTTTCCGCACCGGCCCCTCATTGAGGTTTAGTTTAGTTTAGACATACAGTGTGGAAACTGGCCCACTGAGACCGCACCAACCAGCAATCCCCAGACAGTAATGCATTCAAACACACTAGGGACAATTTACATTGATACCAAGCCAATTAACCTACAAACATGTAGGTCTTTGGTGTGTAGGAGGAAACCAAAGTACTCTGAGAACGCCCATGCGGTTACAGGGAGAACATACATACTCCGTTCAGACAGCACCCATAGTCTGGATCAAACCCGGGTCACTGGCGCTGTCAGGCAGCAACTCTACTGTGCTGCTTTCGTTATATTAGCAGACTAGTGGTTCTTGCATTTCTTCAGCAGTTATCCTGGAGTTGATCAACACTGATCCTCTAGTAGTCAGACCTGGTGCTGGGTCAGTCAGTGCCCACGCTGGGTCAGTAATGCCTAATGACAGTATCCCATCCCAGTGCCACTGACTATACTATCCCAGAACCGACCCTTTCCTCCAGACAGCTGCTTGCCTCCCGCCACGCCTTAACATATTGGAAAATTGTCAATATTACTCCGTTGTACAAGAAGGGAGTAAAGCAGAAGAGGACATAACTTTAGGAAGGAGATGAGGAATTTCTTGTGTTAGAGTGTGGTGAATCTGTGGAATTATTTGCCACAGAAGTCAATGGATGTTTTTAAGGCAGAGAGATAGATTCTTGATTAGTATGAGTGTCAGGTGTTTATGGGGAGAAGGCAGGGTAATGGGATTGGGAGGAGGGATAGAGCTGCCATGATTAAATGGCGGAGTAGACTTGATGGGCCAAATGGTCCGATTCTGCTACCATTATGACTTTATGCAACATTATTCATGACAGAGTGTGACTGACCTTGCGGAGAAGGGAAACCAAGCGGCTGGTTCCAAACTCCTACTGGATCTGGTTATGGAGAAGGGCTCTGGGGCTCAAAGGGTGATGTGGGAATCTTTTGTGAAAATACGTCACACGTTACCGAAGCTGAACAAAATATTGAAAGACATCCAGGAACGTGGTACGGTAAACAGCATATTTTACATTACTTTTCAGCTATACTGACTGCTAATGTGAGGATGTTACACATATATGTGTTGATGCAAGCTACTCTGTTTGAACAGGTGATGGTCAGTTCGCCTACATGGACACAGTGCGATGTTTATCTCAAGTGCCCACTCACCTGAAAGGTAAGTAATGGAATAGAAATCGTAAAGCCTACCACTAGTCCCACCTGCCCTCTTTTGGCACATATCCCTCTAAACCTGTCTATCAATGTACCTGTCTAACTGCTTCTTAGTGGAGTAGTTCCTGCTTCAACTACCTCCTCTGGAGGTTTGTTCCATACCACTCTTTGTATGAAAAAGATACTGCTCAGATTCCTATTAAATCTTTCCCCTTCACCGTAAATCAATGTCATCTGGTCCTCGATTCACCTACTATGGGCTAATGACTCTGTGCATCTACGCGATCTATTCCTCATGGTATTATACACCTCTATAAAGATCACTCCTCATACACCTGCGTTCCAAGGAATACAGTTCTAGCCTACTCAACATCTCCCTGTAGCTCAGACCTTCTAGTCCTGGCACCATTCTCGTAAATCTTATCTGCACCCTTTCCATCTTGACAACATCTTTCCTATAATATGGTGCCCAGAACTAAACACAATTTTCTGAATGTGGTCTTACTAACGTCTTATACAACTGCAACATGACCTCCCAACGTCTGTACTCTTTTTGACCACCCTATCTACCTGCGAGTCCACCTTCAAGGAACCTTGCATTTGCACTCCTAGATCCCTCGGCTCTACAACACCCCAAAGCCCTACAATTCACTGTATAGGTCCTGCCCATGTTCGACTTTCCAAAATGCAACACATCACATTTCACTGCTTTCATCAGCCGATCTGGCCAATCGATCAATATCCTGCTGTAATTTTTCACATGAGCTGCCTTCCTGAACCACTTCTGTGTCTTGTCTGATGTTGAGCTTAACAATTGGAGAGTGCTCCATCACATTCCTGATTTGGTCCTTGCAAATGTTGGAGAGGATTTACAGAGAAATTCTCTGCAGGATTCCTAGCATTGGCCCTGCGCTTGTAGCGCCATTGAGTGCTTGGCTCCTCCATGTTGTCACATCCTGTGGATTCTTCAAGGGCCCAGCAACGGACCACATAAACTGTTCCATGCTGTTTAGTCATCAGTAATTTTCTACATTACGCTTCGCCAGCAGAGAATCCATCAAATTGCCAAACCCTCACCAACTGAAGTATGACAATTCCAATTGGAGCTGCCAACTCCAGCCAGGAAGTCTCGCGCTGTGGGGTCTGACACTGGAACCCTCATTTGGTGGGATATTTCAGTACTGTAATGGTTAATCGCCACAGTTCGCTTGCGAGGTCTGATATAGCCCATAAATTCTGATCTCGTTGGTTGATGGTCAACCTTGGTTTCCAAACATGCGCTGAGGGGGAGGATGTGAATGTAGCTAGTGGTGACAGCCAGAAACTTTTTTCCCCATGGTAGAAATGTCCAACACTAGAGGGCATAGCTATAAGGTGAGTGGGGATTTAATGGAGATTAGTTTAATTTAGAGATATAATGCAGAAACAGACCCTTTCGCCCACCGACTCCGCACCGGCCAGCGATTTCTGCACATTAGGGACAATTTACACTTTTATCGAGCCAATTAACCTACAAACCTGTGCGTCTTTGGAGGGTGGGAGGAAACCGAAGATCCCTGAGAAAACCCACGCGGTCACTGGAAGAATGTACAAACTCTGTACGGACAGCACCTGTAGTCGGGATCGAACCCGGGTCTATGGCACTGCAAGCGCAGTAAGGCTGCAGTTTTACCGCTGTGCCACATGCCGCCACCATGCCGAGATGTGTGCCAATTTTTTTTGCACAGTGCGTAGTGGGTGCATAGAATTCCTAGCCAGGTTTGTTGGTGGTTTTTAAGCGGTGTTTAGATCGGCACATAGAAGTGGATGGAAAATAAGAATATTAATCCTGTACAAGCACATTAATTTAACGGCATCATATTCGGAAGAAACGGCGTGGGCCGAATGGCCCGGTGCTGCGCTCTACAATCTGTGTTCTATGTTACATGGGTGTTTTTGATTTCATATCTGATTCTTGGTACGTGGTTCGATGTTTTAGTAAAGTTAGAATTATTTATTTTGCCTATAATAATTAAACTTCCATTCAATGGTTTTCATGCGACTGCAATTATATCTACCTAACCCACAGTAATGCAAGAGATAAACTGTAAATTGAATTAAATCGGTCTTGAACACTCACTGTGAACACAGGCGGGTTATATCCGCTATCCTGTCGAACCGTAACTGCTACGTCGCCAGGTTCATAGTTATCGCTGGGCAAGACAAGAACTAGAGAGGGCAGAGGGCTAACTTTTTTTAATTTTTATTTTTTAAATATTTTTATTTATTAGAGGTACAGTAAGTTACATCAATGTACATCCCATGTATATTATTACATTCATTGTACCCATTTATTTTTTAAGAATTCTTTTTAGAAAAATGAAAAATTTTTTTAGAAAAATGAAAAAGAAAGAAATAGAAACGGAGAAAGTAAAGAAAGTGAAAAAGTTGTGAAAGTGAAGAAGCGTGCCAAAGGAAAAGGGGATCCCTTGGTCGAAGAGTTAGAGTAAGGAGATTAAGAGATAGACCCTAGAGAGAAAAAAAGGGAGAAAGAGAGAAGGAAAAAAGAAAAGCCAGTTACTTTATTATAAACATCGCGCAAAAGGAATCTACCAATTCGACAGTTTTTCGTCCTCTTTTACCAAGACCCGACGCCGGTACTTTTTCGAGGTACTCTTGCATCTTATTCTTGTAGTAGATTTATAAATGCAGACCACGTCTTATTGAAACGTGGTCTGCATTTTCCTGCCAGGTGGAGTCTCATATCTTCCAGATGTAGTGTTTCAGAGGGCTAATGACTTTCAGCAAAAAAAAAAAATGCCCACTGAGTTATTTAGCATGTTTATCAGTCATTGCTCATTTTCATGCACTTGACATTTCATGTCTTTGATTCAATCTTTAGAATTAACTTTGTCTCAACCATTGCCTGTATTTCCAAAATAAAGATCTTCAAGAGAAACACAAGGAGACTCTGCGGACACGGACAGAAACACTAAGCGTGAACACGATTCTGATGAGGGAAAAGGTGAAGGATTTCCAGTTGGTTGATCGATACGCTGCGCTCACGGTCATCTCTACTGTTCGAGATCGGAGCCTGGTGGAACACGAGTTGCTGGCAAGAGGCCGGGATCATGAGAAGTGCAGAATGAAATACCTCCAGAGAGAGTTGGAAAAAATCCAGATTGATCAATTGTTTCAGAGCTGCTTTTTCCATAACGTGACTTATTGGGGGAAATTCATGCGTTTCTTCGGATACGAATCTAGAAGCTTAGTGTCAGAGACCAGAGTGAACTTTGGGAGTTTTGCAGTTGTGGCCGGAGTTCCGGGGATTGGAAAAACAACAATGGTGCAAAAGATTATTTATGATTGGGCCACGGGGAAAATATACCAACACTTCCAGTTTGTCTTCAGTTTCAGATTCCGGGATTTAAACACCATTAACTGTCAAATAACCCTGAAGGAATTGATTCTGGATCAGTACCCTTACTTTGGGAATATTCTGGGAGAGATCTGGAAGAACCCAGAGGGACTGCTGTTTATATTTGATGGTTTGGATGAATTCAAGGACATGATAGATTTTGCTGAGAGTTGGAGAGACACAGAACCTCAACCTGATCCTGAGTTCCGGTGTAAAGTGCCTGATATTGTGTACAGTTTAATCCAGCAAAGGCTGCTCCCAGGGTGTTCGGTGCTAGTGACCACCCGTCCCAGTGCACTACATTTACTGGAAACTGCAAAGGTTAGTATGTGTGCTGAAATCCTGGGATTTGTTGGTGAGCAACGGAAGGAATATTTCACCAGGCATTTTGAAGATCAGACGATGGCAGCAGCTGTTTTCAAACACGTGGAAGAGAACGAGATCCTGTACACAATGAGCTACAACCCCTCCTACTGCTCGATCCTTGGCCTGACACTGGGTCCTTTCTTCACAAAAAGACAGAAGGACCCTTACCGAGTTCCCAAGACCATCACCCAATTATATTCCTACTATATTTACAACATCCTGCAAAACCACAGCCGTGAGACTGAGAGCCCTCGTGAGGTGTTACTGAGGCTTGGTCAGATGGCCTTTACAGGTGTATTAGAGAAGAAAATTGTGTTTACAGATGGAGATTTGGCCAAGTACAATCTGCAGCCTTCCCAGTTCCTGTCTGGCTTCCTGACGGAACTATTGGAGAGAGATCATTCTGTTCAGAACGTGGTGTACACATTCCCTCACCTCACCATCCAAGAGTTTCTAGCTGCACTCGCGCAATTCCTGCCTCCATATTCTGAGGATCTTTGGAGAGTCCTCACCGAATCCCACAGCACGACAGATGGACGATTTGAGATATTTCTCCGGTTTGTCGCTGGTCTCTCCTCCTCATTGTCAACTCGGTGCTTGAAGGAGTTCCTGGGTCCCGTGACTCATGAAACTACCTGCCAGGTGATTGATTGGGTGAAGGAGGAGGTTAAACGCCAGGCTGGGAACACAGAGTGTGATGCTGGTAAAAGGAGCCTCCTGAACACAATGCACTACCTGTTTGAGTCTCATAATAGTGGACTGGCTCAGAACGCACTGGGATCTGTGAAAACACTTTCGTTCAGTGGATTGCGTCTGACCCCGATTGACTGTGCAGTCCTGTCTCATGTCATTGGCTACTGCGATACAATAAAACACCTTGATTTGGAGAGCTGCCACATTCAATGTGAAGGACTCCAGCGGCTGGGACCCGGGCTGCATAAGTGTCAGCACTTGGGGTAACTCTAAATATTTTAATTGCCTACTTATTGACTATAAGTTTGGGGATCAACCTCGTGACATTGATATTCAAACTAACTATGTTTTTATGTCTAAAGTAGGTTTTTAAATTTAATTATAGTGCGTAGAAACACTAATAGCATCATACGCCTGCCAGGGAGAAAGGCCCCTTGTGGGGAACAGAGGGATTTGGGAGTAGTTATACATAGTTCTCTGAGAGACGTAGATTGGGTGGTGAAAACGGCGTTTGGCAAGTCTCAGTCCGGGGAATGAGTATACAGGTTTCGATGTTACGTTGCAGTTGTACAAGACTTTGGTGAGGCAGAACTTGAAGTATTACATTCTGTTTTGGTTGGCCCGCCATTAACTCCATGGACTTTATTCCATAGAACGCAAGGTGGCTGAGGACTGGTGTATAAAACCATGAGGGGAATGGAAGGGCTGAATACACACTTTTGTCCCCAGGGTAAGGGAATCAAGAGCTAGAGGTCAGAGGTTTAAGTTTAGAAGGGAATGATTTGACATGAATCTCTGGGATTCATTTGTTAACCACCTTGTGAATATAAATGTAACAAATTGCCTCGGAATTTCCAAAAGATCCTCAAATGAATGAATTTTGAACCAAATTATTTTTAACCAAATCAATAGGTCAATTTTAATTTATTTCATCCATTTCATTGATATTCCGCAATTAAGACAAGGATATCACAGCAAAAATCAAGCAGTTTTTGCATATATGCTCTAAACCCCAGGAGGAAATTGGGAAATGAGACGATACAGAGAAACATTCATAAATCAATGATTTATGAGAAAACATTAACACAAATGGATTTGGACTCAAAGACTTTATGCTGTCAGTTGTGAAATCTGGTTACTAATTGCTTAAATGCATTATGTTTAATGACTAATTTGAATGAGAGAAATTATATCACATCAGTCATCTGGTTCAACTTGTTCCTCAATGTTGTCTGGTTTGGTTTAGATTGGGAAATAATGACCTGGGAGATTCCACCATGAAGCTGGTGTCTGTCGCTCTGAGGGATCCGAACTGTAAAATCCAGAGACTGGAGTAAGTCCCGGAATTTATGATGTAGACAACTATTGTATAGACAGAAAACATTGGAGTGAGTCAAGAGTGTTTTATTGTCATATGTCCCAGATAGAAGAATGAAATTCCTACTTGCTGCAGCACAACAGAATGTAATCATAATAAATAATATACCTAAAACTCAGGAAAAAACCCCAAACAATAACAGTGCAATAATCATAATAATAATAATCTATTGTAGGTCAGAGCTTATGAGGTTGTGGTGTAGGGAAGAAGCTGTTCCTGGATCTGAACCTTCTTCCCAATGGCTATGGTGAGATGAGTGTGTTTGGTGGGTCTTTGATGATGTTGGCTGCCTTTTTGGGCAGCGACAATCATAAATTCCTTCGATGGTGGGGAAGTCAATGCCGGAGATGGCCTGGGCAGTGTTTACAACTTTTTGCAATCTTTTCCGCTCCTGGAAGGAATAAAGCATTTATTCCTTCCAAACACAGCTGGACCTAATAAAGCAATTATTCCTTCCAAACACAGTCAGACCTAATAAAGCATTGTAGTTTCAAGCACAGGCAGGACAGCAGGCCAAATAACTAATGGCATTGTCATTTCATTTCATTTCCAACTAAGCATTGCACTTTCAACACAGGCAGGCAGCAGGCAAAACAAGTCATGGCATTGTCATTAAGGGCTAACAAATCATTTATTGCAAGTACATTGCAGACTCACAGTTCAGTTGATGCACAGCTTAGAATGACAGTCGTGGCCTCCCTCACAATCTTGCAGAGTGAATGACTCGCATCTGGGGTTTTATAGTCCTGCCGCCTGGAAGGGGCGTTACCTTCATTGTGGTGATTGACAGGCGAGAGGACCAATGTGCTGATCTCAAGGTTTTTTTAAATATAACTATTTTATTTTTAATCGATGGGAAAAATCCTCAGGGCTCAGCGGAGGAGGACTGTGAGTAAGATGGTCAAAAATCACAGTGATACTGGGTAGCATTTTTTTTCTAAAAGCAATATTCAGCACAGACTGCAAGTGGTCAAGATGAGACTTTTTATTATATAGATGCTCTCTACTGTGCATCTGTAGAAGTTCAAGAGAATCCTATTTGATATACCGAATCTCCGTAATCTTTTCAGGAAGTAGAGGCGCTGATGTGCTTTCTTTATGATTGCATCAGTGTGCTGGGTCCAGGAAAGATTGTCGGAAATATGCACGCCCAGGAATTTGAAGTTATTGACACTCTCCACCATCGTCCCATTGATGTAAACAGGATTGTGGGTCTTCAACTTTCCTCTTCCAAAGTCCACAATCAGTTCTTTGGTTTTGCTGATATTGATAGCCAGTTTGTTGTGCTGGCACCATATGGTTAGTTGGTCGATCTCAGTTCAGTGGGTCAGACAGCATATCTGGGGAAAAGGAATAAGTGACGTTTCGGATCATGACCCCCTGATAACATGTTTATTGTAATAAGCGAGTTTGGTATTCTTAAAAAAGCAAGAAATCATGGGATTTATCAAAGATCACTCGAGATAATCATTCTCTGCAAATGTGCTGCTGCATGTATACAGACCTGCGTTTCATCCGTAGTCAGGATCCTACCAGGGTCTCCGCCATTCCAAGTGCTGTTGAATTCCTACTGGACCGACCCCGTCCCCTCCCGCGTGTCCCATTGCTGTCTGGGGGCGGTCGGAGATGTCCGGGGTGACCTTTGACTGACGGAGCACCGGCCCGGAGCAGTGGCGGCCCAGGCATACAGCCAGCACGGAGAAGAAACATAGAAATTAGGTGCAGGAGCAGGCCATTCGGCCCTTCGAGCCTGCACCGCCATTCAATATGATCATGGCTGATCATCCAACTCTATCCTGTACCTGCCTTCTCTCCATACTCCCTGATCCCTTCAGCCACAAGGGCCACATCCAACTCCCTCTTAAATATGGCCAACAAACTGGCCTCAACTACCTTCTGTGGCAGAGAATTCCACAGATTCACCACTCTCTGTGTGAAAAACGATTTTCTCATCTCGGTCCTAAAAGACTTCCCCCTTATCCTTAAACTGTGACCCCTTGTCCTGGACTTCCCCAACATCGGGAACAATCTTCCTGCATCTAGCCTGTCCAACCCCTTAAGAATTTTGTAAGTCTCTATGAGATCACCCCTCAATCTTCTAAATTCCAGCGAGTACAAGCCAAGTCTATCCAGTCTTTCTTCATATGGAAGTCGTGCCATCCCAGGAATCAGTCTGGTGAACCTTCTCTGTACTCCCTCTATGGCAAGAATGTCTTTCCTCAGATTAGGAGACCAAAACTGTACGCAATACTCCAGGTGTGGCCTCACCAAGACCTTGTACAACTGCAGTAGAACCTCCCTGCTCTTGTACTCGTATCCTTTTGCTATGAATGCCAACATACCATTCGCTTTCTTCACAGCCTGCTGCACCTGCATGCCTACTTTCAATGACTGGTGTACCATGACACCCAGGTCTCGCTGCATCTCCCCTTTTCCTAATCGGTCACCATTCAAATAATAGTCTACCTTCCTGTTTTTGCCACCAAAGTGGATAACCTCACATTTATCCACATTATACTGCATCTGCCATGCATTTGCCCACTCACCCAGTCTATCCAAGTCATCCTGCCGCCTCCTAGCATCCTCCTCACAGCTAACACTGCCTCCCAGCTTCGTGTTCATCCGCAAACTTCGAGATGTTGCATTTAATTCCCTCGTCCAAATCATTAATGTATATTGTAAATAGCTGGGGTCCCAGCACTGAGCCTTGCGGCACCCCACTAGTCACTGTCTGCCATCCTGAAAAGGACCCGTTCACTCCTACTCTTTGCTTCCTGTCTGCCAGCCAGTTCTCTATCCACATCAATACTGAACCACCAATACCGTGTGCTTTAAGTTTGTATACCAATCTCTTGTGTGGGACCTTGTCGAAAGCCTTCTGAAAGTCCAGATACAACACATCCACTGCTTCTCCCTTATCCACTCTACTAGTTACATCCTCAAAAAATTCAATAAGATTCGTCAGACATGATTTAACCTTCGTAAATCCATGCTGACTTTGTCCAATGATTTCACCACTTTCCAAATGCGCTGCTATCCCATCTTTAATAACTGACTCTAGCAGTTTCCCCACTACCGATGTTAGACTAACTGGTCTGTAATTCCCCGTTTTCTCTCTCCCTCCCTTTTTAAAAAGTGGGGTTACATTTAGCTACCCTCCAATCCTCAGGAACTACTCCAGAATCTAAAGAGTTTTGAAAAATTATCACTAAGGCATCTGCTATTTCTGGGGCTACTTCCTTAAGTACCCTGGGATGCAGCCTATCTGGCCCTGTGGATTTATCGGCCTTTAATCCATTCAATTTACCCAACACCACTTTCCGGCTAACCTGGATTTCACTCATTTCCTCCATCTCATTTGACCCGTGATCCCCTGCTATTTCCGGCAAATTATTTATGTCTTCCTTAGTGAAGACAGAACCAAAGTAGTTATTCAATTGGTCTGCCATGTCCTTGTTCCCCATGATCAATTCACCCGTTTCTGACTGCAAGGGACCTACATTGTTTTAACTAATCTTTTGCGCTTCACATATCGATAAAAACTTTTGCAGTCAGTTTTTATGTTTCTTGCCGGTTTTCTTTCATACCCCAATTTCCCTTTCCTAATTAAGCCCTTTGTCCTTCTCTGTTGGTCTCTGAATTTCTCCCAGTCCCCTGGTAGGCTGCTTTTTCTGGCTAATTTGTACGCTTCATCTTTTTCTTTGATACTATCCCTGATTTCCCTCGTTATCCACGGATGCGCCACCTTCCCTGATTTATTCTTTTGCCATACTGGGATGAACAATTGTTGTAGTTCATCCATGCAGTCTTTAAATGCCTTCCATTGCATATCCACCGCCAACCCTTCAAGAATCAATTGCCAGTCCATCTTGGCCAATTCACGTCTCATACCCTCAAAGTTACCTTTCTTTAAGTTCAGGACCCGTGTTTCTGAATTAACAATATCACTCTCCATCCTAATGAAGAACTCAACCATATTATGGTCACTCTTGCCCAAGGGGCCACGTACAACAAGGCTGCTAACTAACCCTTCCTCATTACTCAATATCCAGTCTAGTATAGCCTGCTCTCTCGTTGGTTCCTCCACATGTTGGTTTAGAAAACTATCCCGCATACATTCCAAGAAATCCTCTTCCTCAGCACCCCTGCCAATTTGATTCACCCAATCTATATGTAGATTGAAGTCACCCATTATAATGGTTTAACCTTCGTTGCATGCATTTCTAATTTCCTGTTTGATGCCATCCCCAACTCCACTACTACTGTTAGGTGGCCTGCACACAACACCCACTAGCGTTTTCTGCCCCTTAGTGTTTCCTAAGAGGAGCTAACTCCAGCTCAACTCTGCCTGTCCAGCCCGGTTAACCGACAGCCCTGGACTGACGGGGCACTGGCCCTGAGCAATGGAGTTAGCGCTTCTTCTCCATGCCGCCACCGCTCTGGGCCAGTGTCCCATCAGTCCAGGGTCATCCCGGACATCTTGGGAGGGTACTGGGACACTCCAGTAGAAATTCAACAGCGCTTGCAGTGCCAGAGACCCGGGTTCGATCCTGACTATGGATTAAACGCAGGTCTGTGTACATACCAAGAATGTTTTTTGCGAGTGACCTATGACCCTGGGCATGCACAGTTGGAATACTGAACTCGCATATAGGAACCAGTTTATGATGAAACGCAATGCAATTCAAAGAATTACTGGTGAAATCTCGCAATGTTCTGAACCCATGCATTTTATTTTGGTCATGTTGCCTAGATTGGGAAATAATGGTCTCACTGCTTCTCCAATTGCCGAATTTGCCACTGCTGTTGCCGCAAACCGTTCTCTGATGGAGCTTGATTTTAAGGATAACCAACTGGGAGATTTGGGTGTGAATCGTCTATCTGAGCCTCTGAAGAACTCGGAAAATAAAATACAGAAATTGGAGTAAGTAAAATACTCTAATAGATTGTTTCTGAAAGATATGGTACGAGGTTAAGCATTATTCATGGGTTATCAGTGTATACAAGAATTTGAAAGGCTTATTGACTCTCTGCTTTTGCCTCTTCTCTCCTTTTGTCACATCTTATTGATCGCAAGGCTAAAAAATAACAGTTTTACAGCTTCTTGCATGAAGAAACTTGTCTCTGCGCTCAGTGCAAATGGCTCGCTGATGGAACTGGGACTAGATAACAATAAACTGGGAGATTCGGGAGTGAAACTGCTATGTGCGGCTCTGAGGAACACAGATTGCAAAATACAAACTCTACGGTAAGTACTGGAGTGAGAGAGATTGTGTTCAACTATTCCCCCCAGGGGATGCCTGATATTGCAGCATTTTCATCAATTCAGAAATGTTTATGGCTGGTAATTGCAAACGCAGGAGATGCAATACTGGTCCTTGCACCTCCTCCCGTGACTCCATCCAACGACGCTGACAGTAATTTCAGGTGAGGTCAAAGTTTACATGCACCTCCTCCAATCTCATCTACTGTATCCGGTGCTCCCGGTGTGGGCTCCTATATATTGGTGAGATCAAGTGTAGACTTGCCGATCATTTCGCTGAACTCTGGCACTCAGTTGCCTCGGCCTACGCAATCTCCCGGTTGCCAAATATTTTAACTTCCCATCCGATTTCCAAAATCTCTTTTCGTGCCGGGCCTCTTCCACTGCCACAGTGAGGTCATACGCAAATTGGAGAAACTATGAAATTGGATTCTCAAATCCCAAGTAACTCCGGGAATCACCCCCCTCCGCCCCCATCCCAGACTCTAGTCAACCTATTTGTTCCACTGTTCGCATCCTTGTATCACTGTTGACGGCACATCTTCCCCAGCCAACAATGGGCCCATTAAGGACTCCACCCTTCCGAACGTCATATTTTTGCAACACTGTGTTCTGTCCTTTTCTTTTCCGCCCGAAACGTCACCTATTAATTTTCTCGAGAGATGCTGCCTGACCCGTTGAGTTACTCCAGCATTTTGTGTCCATCCAGGCTATGTAGTATCGGTCTGACGGCTTCTGGTGCCGAGGATCTCGTCTCCGCTCTCAGCACAAACCGTTCTCTGATAAATGTTTCTCTGAGCTCTAATACACTGGGAACATCCGGAGTGAAGTTTGTATCTGTGGCTTTGAAGAATCCAGACTGCAAAATACAGAAACTGCGGTAAGTACCAAACGGCGAGTGATTGTTTTATTAAAAAAAAAATAGAGACTGAAATTAAATTATATTAGAATCAAGTACACAGGACAAGATGTTAAGAAGTCCCTTGTGCCAGTAGGTGGGGAGCATTTCACGGCATTCATTGATTGCTGAGAGTGGTAGACGTTCAACATCGTCGGGGGGGGGGGGGGGGGGAAAATACGTTTACGTATATCTTGGCCTGGGTAATCTTCTGGACAGTTGGGCACAGGACACATCATCAGTTGTGTACCCTTGCATCACTGGGTGTTTCGGCCTTTTAACACTATACACCCTCCACAAGGGCGGCCCGCTGCAGAATGACCAGCCCTCAGCGCATGTCCCGTGTTAAACTGCCCCAAAGATTCACCATGACGTACTTGGGGCCCAGCAAGGGTCTTTCCGCTTGAGCCAAATCCAACGGCTGCTTCTTTCATCCGCGTCTGAGAGTGATCTGATGGTCTCCCGCAGAGCCTGACCGTGGATTCCAAGCTCCTTCAGCAGTCTGATGGTAGATGACGCAACAAATCCTCTCCATCCCACTTCAACTGGATAGACTTTGGTGTTCCAGCCACGCTGCGTTGCCTCTGCTGCAAGCTCTGCGTAGCGCAGTTTCTTACGCTCATTGGCCTCCTCAGAATTCTCCCATGGAACTGTGAGCTCTATGATGTAAGCAGTCTTCTGTGAAGGGGACCAGAACACCAAGTCTGGCCTGAGGTTGGTTGAAGCAATTTCAGGTGGAAAGATTAGTTGTTGGCCGATGTCCGCCAGCATCCTCCAGTCACGGGCCCTGCATAGGGGTTTTTTATTTTTTTTTTTTTCCTTCTTCTGATCTGGTGGAAGGATGTTTAGGTGTTTTCCTTTCTCGGGACAAAGGTTGTTGCCCTTCAATGGGGGGAGGGAGGGGGTTGCTAGCTCTCGGAGGCAAGGAGTTGGTCGCACACAGCCTGTTCTCAAGGGCTGTTGCCAGGCTTTTTAGTACCTGATTATGCCGCCACTGTATCTCCCTTGCGTGAGACTGGTCTTGCAGCCTACATGATGTGTTTGAGGGTCGCTGGAGTTGGGCAGAGGGCAACAGGTTGGATACTCGCCGTTACCACTGATGGAGGTTCTTTGGTGATGGAAGCACGTCGTATGTCGCTCTGATGATGAAGCTGATCTTGCTTGATTCATTTCCATAGTTCTTTCCAGCTGATCTTCCTCCGCTCCACACCTTCCACTGCATCCATTGCTCTGTTTGGCAAGAGAGACCGCCTTTGCACTTCTTGCACGTCTCCTCCTGTCGCCGCACTCCTCAACCACCAATGTCCTCCGACTCTGATGTTGTGGCCTTTCGCCAAGTTGCTTTTACTTGTCGTAAGGCCAAAGCGCCTCTTCCCTGCTGCACTTGCCCCACGATGTCTTTGTGCCTCAGGGCTGATGAAGCTTGCTGTACTGCATCAGATGTGTCCACTTCCGGCCAGTTACTAGGGGCGGCGCAACAGCACTGATGGTCTTGTCTCTAGATTCCCTCAGTGTCATCTGGAGTCTTACTTTGGAACACTTGTATTCCTCTGTTAGACTAGTGAGAGGTAGTTCCAGGACCCCTTTGCCATAGAGGCCAATGTTAGTTGGACATCGTGGGACACCGAGCCATTTCTTCGCGTATGAAGTTATGGTTCGCTCCATCTTCTCCACAGTTGTTATTGGGGATTCACAAACGGTCAGTGGCCACATTGTCTGAGGAAGGAGTCAAAACTGTAGTCACCAGAGCCTCAGTTTCCCAGGCAGTAGGGTCTGATTGATGTTCTCCAGGTCGTAGACAATTTCTTGCCTTAGTTGTTGCATCTGCTCTTTGTCCTTGAGACCTTGCGTTGTACATCTGCCCAGGGCTTTTACTGGCTGCTCAGACACTGTTGGTTATTGGGTCGTCACCGATTACTGAACCTTGTTGTCTCTAAGCACCCTTAACTATGTAGATATGCTTCGAGATTTTACTTGTTTGATTTTCATTCGGGCCCACTTGATGTTCTCCTGCAGTTCCAAGTAGCCGCTTGGTGCATGCTGCAGTAGTGGTTATTGTTGCATGTCATCCATGTATGCCATCTGATGGGTGGCAGACGGAGCCCAGCACTCGGTTCGTTTCACGCCCACCACCCATTTGAGGCCTGATGATGATTCCATGGCCATTGTAAAGGCCAAGGGTGAGATGTGGCAGACCTTACATGTTGCCTACTTCCAAGCGCGAATGTTGTACTGAATTAATCTGTTTGAAGCACAGCTGCAGGTCTTGGAAATAGTTCTTGACCGGTGTGGTGATGAGCTCTGGTACATGGAAAAAGGCAAAAGATTCCCAAAGGAGTTCATGGGGAACTGAAACAAATGCATTGGCCAGATCGAGGAAGATCACATGTAGGTCTCTCTTGTCCTTCTTAGCTGCTTGGATCTGGTGCCAGATCATGCTTGTATGCTTCAAGCAGCCCGAAATTCCTGGAATTCCTGCTTCTGTACAGATTATATTGAAGTGGTTATATATACGTCCATATGAATAACTATATGATCAATAACAATGACTGAAAATTGAAGTGGAGGTGAGAGCATAACGATTTTTTTAATATTTAAATGTCTCCAGAGTTTCATCTGATCAAGGTCTGTGGGTGGTTGATTCGATCAATATGAGATTGAAAATATGCAATTAATGGCATGGCCTTTAACAGCATTGATGTGCATGGCATGGGATCTTTGAAGGTGCTCCTAAGTCCATATCTCCATGATAGTTGAAACAGAATTAGACAAAGTGGTCAGACGGGGCACATGGTATGCTTGCTTTCATCGGTGGAGAATTGAGTATAAGAGTCAGGAAGTCATGATGCCAGCTTGAAAGACGTTTGTCTGGACCACATTTGGAGTTTTGCATGCCGTTCTGGTCATCACATTACTGGATGGATGTGAATGCTTTGGAAAGTGGCGGAGAAGGTGATCATTAATGTGGCTAGATTCAGGCAATTATGCCTAGATTATCAGATCACAAGGAGCGGTTGGAACAGACTTGTATTGTTTTCTCTCGAACACACAAAATATGCGGGACTGACATGCAACTATTACTTATTATATGAGATGCATGATAGGACAGGACAGCCAAAAACTTTTCCCAAGATGGAAAATCACTACCAGGGGCATAGCTTTACAGGTGAGGCAGACAACGTTTAACGGAGATGTACTTGGAATGAAAGGTTTTTTTACACAGAGGGTGGTGGTTGAGATAGTATGTGATATTCGCACATTTTCGATACTTTTGGAAAGGCATATCAATGAAGCATGAAATTGAGGGATATGAATTAGATGCAAGCAGATGAGTTGATTCTTGGCTTCATGTCACCAACATTGTGGGCCAAATGGACTGTTTGGGAGCTAGTATTATTTTAACTCGTGCTGTCAATGTCCTTCTCTTACATTCATGTCTTTGTCCTCAGTTTATGGGACGCGGGTTCTCAACAGGAGTCGTGCAGTGAGGATCTGGCCTCTGCTCTTGTCGCAAAACTGTCGCTGAAAGTTTCTGTCACTGGGTGATAACCAACTCTGGAGATCTGGGGGATGAAAACGTTTGTTCTGAGGCCCTGGGGGAGCCAACAATGCAAAACTGCAGGAAATGGAGTAAGTGTCGTACTGTTGGCAAACCAATGGAGATAAACATTTTTTCTGGGATTTTATTGTAACGTCCCTTTCCCTTTTCCCCCTTCTCTACCTTGTGACCAGACGGGTTCCACAGATGTCATCATACAATGTCGCCCCATCCCTATCCCCACGTCCCTGCAAGTTGCATTTCTTCTTCTAGATTCACATTCATTCTCGCTGTTCTCTCCTTCCACTTTTAACTTTTTGTCGCCTTGTCTTCTCTTGCCTTTGCCCACCTTCATCTGCCAATTAACACCCCCCCCCCCATCTTTATCCATTCACTTGCCAAGCCTTACGACGCTGAACATTTCCTTTGTGCTCCAGAGATGTTGGACTCCGTTCAAGGTTACCAGTCATTACGAGGCATTCAGCTACGGACTGAAAAGATCGTACCAACACTTCCATGGCCATTATGCTTTAAAAAATGCCCTATCCATGCACCTGTCTGAGTGTTCATTTGTAATCGTAGCGGCCTCAACTATGTCACCCTTTGCAACATCGCTTCCGCATTAATGCAAACTCTTAGTGCAAAATGATTCGCCCCCCCCCCCCCCCCCCCCCCCCCACCACCCCCCCACAGTTTGTATCATTATTTCCTTCTTGACCTATTTCCATGGTCTTGATTACTCTACCAAGGTAAAATACTGCACTACCCCTCTCTATTCCCCCTTGTTTATTTTATACGATCTGTCTACACACATTATATCTGATACGCTCTTTCTGCCTCTGCGCGTCCAACAAATAATGTCCTGCCTGCCTATCCTATCTATCTCTGTCCCTCACGTCTTTGGCAAACATTCTGGCAAGATATTCTCTACTTTGTTCCCAGAATATTGTTTTTTTTTTTTTTTTTTTTTTATTTTTTTTTTTTTTTTTATAACAGAATTCCTATAACCGGTGAACATAAATTAACTTGTACTCCAAGTAAGGCCTCGCCAATGTCTTGTGGAACTGTAACATAACGTTCTAATGTCCATACTCACTACCCAGCTTCGATGAAGGTTCATGTTCCACATGACTTCTTGACTCCAGATTACCTGTAATGTCACTTTCAAGGAACATGTTCATTATATCTATTGTTTCATTTGCTCCACAACACTTCACAAAGCCCTTCCATTCACTGTCAAGGTTCTGCTCTTGTTTAACTTCCCAAAATGCAAAATCTCACAGTTATCTGAATTAAACTCGATTTGATACTCCTCAGTCCACTTTCCCAGCCGATCAATTGGCTGCTGTAAGTTTTGATAACTATCTACACTATCTATGATACCATGCTGCTTTTGTGTCCTCTGCAAACTTAATAATCATGCCTTGTACATTTTTCAACCGAATTGTTGATATTAACCACAAACAACAAAACAACTGATCTCTGAGACGTGCCGCTCATCGCTGGCCTCCTTTCTGAAACAAAAACCCTTCCGACATGACCGTCTACTTCCCTGAAGTCAATTCCCGTATCCAGTGTGCTAGCTCTGCCCGGATATCAATGCAAACATTTGAACTTTCTTTCATTGGACATTACTAGACTTTATCATGCACTAAACATTATACCCTTTGCCCTGTGTCTGTACACTGTGGGCGGCCTGATTGTAATCATGTATAGTTCTTTTCTCCGGGTAGCATGCACCAAGAAAATCACTATCTCGGTACATGTGTCAATAATAAACTAAACTGAACTAAAGAAATGCACTTTTACCCTATCCATCCATATCCTCTCCATTTACTTACCTGCCACGGATGTTGGGCTCACTGGTCCTTGCTGCCCTTCTTAAACAGAGGAACAACATTAGACTAGTGTCCTGTACTTAAAGAAAGGAGACTTTGAAGGCATGAGACGGAATTGGCTAGAATAGACTGGTAAATTTACTGTAGTGGAGATGGAATGGCAAAAAAGATTTAACAGACTCATGTTTTTTGAGAACTACTCAAAAAATTGTTTATCTAGTCTAGTGAAAAAATATAAAGGGTAAAGAGTCATCCATAAGCTAACGAGGGAGGAAACGAAAGATGGTGTTAAATCCAAGGAGTGGCATATAAATTGGCCAGAGTAAACAACAAACCGGAGGACTGGGAGACATTTCGACTTAAGGAGGGGCAAATGGGTTAATTAAGTGGGGGAAAAAAGCATGAAATTTTTGGTGGGAATAATAAAATTGACTAAAAACTATCTTTTAGAAAAATAAGTTAAAAGGAGAGATTCGTAAAAGACAAAATGTCTTTGCCTCACAATCAAGACTGTTGAATTATAATGGTAAACAGGAACTAGCAGAACAGTTAAACAATACTTTGAAGATAGACACAAAGTGCTACAGTAACTCAGCGGGATAGGCAGCATCTGTGGCGAGAAGGAAAGGTGGAATTTCAGTTCGAGACCCTCCTTCAGACCCGGCCCGACGAGTCCCGAACCGAAACATCACCCTTTCCTTCTCTCCAGAGATGCTGCCTGTCCCGCTGAACTACTCCAGCTTTTTGTGTCTATCTTCGGTTTAAATCAGCATCTGCAGTTCCTTCTTACACAAACAAGTACATTGTTCAGACAGAACCAATCACCTAGAAATACTAGGTGACTGAGGATCTAGTAGGAGTGAGGAACTGAAAGGAATGCACATTAGTCAGAAAATGTTATTAGGTAAACTGTTGGGACTGAGGGCAGATAAATCCCCAGGACCTAATGGTCTGCATCCCAGAGTACTGAAGGAGGTAGAAGGAATACTGAAGGAAGGAATTATAGACCAGTTATCCTTACATAGGTGGTGGGGAAGATGCTTGAGTGGATTATTAAAGATGTTTTAGCAGCGCATTTGGAAAGCAGTGACAGGATTGGTCAAAGTCAGCATGGATCTGTGAAGAGGAAATCATACTTGACTAATCTTCTGGATTTTTTGTGGATGTAACAAGTAGATGGACAAGGGGGATCCAGTGGATGTGGTGTACCTGGACTTTCAAAAAGCCTTTGACAGGTTGCACACGAGATTAGTGTGCAAAATTAGAACACTTGGTATTGGGGGTGGGGTATTGACATGGATAGAGAACTGGTTGACAGACAGGAAATGAAGAGTAGCAATTAATGGGTCCTTTTCAGAATGGCAGGCTGTGATGAGTGGGGTGCAGCGAGGCTCGGTGCTGGAAACAATGTTATTTACAATATAAACGATTTAGAAGTGGGAATTAAATGTGACATCATATAACCATATAACAATTACAGCACGGAAACAGGCCCTCTCGGCCCTTCCAGTCCGTGCCGACCATTTGTTTTCCCCTAGTCCCATCTACCTGCATTCACATCATACCCCTCCATTCCCTTCCCGTCCATATACCTATCCACTTTACTTTTAAATGTTAAAATCGATCCTGCCTCCACCACTTCTGCTGAAGCTCATTCCATTCCACACAGCCACCACCTCTGAGTAAAGAAGTTCCCCCTCACGTTACCCCTAAAACTTTCTGTCCCTTAATCTCAATGTCATGCCCCTCTTGTTGAATCGTCCCTACCCTCAATGGGAAAAGCTTATCCACGTCACCTCTGTCTATCCCTTTCATCGTTTTAAATACCTCAATCAAGATCCCCTTAACCTTCTGCGCTGCAAAGAATAAAGACCTAACTTGTTCAACCTTTCTCTGTAACAAAGGTTGCTGGAACCCAAGGCAACATTCGAGTAAAATCTCCTCTGTACTCTCACTAATTTGGTTGACATCCTATAATTAGGCGACCAAAATTGTACACCATACTCCAGAATTGGTCTTACCAATGCCTTGTACAATTGTGAACCTACTTCCCTACTCCTATATCAATGCTCTGATTTATAACGGCCAGCACAAACCAGGCTTTCTTTACCACCCTATCTCGACATGCGATTCACCTTCAGGAACTATGGCACAGTTATTCCTAGACTCTCTGTTTCACAGCATTCTCAATTCCCTACCATTTATACCATGTACGTCCTATTTTGATTTGTTCCTGCAAGATGTAGCACTTCACAGTTATCAGCATTAAACTCCATCTTCCTTGCTTTCAGCCCACTTTTTCCAAATGCCCAAATCTCTCAGTACGACTTTGAAAATCGACTTCATTATCCACAACACCACCTATCTTAGTATCATCTGCATACTTACTTATCCAATTTTTCTCCGACCCCATCATCCCAATCATTGATGTACACATGACAAACGACGTGGACCCAACACAGATCCCTGAGGCAAACCACTGTCACCCCGGCTTCCAACCTGACAAACAAGCCATCCAACCATTACTTTCGGACATCTCCCATTAGCCACTGTTGAATCCATCTTGCTACACCGCCATTAACACCCAAAGATTGAACCTTCTTAACCAACTTCCATGGGAACCTTGTCCAAAGGCCTTTACTGAAATCCACATAGGCAACATCCCACTGATTTACCCTCATAAATTTCCCTAGTAACCGCTTCAAAAAACTTCAGGGAGAGGTTTGTCAAACGATGACCTTCAGGCACAAATCCATGTTTGACTGTTCCTGATCAGACCCGGTTTTATCCAATGCTTATAATATGTTTATCTCTAAGTAATCCTTCCTTTATTTGTCCCACCACTGATGTCAATTAAAACAGTCTATAATTGCAATATTTATTCTTTGAACCCTTTTTTTTAAACAATGGAAACAACATGCCCAGTAACGCCAATCATCCTCCGTCACTATTCCCGTTTCTAATGACATTTGAAATATTATTCTGTCATAGCATCCGCTATTTCTACACTAATGTCCCCCCAATGTCCTTGGGAAAATCCTGCAGGACCTGTAGACCTATCCACTTTATATATTTCAAAAGGTCAGTACGTTCCTCCTCTTTGAATCTCATAGTTCCATTGCTACTCTACTTTTATCCCTTTGCATCACAGAGTTCAATATCCTTCTCCTTGTGAATACCCGAAAGAAAATAAATTGTTTCCAATATCTCCCCCATCTCCTTTGGCTCCTGCCAGATAGCTTCCATTCTGGCTCTCTAATGGTCCATTTTATCCCTCATTATCCCTTTTGCTATTTATAAAGCTGTAGAACCCTTTGGATTTACTTTCACCTTTCTTGCCAAAGCAAACTCATAATACTCTTCTTTTAGCCTTCCTAATTTATTTCTTAAGATTCTTTTTACATTCTTTATACTCTAGCACCTCATTTACTCCATGCCTCCATAGAATTATTGTAGATATCTCTCTTATTTCGAAACAAGTGTCCAAATTTGCCTTGAAAACCATGGCTCTTTCCAATTTTTTTTACTGTTTCCATTTCAACCTAGCAGGACATAAAGATTCTTACTCTTACAAATTCCACATTAAAGTGTTCCTCCATTTCTCTTCTACATCTTCCCATAAAACAAAGTGTCCCAATTCAACCCTTTTATATCTTCCTTACGTATTCCACTCAACGTTAGCCTTTCTCCAATCAAAAATCTACACCCTAGGTCCAAGTTCCTGACACTCTCCATAATTATATTGAACTAATGGTATGTGTGATTACTGTCCCGAAGTGCTCACCAACGCATACCTCCGTCACCTGACCTCTCTCCATTTCCTAACAGGAGTTCCAGCACTGCGCCTTCACTGTCGATACCTCTATGTACTTAGCTAGCAAAAAAACTATCCTGCACACATTTACAAACTCCAAACCACCAGCCCATTTTACAGAATGTGTTTTCCATTCATTTTTGGAAAATTGAAATCTCCCCACATCAATATACCTTGTGCTTACTACTAATATCTGTTATCTCCATGGCAATATTTCTCTTCCAATCTCGCTCCCTCATTTGGCGGTCTATAATTACACCCCTAAAAGTGTTGCTACACGTTCCCCACTTCACAGTTCCACCAAAATAGCCTCCCTAACGAGCCCTCTAATCTATCCTGCCAAAGCAACTGCGTAAATAACCTCTCTGACAAGCAATGCAACACCTGCACCTCTGGTCCCCTCATCCCTCAATTCTAATCACACCTTGAAGCAACGAAAACCGGAATATTTAGTTTCCAATCACAGCCCTCTGCAATCATGTTTCACTGATGCCAACAACATCATATTTCCAGTGTCAATCCAGGCTCTAAGTTCATCCACCTTTCTTACAATGCTCCTAGCATTAAAATATACACATTTTAGAAACCCACCATCCCTTATTCTCTGTCTATTATCTTTTTCCTCTTTCTCGCCTACCTTTTGGGTCCGAGTGCTTCCCTTCTCTCTGCTGCCTCTTGCCAACACCCCTGTCCCCCTAGCCCCTCTCTACCCGAGTCCCTTCCCCCCCATCACTAAGTTTGCAGATGACACAAAGCTGGTTGGCAGGGTGAGCTGTGATGAGGATGCTAAGAGGCTAAGAGGTGATTTGGATTGTTGAGTGAGTGGGCAGATGCATGGCAGATGCAGTATAATAATGTGGATAAATGTGAGGTTATCCACTTTGGTGGCAAGAACTGAAAGGCAGATTTTTATCTGAATGGTGTCAGATTAGGAAAATGGGAGATGCTACTAGGCCTGGGTGTGCTTATACATCAATCACTGAAAGTAAGCATGCAGGTACAGCAACCAGTGAAGAAAGCATATAGCATGTTGGCTTTCATTGCAAGAGAATTTAAGTTTAGGAGCAAGGAGGTACTACGTCAGTTGTGCAGGGCCCTGTTAAGACTGCACCTGGAGTTTTGTGTGCAATTTTGATCTCCTAATTTGAGGAAGGACATTATTGCTAAGGAGGGAACCGAGAGGG
>JAVHYY010000489.1:27500-48722 GCA_035221665.1 Okamejei kenojei | reverse complement strand
AGACAGAGGGAGCGAAGGGGACAGAGGGAAGTAGAAAGTGACAGAGTGTAGCAGAGAAGAGGAGTGCGGGGCGAGACAGTAAAGGAGGAGACAGAGGGAGAGGGAGGGACAGACACAGGGGGAGGGAGAGAGAGAGAGTTGGAGAGACATTGCAGAAGAGAGAGGGAGAGAGGAAAGAGAAAGAGAGAGACAGACGAGACAGAGAATCAGGGGAATGGGGTAGAGAGAAAGAAAGGGAGGAGACACCCACAGATGGGACAGAAGAGGACAGCGAGGGGCACAGAGAGAGAAGACTGAAGAGAGGAGGAGAGAACAGAAAGAGGACTGAGAGACAGAGAGAGAAGAGAGGGCAGAGCCAGGAGAGAGAGAGACAGAGATACAGATAGGGACGTGAGAGAGAGAGAGGCAGAGAGAAGAGAGAGAGAGAGAGAGATGGAGAGAGAGGAAGAGTGTGTCACAGAGAGGCCGACCGACCGAGAGGGAAGAGGGTGGAGAGGGCGCTGAGTGAGGAGGGACAGATATGATAGGGGGATAATAGGGATTAGAGAGAGATTTGTACAGAAGAGAGAGAGAGGGGGGATAGAGAGAGACAGGTGACGAGAGCCGAGAGAGATATCAGATGCAGAGAGGAGGAAGATAGAGGGAGGATAGAGGGATGATAAGAGAGAGAGGGGAGAGTAGACGGCAAGAGAGACGGGGAGGGGAGTGGTGGAGAGTAGAGACAGACAGGATAGAGTAGGGAAGACGAGAAGGCACAGAGGTGAGGAGAGAGAAGGATTAGTGAGAGACAGATACACAGTGAGCGACAGAGAGTGGTGAGAGGAAGAGAGGGGAGGAGAGATAGTTGTTACAGAGACAGAGAGGGGGGTGGAAGACAGAGGAAAGGGAGATGGAGAGTGACAGAGAGAGAGAGGGGGGGGGGGAGAGAGATATAGAGACAGAGAAGAGACAGACACAGGATGAGGGGGAGAGAGACAGAGAGTGACAGAGAACGAAAGAAGGGGGAGGAGAGAGAAGAGAAAGAGAGACAGGCACAGGACAGCCAGGGAGAGAGTACAGCTACTGAGAGAGAGGGACAGAGAGACGAGAGAGCGATGAGAGAGAGAAAGAGGAGAGTGTTTGAGACAGCGAGGGTGAGTGAGAGAGAGGGGTGGGGGGAGGTGGCAGGAGAGAGCACGAGGAAACTCGAGGGGGGGGGGGGGGGAGTGAGAAAACTGAGAGACGAGGAATGAGGAGAGCAGAGAGAGGAGAGTGATAGGCACAGGAGAAAGAATGGACAGAGGAGAGGAGAGAGGGAGTGAGAAGTGGGGAGTGACAGAGAGAGTGATGACAGAGATAAAGATTGATTGACGAGATACAGAGGGAGAGAGATGTGGAGACATACACAGAGAGAGACGAGAGACATAGAAGACAGAGGAGATTGAGGCGAGAGAGAGAAGAGAGGAGGCGAGATGGACAGACAGAGGAGAGTCAGAGGAACAGTGAGGAGGAGAGACTCAGACAGAGAGGGAGACAGAGAGAGAGAGAAAGAGAGAGACAGAAGAGAGGGAGACAATGTAGAGAGAGAGAGAGATAGAGAAGCTGAGAGAGAGAGGGCCAGAGATAGAGACAGAGAGATGAGAGGAGGGAGACAGTGAGGACCAGAGACAGAGTGAGAGTGAGAGGCACAGAGGAGAGAGAGACAGAGGAGGATAGGACAGAGAGGGAGGAGAGAAGTGACAGCTAGGGAGAGAGGAGAGAGGGGGTGAGACAGAGAGATCAGAGTGGACAGAGAAAGGGGGAGAGACGAAGAGATTCTGGCACACCAAGTGTAAAACGTAGAAATATGCGCCGCTGTCGGTTTGACAGATGAGGTTGAAACAGAGGTTCACTTCCTCCTAAATGCAAACATTTGACAACAAGGAAAACTTACTTTGACAACTCAGTCTGGCCAACCCCTGATTTTAAAAGAAACTAGACGATATATCAAAACTAAGAAAAGAATAATCCTGGTGAAGGAAAAATACGGCCACAGCTTGAGTTGCACAATGGTAACGTAAACCATAACCTGAGGAGACGGTTGATGGACCCAATATGCACGCACACACACTCTAAGTTCAGTTTACTGGACACTACACTTAATAAAATTGAATATTGACTTTGCTACTTAAACTTGCTTACCTGTGTTGTATGCCTACAGCTGCCAAGCCCATGAACGTGTGGCATCAGTAAAGGGCTATAGGCCTGTTGTAATGAGTTTATGTACAGGGACAGTTCTATCCATGCCACTGTCTACTTGTATTTATACTTTTATGCATTTTTAATGTGTATGTCATTCTTTTATTTACTTTGGGCAATATAACAATGTAATTTATATTCATGCCAATACAGGTTTTCAATGATTTGAATTGAAGTGAGTGAAGAGGGGGGAGAGGAAAGCGAGACATAAGAGGGAGGACCGAAGAGCGGGGACGAGGGACACAGAGAGTGACGATAAACAGAGACAGGGACAGAGTGAGAAAGTGAAGAGAGCGAGATAGACATAAACGTAACGCTAGGGAGACAGAGAGGAGAGAGAGAAAGAATTAAAGAGAGCAGTATACAGAGACAGAGTGAGAAAGGACAGAGGAGAGACAGACAGAATGAGAGAGACACAGAGAGAGAGGACAGAGAGAGAGACAGAGAGAGAGACACACAGAGACAGAAAAAACAGAGACATACAGCGAGAGGACACACAGGAAAGAGAGAGAGAGAGATAGAGAGAGGCAGAGAGAGAGTAGACTGTGAGGCGTGACAGAGAAAACAGAGACAGAGTGGACAAGTGAGAGAGATGAGAGAAGAGAGAGAGAGTGTGGGAGACATACTTTCAGAGGGAGGGAGAGAGACAGAGAAAGAGGGGACAGAGAGAGGGGAGAGAGAGTGATGGAAAGTGAGAGACAGGGTCTCTCACTGTCTGTCTATTCTCTCATCCTCTGTTGTCTCAATTGTCTCTCTCTGTGTCTCTTCTCTCTCTGTATCTCCTCTCTGCATCCACCCCACTTCCTCTGTCTCTCCCCCTCTCTCCTCTCTCTCTCTGTCTCTTCTCTGGTCTATCTCTAGTCTTTCCTATCCGTCTCTATCTCTATCTCTGTCTCCTCTCATCTGTCTCTCTCACACTGTCTCTCTCTCTTTCTCTCTGTGTTTCGTGGTTTATCTCTATGTCTCTTGCTCTCTCGCGCTGTCTCTGTCTGTAACCTCTCTTTCCCTCTGTCTCTCTCTGCCTCTGTGGCCGTCTCTCTCTTCTCTCTCTTAGTCCCTCTCTCTCTCTATCTGTATCTCTCACTCTATTTATATCTCTCTCTGTCTCTATATCTCTCTCTGTCCCTCATACTCCCTCTGTGTATGTCCACTCTTTTTCTTTCTCTCCCTCTCACCGTCTATCTCTGTCTCACTTGTCACTCTCTCTCGCTTGTCTCTCTCTACTTCTCTCGCTCTTTCTTGCCTCTCTCTGCCTGTGTGTCTCTTTCTTGTCTCGGTTTCATGTCTCTATTTCTGTTACTCTTCTCTCTCTCTCTCTGCCTCTCTTTATCACTTCTCTCTCTGGTTCTGCCTCTTTTTTCTCCTCTGTATGTTGCTTCTCTATTTCTCTTTCTCTCTCCCTCTGTCTTACTCTCTCTGTCTAATCTCTTCCTCACTTCTGTCCTCGCATGTCTCCCTGTCTCTCTGTCTCCCTGTCTCTGCTTGTCTCCCCATCTGGTCTCTCTGTCACTCTTTCTCTGTCTATCCTCTTTTCTGGACTTCTCCTCTAACTCTGTTTCTCAATCTCCCCCCCCCCAGTGGGTCTCGCACTCTCTCTGCCCCCCTCTTCCTCTGTCTTTTCCTCCTCTCACTCTCTCGGTCTCTCACAACCACTCTCCCCTCTGTTTGTCTCTCTCTTTCTCTCTCCCAACCCCCTCTTCTATCTCTCTCCTCTCCTCTCTCTCACTCTCTTGTCTCTCTCATCTGTCGCTGACTCTCTCTCTCTCTGTCTCCCTCTCAGTATCTGTTTCTCTCTCCTTGTCGGTCTGTGTCGCCTTTCTCTTTCTCTCTCCCCTTCTTCTGTCACTCCCTGTCTCTCCCCCCCTCTCTCTCTCTCTCTGTCTCATCTCTTTCTCTCTTCTCTCTCCCCCCTCTCTCTCATCTCTGTCTCTCTCTGTCTCTCGCTGTCTATCTCTCTCTCTCTACCTCTGTCTCTGTCTCCCCGTCTCTCCATTTGCCGTCACTCTCTCTGTCTCGATATCCCATGTGCCCGTCTGGTATCTTCTCCTCTCTCTTCCTCTGTCTCTCCCTCTTTCTCGTCTCTGTATCTGTATCTCTTTGCGGTCCTCTCTCTCTCTATCTCTGTCTGCCTCTCTCTGTGACTCTCTCCTCTCTGTCTGATCCCTCCGCTCTCTTTCTCCCTCTCTCTCTCTCTCTCTATCTCTCTTTGATCTCTCCCTTTCTGTCTTCTCTCTCCCTCTCTGTCTCGATTCACTCTCTCTCTTTATTTCTGGTCTCTTTCTCTGTCTCTCTGTCTGTCGGTATCTCTCTGTTCTCTGTCTCTCTCTGTCTCTGTCTCTCTGTCTCTGTCTCTTTCTCTGTCTCTCTCTCTGTGTCCTCTCTCCCCTCTCTGTCTCTGTCTCTCTGTCTTTGTCTCTGTCTCTCTTCTCTGTCTCTCTCTCTCTGTCTCTGTCTGTCTTCTCTCTCGTCTCTCGCTGTCTCTGTCTCTTTCTCTTCTCCCTGTCTCTCTGTCTCTCTCTTGTCTGTCTCTCTGTCTCTCTCTGTCTCTGTCTCTGTCTCTCTCTCTCTCTCTGTCTATCTCTCTCTCTCTCTTGCTCTCTCTCCCTCTCTTCTGCCTCTCTCTCTCTGTCTCTCTCTCTCTGTCTCTCCTCTGTCGCTGTCTCCTCTCTGTATCTCTCTCTCTCTCTGTCTCTGTCTCTACTCCCACTGTCTCTCATCTCTCTGTCTGTCTCTCTGTGTCTCTCTCCTCTCTCTCTGTCTCTCTATCGGTCTCTCTGTCTCTTCTTTCGCTGTCTCTTCTTCTCTCGCTCTCTCTCTCTCTCTCTCTGTCTCTCTCTCTCTTGCTTTCTCTTCTCTCTCTGTCTGTCTCTCTGTCTCTCTCTTCCTCTCCCTCTCTTCTGGGTCTCTCTCTTCTCGGTCTCCCACTGTCTCTCTTCCCTTCCCTTTATCTTTCTCTTTGAGAACCTCTGTCTGTCTCTGTCTCTCTGTAATTTCTTCCCACTCTGCCTCTCCCCTCTCCCTTCTGTCTCTCTCTTTCTCTCACTCTCTCTTCATTCTAACTGTATTTCACGGTCTCTCTCTGTCTATCTCTCTCGTTCTCTCTCTCTCTCCTCTCTCTGTGTTTCTCTATGTCTCTCGCTGTCTCTCTCGCTCTCCCTGTCACCTCTCTGTCTGTATCTCTCTCTCTCCTCTCTCTCACAGTCCCTTATATGTCTCTCTCTCTCCCTCTGTGTGTCTCTCTCTTTCTCTCTCTCTATCTGTTATCGCTCTCTATTTTATATTGGTGGCTCTCTCTCACTCTCTCAGTTCTCTCACTCTCTCAGTCTCACTCTCTCACTCAGTCTCTCTATCTCTAGTCTCATCTCCTTCTCTCACAGTCTCTTCTCTGTCTCTCTCTCTCACTCTCTCTCTCAGTCTCTCTCGCAGTCTCTATCTCTCAGTCTCACTTCAGTCTCTCTCTCTCTGTCTCACTCTCTCAGGTCTCTCTCTCTCAGTTCACTCTCAGTCTCACTCTATCTGTGTGTCTATCTCTCTCAGTCTCACTCTCTCTCTCTCAGTCTCTCTCTCCCAGTCTTCTTCTCTCAGTCTCACTCTCGCAATCGCTCCTCTCTCTCTCTCTCTCTCTTCTCGGTCTCCTCTTCAATCTCTCTCTGTAGCCCAGAAGTCGGCCCCCACCGCCCGGTTGGTGACGTCTCTCTCAACTAATGGGGACGTTCGCGATCGGGTCAGAGGCACCGAGTCCGCCCCCGCCGCCCTCTATGACATCACGTTGCATTTCACATCTGAGGGGGTTTGCAGATTATTGCATTGATTATAATGATTTCACCATCCCGGGGGTTGCAATATCATCTAATGCAACGCATTTTTTTTTTTTCCTGCCATTTAACATGCGGGAGGGTGCAAAAGTTATCCCAACGCGATGCATTCGCTTCATGGAATCTTCTGATGTAGAAAGAGGAAGATATTTAAGATGAAATACGTGGCTTGAAAACTTGTGCAAAGGGTGGGATTCCTAAATTTCTGGGCATTGGAACCAGTTTTTGGGGGAGGTGGGACAAGTAGAACAGGAGGGTCTGCACTGGGCTTGAATGGAACCGTGTCCCAGGTGGAGTGTTTGCTAGTTGCTGTCGGGGAGGATTTAAACTAATGTGGCAGGGGGGATGGGAGCATGAGCAGAGAGACATAGGGGGTGTTATAATGAGGGTTGAAGAATAGGTAGCAAGGTTGAAAAGTAAAAAGTGGCAGGCAGAAAAAATAAAGGTACAAAAATCAAAAAAAAGGGGGGGGCAGCGGCACGTTTCACATAATTGGATAGGGGTAAGAGTGTTGTAAAAAAACATGTCTGAAGGCTTTGTGTTCAATGCAAGGAGCTTCGTAATAAGAGAGTTGAATGTGCCAGAGAGCTATTAATTGGAATATGATATAGTTGGGGACCACGGAGAGAATGGATTCCAGGGTGACCTAGGCTGGGAGTGAACATCCTGGGATATTCAATATTCAGGAGGGATAGACAAGAAAAAGAAAAAGAGGGGTGGGGTTTGAGTTGAGGGTAGAGAGGAGATTAACGCAATAAAAGGAAGGGACAATTTGCTTGGTGGATGTGGAAGTGATATGGGTGGAGCTGCGAAACTCTAAGGAGGCAGAAACGTTAGTGGGAAGTTGTGTACAGGCCACCTAACAGTAGTAGTGGAGGTTGGGGAGGTCATGCAAAATAAAAATTAGAAATGCGTTTGCAACAAAGGTTTAAAAACAGTTATAATGGGGTGTACTTAAATCTACTTATAGATGGGGTTGATTCCAAATTGGCCAGAGGTGCTGAGGAATGAGGATTGGATTGGAATGTATGCGGGATAGTTTTCTTTATAAATCCAACATGTAGGGAACCAACGAAGAGTGTATTCTAGACTGGGTCATTGAGTAATGAGCGAAGGATTAGTTAGCAGGTCTTGTTGTGCGTGCCCCCTTGGGCAAGACGTGAACTCTAATATGTCGAGTTATTCAGTGGACATTGTTTCATTCAGAACAATGGTTCTGGAACTTAAAGAAAGGTAACTTTGAGGGTATGAGACGTGAGATTGGCCTCCAAGATTTTGACTGGCTATTAATTCAAATAAAGGGTTGACGGTGGATATGCAACAATGGAAGAAATTTTATAGAATGCATGGTTGACTACAAAATTTGTTATCCCCACTTTGGCAAAAGAATAAATCAGGGAAGGTAGTACATCCGTGGATAACATGGGAAATCATGGATGAGTAGTCCAAAGCAAAGGATGATGAGCGTACAAAGTTGCCAGAAAAAAGCAGCATACAGAGGGACGGGGAGAAATTCAGAGCACCAGCAGAGGAGGACAAAGGGCTTATTTCAGGAAAGGATAAAAATAGATTATGAAAGAAAACTGGCAGGTACCATAAAATCTGACTGCCAATAGTTTTTTTTTTATAGATATGTGAAGAGAAAGAGCGTAGTTAAAACAAAATGTAGGTCCCTTGCAGTCAGAAACAGGTGAAGTTGATAATGGGGAAGCAATCGGATCATGGCGGACCAATTTGAATAAACTTCGTTGTTTCCGTCTTCACTAATGGTGACATTAAATATCTTGGCCCGGAAATACTGGGGAACCGCAGGGGTCAAAGGAGGAAGTGTAGTGAATTCCTGGTCTAGTCTGGAATCGTGGTTGTTGGGTAAATTGAATGGATTAAAGGCCGATATAATCCTTGGTGCCAGATAGGCTGTCATCCCAGAGTATTTAAGGAAGTGCTCCGGAAAATTGTTTTTAGTGGATGCCTTAGTAAATCTTTCAAAACTCTTTAGAGTCTGGAGAAGTAGTTCAGGAGAGGATTGGCGGGTAGCAAAACATAAAACCCTCTTGTAAGAAGGAGGGAGAGAGTAAACGGGGAAATTACTGACCAGTGTCTAAACTTCGGTAGTGGGGAAACGGCTCTAGAGTCCAGTTATTAAAGTGGATAGCAAGCACATTTGGGAAAGGGGGGAAATCATTGGACAGTGTCTGCATGGATTTTACGAGGTAAATCAAGTGGGGGGATGTGGTGTTTTGGATGTCCAGAAGGCGTTCGACAAGGTCCCTATAAGAGAGTAGTTTTACAAACTTAAAGCATTTCGGCATTGGGGGTGCGTATTGATGTGGATCGAGTAAAACTGGCTGGCCAGGAAGGGAAGCAAAGAGTAGGAGAAACGGTCCTTTTCAGGAAATGGCAGGCCGTGACTGTGGGCGTACCGTATGGTCATTACTCTGTGCTGGGACACCAGCTATTTACAATATATATTAATGATTTCTGGGGATGAGGGAATTGAAGGCAATATCCCAAGTTTTGCGGATGACACGAAAGCTGGGGGCAGTGTTAGCTGTGTGGAGGATGCAAGAGACTGCAAGGTCCGCATGACTCTGCGATGGCTGGGTGAGTGGGCATATGTTTGGCAGATGCAATATATGTGGGAATAAATGTTGAAGTTATCCTCTTTGGTGGCAATAAAAAAGGAAGCAGTAATCGCATTATTATCTAAATGGTGGCGATTAGGGAAAAGGGGGATGCTGCGAGACCTGGGTGTCATGGTCACCAGTCATGAAAGTAGGCATGCAGGGTGCGCAGGCAGGGAAGAAAGCGATTGGGATGTTAGCTTTCATAGAAAAGGATTTGAGTATAGGAGGCAGGGAGGTTCTCTTTCGTTGTACAGGGTCTTGGTGAGACCAACTGGAGGTTTGCATTCAGTTTTTGGTCGCCTATTCTGAGGAAAATACATTCTTGCCATAGTGGGCTGTACAGAGAAGGTTCACAGACGGATTCCCAGGGGATGAGAAATTTTAATATGGAATTAAGACTGGATAGACTCGGCTTGTACTCGCTAGTATTTAGAAAGATTGAGGGGGGATCTTATAGAATCTTACAAACATTCTTAAGGAGTTGTACAGGCTAGATATGTAGGAAGATTGTTCCCGATGTTTGGGGAGTCCAGAACAAGGGATACAGTTTATGATAAGGGGGAAAGGTCTTTTAGGACGCGAGATGGGGAAAAACAAAAAGTTCACAGAGTGGTGAATCTGTGGAATTATATGCCACAGAATGTTAGTTGGGCAGTTCATTGGGCTATATTTAAGGAGGGAGTTAGAGGTGTCCTTGTGGCTAAAGGGATCAGGGAGTATGGAGAGTAGGCCAGGTACAGGATACAGAGATGGTTGATCTGCCATGATCATATTGAATGGCGGTGCAGGCTCGAAGGGCGATGCCTACTCCCGGCACTATTTCTATGTTTCTAATGTTTATATCTATGGAGCAAGGAATTGGGTGACGTTTCGGGTCGAACAATGGGTCTCGACCCTGAAACATTAACCATTCCTGCCAAAATTTTGTGCCGACTAAATAGCGCTTATCTTTCCACGTGGGCGGTGTGCCGCAGGGCTGGCAGGAGCGGGCAAATGCCTTGCCGCAGAGCGGGCAGGAGAGGGGCGCTGGCCAGTGGACTCGTCGGTGCTCCTGCGTTGGTCAAGGCAGGTGAAAACCCTTGCCACACTCAGCGCACACAAGGGGTCTCTCTCCACGGTGTGTACCGTGGTGCTACCACAGCCACCGTGCTCCTCTTGTCACCGTGGGAGGCTGCCTGCTCGCCGCCGTGGGCCGCAGGTGCTGCCGCATCCCCCGTGAGCTGTAAAACTCCTTACCGCCATTACGGGCAGTCATGGGGTGGCACTGGTGTGCATGCGCTGGGCTAGTGGGGGTGCGCTGGTGGGGACATCTGTTGCTGGACTTGGTGTTGAAGCCCTTGCTGCAGTAGCTGCAGGTTGTTAGGGAAACGCTTCGCCAGTTGGGTGCTTGCGAAGGTGGTTGCCACCAGCAGGGGGCTGGAGCGGATGAAGCCCTTGCCGCACTCGGTGTGCAGGTGAAGGGGCGCTCGCCGGTGTGGGGGCGCTGGGGGTGGGCCAGGAGCAGTGTTGGAGCTGGTGAAGCCCTTGCCCGCAATGCGCGCAGGTGTAGGGCCACTCCGGTTGTGGCAGGTTGCCTGTGCCCCTTCAGGTTCAGGCAAAGACTTGAAGCCTTTGCCGCCGTCAGAGCAGGTGAAGGGCCCCACGCCCCCCCCCCGCTACTCGCTTGGACCCGTCCGGTGTCTGTGTAGGCCCCTTCAACTGGGAAAAGTTCTTGCCGCAGGGTGGGCAGCAATAGGGCTTCTCGCTTGTGTGCTCCAGCCGGTGGCAGTTCAGTTGGACTCGCCGTCTCTGAAGCTCGCTTGCTGCAGTCGGTGCAGGGTGACGGCCCTCTTGGCGGAGTGCACGCGGGCTGTGCTGCTGCAGGTTTGGACGGGCGGTGGTGATGAAGCTCTTGCCGCTGTCGGAGCAGTGAAGGGCCTTCGCCAGAGAGCACGGGTTGTGCGCAGCAGGGGGTTTTGTAGCGGCTTTTTATATGCTATTGCCGCACTCGGAGCAGATGAAGGGCCTCTCGCCGGAGTGCACGCGGTTGTGCATCAGCAGGTGGGTTTTGTAATGGTTAAAGCTCTTGGCCGGCACTCCGAGCAAGGTCAAGTGGCTGTGGCCACCGGGCCTACACCCTCAAGTCATAAGCGGGACTTCAGGGGTTCCTGGGGGTTTGCCTATTTCTTATAGGAGTTTTTCCGGAAAAATTTTAGTGTCACTGCTGCTCCACTCCTTGCTCTCAACCTCACCCCACGTGCCTTTCTCTTGGTCCTCAAGCTGTAACTGCATTTTATGAGAAACATGAGGAGGCTTTCTCCTCAGCCCACCATCCTGGTTCACTGAACCCGTCCACTCCAGTTCGTGGTTGAAGTGGACGCCTCGGGTGGTGGGCATCGGGGCCGTACTCTCCCAGAAATCCTCCACAGATGGTCGACTACATCCCTGCGCTTTCCTCTGAAGAAGGTTTTCTCCTGCTGAGAGAAATTACGTTGTGGGTAAACCGTGAACTGTTAGCGGTTAAAAAACAGCCTTGGAGGAATGGAGACATTAGGTTGGAGGGTACCAAGCAGGCCGTTTCTAGTTTGGACAGACAACAAGAACCTGGTTGGTATACATCAAGCCAACCAAAACGGCTCAAACTCGCGCCAAGCTAGGTGGGCTCTCTTCTTTAAGATGGATTTGATTTTGTACTGTCTTACCGCCTGGTGCCAAGAATGGCAAACCTTGATGCTCTATCCATGAAGTTTGATCCTGACCCGTCCCTAAGGTTTTCAACTCCCATTCTGCCTGCTTCCTGTTTTTGTTGGAGCGGTTACTTGGGAGATTGAGTGGGAGGGTTTCCGAGGGTACTGCTGGTGTTCAGTCTCCGCTAGGGTGTCCTTCTAATCGTCTGTTGTTCCCGTAGGTCTCTCGTTCACAGGTGATTCACTAGGGCTCATACGTCTCAGATCTCCCTGTCATCCCGGTGTCCGCTGAACCCTGTTTGGGTGGCCAAACGCGGTTTTTGTTGGCCTTCCATGGAGAGGGGAATTAAGGAGTACGTCGCCGCCTGCAGTATTTTGCTGTATGAACTAGACCTCGCGTCGGCGCCTTTGGCCTCCTGAATCCGCTGCCTGTCCCCTCACGCCCCTGGTCAGACATCTCCATGGACTTTGTCACGAGGCCTGGCCCTCTTCTGAAGGTAACACCACAGTCAATTGATGTGGGGGAACAGATTATCTAGATGGTCCATTTCATTCCGTGGCACAAGCTTCCCTCCGCCAGGAAAAACGGCAGAGATCATGGTTGTCTCATGTTTTTCGAATTCGTGGATTTCCCAAGGACGTTGTGTTGACGGGGGCCTCAGTTCGTGTCCAGGATTTTGGAAGTTTTAAAAGTCTCTGTAGGACGCCACGGTACAGCTTACATCTGTCGTCTAATACACCCGGAATCCAATGGGACAGACTCCTCTGATAACGCACTTAACAGGAATTTGGAGACAGGACTGCGGTGCTTGTTGGGCGCAGAATCCTTCAACTTGGAGCAAAAACACCTTATTTTGGGTGGGTATGCACACAACACACTTCCTTCACATCCTCTGGTCTCTCTCCATTCCAGTGTGCCTCTCGTTATCAACCGCCATTGTTCCCTGCTGTGTGAGAAGGAGTCCCAGTGTGCCCTCCGCTCAGGCTCTATCCGTCGCTGTTCGCTTATGGTTTGGATGGGGGCTCGTCAGATGCTGTTTTTGCGCAGTGTCTGCGCATTACAAGAGGATGGCTGATCGTGGAAAAAAGAACGTCGGCTCCAGTATTACTCGCCGGGCCACAAGGTGTCGCTGTCCACTCGAGAACTTACCTCTGAGGATGGAATCCCGGATAGCTGGCTCCTCGTTTTGTTGGTCCTTTCCCGATCTCGAAGGTCATTAATCCTGTCGGCGGTTCGTCTCAGACTCTCCCGTGCCGTGAGGGGGTCCACCCCACTTTCCATGTCTCCCGAAATGAAGCCATTAAGGAGAGTTCTTTGGTCCCTGAATCCACACCCCCGGTTTCATTGATGGGATGGGGGTCCAGTGTTTACGGTCAGCCGCTTGCTGGGGGATGCGGCCGTCGTGGTCGTGGTTGTCAGTATCTTGTGGATTGGGAGGGTTATGGACCTGAGGAGCGGTCTTGGGTGCCGGCTCGCACACATTATGTGACCCAAACCTATTATGGGAAATATCTGCGCCAAAACATCCTGACGATCCTGGGGCTGTCCAGCAGGATTCCGGCCCGTGGTGGGGGGGGGGGGGGGGGGGGTTACTGTCAGGTCTCGCGTTAAATCTGTTTCTGTTCCTTATTGGTTTTTCAGTATTTGAGTTTGCATTCTTGTTTTATTTTGGTGTCTTCACATCTTCCTGTTGTTTCAGGTGCCATTTCCTGTCAGGTCGTTTACCCTCATGTGATTGTTGGCCCCGCCCTGATGCGTTTTCACCTGTGTCTCGTTATCCCCTGTTAGTCTGTATTTAAGCCTTTGTGTTTTAGGTTTCTTGGCCAGTTCGCTGTGTGTTGCTACCTGGTATCACCTCGTTCCAGCTCCAGAAGTATTGTGACTTTGTGTACTCGACCATTGCCTGTTTTTTTTTTTTTACCACTGTTTTTGCGCTGCTCCTTATAATGAATACACTGTTGCTTCAGTGTTTGCTTACCTGTTGTACCTACTTGGACCGATTAAACTCTGAATACGATCTGCCTATGTCTGAGCCTGCATTGGGTCCTCCTTCTTCGTTCAGTTATGGACAATTTCCGACTGGTAACTACGCACTTCATCTAAGCACAATATCGCACGGGGTCATGCAAGCTGTCTTAAATGACCCACTAAACTGTCATTTGGCAACCCAAAAAAGCTGCCTAAGTTGTCCGGCTGGGCAACATTGAAAAAATGTTTACGTGAGAAAGAGCCCTGCAATTTATAAGATTTATAAAGGATTTGGACACGCTAGAGGCAGGAGGAAAAAAACATGTTCCCGATGTTGGGGAATTTTCAAGAACCAGGGGCCACAGTTTTAAACATGAGATGAGGAAATCACTTTTCACACAGAGTTGTCAGTCTGTGCAATTCTCTGCCTCAGAGGGCGGTGGAGGGCCCGGGTTCTCTGGATGCTTTCAGAGAGAGCTAGATAGGGCTCTTAAAAGATAGCGAGTCAGGGGAGATGGGGAGAAGGCAAACGAATCAGAATAGAACTTTATTTGCCAAGTATGTTTTGCAACATACAAAGGAATTTTAATTTGCCAAGTCAGGTCCTATAAATAAAAAGTAAACAGAATCACCCAAAACACATTTTCACATGAACATCCACCACACTGACTCCGACCACATTCCCCATTGTGATGGAAGGCAAAATAAAGTTCAAAGTCTCTTCCCCTTTGTTCTTCCTCGGTCCGGGGGCCTCGAGCCCTCCGTTGACGGGAAGTTCTTGACTCCCGTAGCCAGCGGGGTTTTGACCTCCACGTCGAGGCGATCAAGCTCCCGCATCGGGGTGATGTCAACTCCCCCACGGGGGGCTGGACGATCGAACTCACGTCGGGGGCTGCTCGAACCTTCTGTGATGTTGGGCTCCCGGACTTCGGCCTCTCCCAAGACTGCGAGCTCTTGATGGGTAAGTCCGCGGTGGCCGCGTTGGAGCGATCCCAGGCAAGGATTCAGCTCCGATAGTTTAGGTCCACGCCCTCGGTGGGGCTCATGGCAATCCGAGAGGCCTCCAGCTCCCATCGATGGAAGGCCGCAGGCAGAGCGCCCGGAGGAATGCGATGTGAAATTCAATCGCATCTTGGCAAGGTAAGAACCTGAAAAAAAAATTCTCCCGATCCCCCGTCCCCACCCACCCATAAGACAAACCAGGAAGATTATGGAGCCTTCACAATCTCCAGTTCTACCGCCCAGCCCTGTATGCTGATATGCCTGCTATTAAAATTGGGGTTGAAGGTGTCAAGAAGTTATTGCTCCACATCAATACGACCAAAAGCAATTGGACCAGATCTGATACAGAATTCAAGCCATCAAGATTCTTATCGTGGCCTGAAGAACTGGCTCGTTTTGCAGTTCATTTTCCAACAATCGCTTGACTCAGGTGATGTTCCGCTGGATTGTAGGGAGGGCTAACATCACTCCTCTCTTTAAGAAGGGTTTCAACCACCAACCCAGCGAATTATATTTACTGTTTCATTAATAAGTACTGTGCTGCAAATTTGTGGAGTGTGCATTTAATTTGATAGTAATCTGATGCGGGACACGTGAACAAACATAACATTCTTGCTGACAACCAACATGCATTTAGGAGACATAGATCATGTGAGTCTCAGCTTATCCTGACGGACAAATGACCGAGCCAAGCACCTTGAGTAAGGGCCGCCGTCCTGTAAGGGTATGGCTGCCCAGCCTGCAGCTGTCCGTTTATTCTCTCTTTTTTTTATTTTGAGTTAGCTGGTTTTTCTGTTTTCGGAATAGTCCTAACCTTTTTTTATGTGGGGGGGTGGGGGAGGGGAAAGGGGAAACTGCTTTCTGCTGGTCGGAGTAGGCAGCTTCTCCGGGCTGCACCGTCGACCCGTCCTTCGCGGTTTCTACCAGCAGGCCTGGAGCGGCATGTGGGGACCGCCCAGAACCGCTGCTGCGGCAGCAGTTCAGCGCTGGAGCTACACGCGTAGCGGGCGATGCCTGCCTGGGTCGCCGCGCTGGAGCTCCCGGTGAGCTGAGACGCAGGAGAACATCGGGGAGCTGCGGGGGACTTGTGGGGGCGGCGGCGCTGAATTTAAACGGGATCCAATTGGATCCAATTTGTGATTCCAGCTGCCAAGAACAGATGGTACAGCAATTCGTTCTTCCCCCGCACAATTAAAGCATGGAATAAGTTCTCCACCATTACTATAGTTACTCAACCAGATGCAAACTAAAATATTTAAGGTAGCTCTTTCTACCCAAAAACCCTTTCTGGCTTAAATCCTCGCTCCACCACCTCCAGTTTAAAATTTAGTTTGGAATATGTTTGGAGGACTAAGAAACCAAGAAGAACATTAACGGAGTTACGAGATTCTACAAAGAGAACACAATCCTCTTGCTTCCGCTCGACTTTGCTATGTTGTACTTCTAAGCTTTAATTTTTTATGTCCCTGACGTCCCTTGTCAGCCATGGTCGTCCCTGCAGGAGGGGGTTCATGGAGGGTGGTGTGGAGAGAATTTGTGTTCGGGGGGGGGAGAGAATGGAAGGAGAGGGGAGAGTATTGGGAGGGAGGAGTTAAGAGGAATGTAGATGTGCAGCTTTAAGGGGGACATTGGTCAGGTAGCATTTGGAGTATTGCATTACAGTTTGGTCACTACATTACAGGAGTGGAGGCTTTGGGGAAGGTGCAGTGATGGTTAACAGATTGGTTTAATAACAAGGAAGTGCAGATGCTGGATTAGAAAAAAGGACACAAAATGCTTGGGAGTAACTCAGCGGGACAGGCAGATCTCTGGAGAGAAGGAATGGGTGACTGAAAGAAGAAACGACCCGAAACATTACCCATTCCTTCCTGTATTTTATGTTTATCTAAACAGCCGCCTATGCTGGCCGGTGTTGGTTTCGCAGGTGGTCAAGGCGGGTGAACCCCTTCCCCAAGGACGGGCAGGGGAAGGGGGACGCTCCCTGCTGTGGGTATACGCCACAGGCTGGACATGCGGGTGAAACTCTTGCCACCCTCAGCTCATAAAGGGTTATCTCTCTCCGGTGTGTATCCATGGTGCTCCCGCTGTCCCCATGCCCTTGTCACAGTGGGAGCAGCTGCTCGCCGGGGGGCGTGGGTGACCGCCCGGTGCTGCCGCAAACCCCCTCGAGTTTGTCAAAATCCTCACCGCAGTACGGGCAGTCGTAGGGCTGGCCAGTGGTGTTGCACGCGCTGGTGAGACAGGGCGTAGGAGGCCATGGGAAATGCGCTCTCCACACACTGGGCTGGGGAGCGACGGTTGCCGGTGTGCAACCTGCTGGTGGGACAGCAGATAGGTGGAGCGGGTGAAGCCCTTGCCGCACTGGGCGCAGGTGTAGGGGCGCTCCCCGGTGTGGGTTGTGCTGGTGGTCCAGCAGGCTGTCGTTGCGGGTGAAAGCCCTTGCCGCACTGGGCGCAGGTGTAGGGGCGCTCCCCGGTGTGGGTGCGCGCTGGTGCTTCAACAGGTTGCCGGGACTGGGTGAAGCCCTTGCCGCAGTGAGCGCAGGGTGTAGGGCCGCTCCCCGGTGTGGGTACGCTGGTGCTCCAGCAGGCTGTCATAGCGGGGTGAAGCCCTTGCCGCACAGGGCGCAGGTGTAGGGGGCGCTCGCCCGGTGTGGGTGCGCTGGTGCTTCAACAAGTAGTTGGATTGGGTGAAGCCCTTGCCACAGTTGATGCAGGTGTAGGGGCGCTCGCCGGTGTGGGTGCACTGCGTGCAACCAACAGGGTGCCGGAGCGAGTGAAGCCCTTGCCGCACTGTGCGCAGGTTGTACGGACACTCGCCGGTGTGGGTGTGCTGGTGCTTCAGCAGAGTGTCGGACTGGGTTGAAGCCCTTGCCGCTCTGGGCGCAGGTGTAGGGACGCTCGCCGGTGTGGGTGCGATGTGTGCGTCATCAGGTTGCTGGACTGGGTAAAGCCCTTGCCGCACTGGGCACAGGTGTAGGGACGCTCGCCTGTGTGGGTGCGCTGGTGCTTCAACAGGAAGCTGGAGTGGGTGAAGCCCTTTAGCCACAGTCGTTGCAGGTGTTAAAGGGCACTCGCCGGTGTGCATCGCCTGTGCTGCTTTAGGTCCGTGGACAACATTGAAGCCTTTGCCACAGTCGGAGCAGGTTTAAGGGCCGCTCACGGCTGTGCACCCTCGGTGCAGCCTCAGCACTGACAACCGGGGTAAAGCTCTTGCCGCAGGTGGAGCAGCCATAGGGCTTCTCGCCTGTGTGCACCCGCCGGTGCATCTTCAGGGATTGCGCCATCCTTGAAAGTTCTTGCCGCAGTCGGAGCAGTTGAAGGGCCTCTCGGCCAGAGTGCACGCGGTTGTGCTGTAGCAGGTGGCTGGAGCTGGTGAAGCTCTTGCCGCATTCCGAGCAATTGAACGGACGTTCTCCCGTGTGCACCCGCCGGTGGATCTCCAGCTCGCTCGGGTACCGCCAGGCCTTGCACACACACGTCACCTCATAACGCTTCTCCTTGTTGGTGCCCCATCATGCCGGTCCTCCACTGAAGCACAGCCCCTCGAAGCTCAGCCTGCACACCGAGCAGATGGGGGGCTCACTGGCACCCTGGCTACCCTCAATGGCCGCTCACATGGCCGTCACTCTGTCACAGCAACGGCTCCTAAAACCTGTAGGAGGGGAACACAGAGGGTCAAACAAGCTGCCAAACAGGGCATTACTAGCACATATCGGGTGCATTGGATGACCATTGACCATTGTCTATTGTCACACATCGGCGTCCTCCAGTTCCTGCGGACTTCCGCCGCTGGAAAGTCTAGGATTTTGGTGCAAATGTGCATTATCATCATTCCTTACAATGCTACGTGTGGACAGTGATCGGCAACGGTCTACTGAAGTGTGGATAGCCGTTGGATCGCGAGCTCATCCACCCTTTGACAGGTCTTGGTTTCGGTCGTGCTGGGGTGTACAGCCCCCTCCTCACCTGGCAAAACCAGTCGGGGGAGACGGTTTAGTCGCCGACTACCCAACCATGGAGCAGGTAGCACAGGATTACATGGTAAAAAAAGAAAACCCGTGGCGGGAGGGACTCCTCCCGTCTGACCTGATTAATATGCTGATAATAGAAAAGTGCAACGGCCACAATGAGGTCGATTGGGAAATGGGGATTAGCTCCTCAGGCATACAAGGTGTATATTTAATAGCCAGATCACATAATCTGAAGACCATTTTAGTGAATCTTGGGTCGTACATGCTTTCCAGCTTTGGGTTTTCGATGGGAGGAGATGGAACGGCGTGGGTATATGAGAGGTCTTCAATTATATTGGCTGCTTTTCCAAAGCAGCGTGTATCATAGGTGGAGTTGATTGGAGGGGTGGGAGATTGGTTTAGGGTCAGGGTCATGAACAACTGTCATTTCTTATGGTACGTAGCAGAGTAGCTGCCACACTCAAAGTTGTAATGCATTCCACTAGGACACTGTCTATCGTGCACCAGAATAAGTTAGGTAAAAGTCACTGGGGCATGCCGAACTTCCTTAGTCTTCTGGCGGTGTATGCTTTGAAAACCAGACAGATATGAAACATCTGGCTGCTATCACATTATTGTTTCGCATCTTGTGTGATTGCTTGCCTTGTTTTCACACAGTGTTTAAATAAATCACAAAATGCATTAAATAATGAAAATACAGGAAACTCAGTCCATCTGGCAGCATCTGGTCAGAGATACAGGTGGAAGACCCAAGGGCAGAACTGCGACTACTGTCCACAGATGCTATCTGACCTGCTGGAGTATATCCAGAATTTAGTGTTTTTATTTCAGATTTCAAACATCTACAGCTGTATATGAATTAACAATATTAACTCACCGCAGCAGATGTCCTGCTATAACAAAAAAAACAATTTTAAAAGTTATGTTCCACCCCCACTACCTGTTTATTACAATATTTTACCTTATATTCAGCTGCTTACAAAACCTATTACATACAGCATCTCCCCAAGGTTTCAGAATGCCCCACTCTAACATACTTCAAAAATGACAAACATTGTAAATATAAAGAAAGATTTGTGTGGCTATTTTTAAAATCATGAATGAAGGATGTGCACAAAATTACAAGATCTCCATGTAGAATATTTCCTAGAACAGAAGCATCAAATACCATCAATATAGAGGAGATGGGAAAAACACCCCATTGAAAACAAAAAGCTATGGTTATACATCTGTAACTCAAGAACCAAATAACAAGCGCAGGAGTAGACCACCTGGCTCCTCGTGTCTGCCCTGCATTCCAAAATGCCTTTTAGCTGATCTATCCAAAGACCCAATTCATCTTATGTGCCACGTCCCTCGAAGCATTCAAATCCCCTGATCACTGTATCATTATTCCAGACCAAACAAGGTCAATCCACAACATCCACGCCTCATCTGATTGGAGTCGTCAACTCAGAGAGAAAGGGTAAGTAACGCCATCGGATGGGGAATTACTGCCACACTCTGCTGGCCCTCTTCTAAAACACAACCCTGCCATCAAGAACGAAAGCTTCCACACCACCATGTTACTCACTAGCTGGAAGGAGAAATAAACCATTTCATGGGCCAACTGCAAACTCTATTGGAAACTATGATCCCCACTGTCCCAATGGCACATCCCTGGAGTTTTTCCATTCCAGAATAGGATTATATCCCAGTCCCTGGACTCTGCATGGTCTCCATGATGTCAGGTGATGTCTGCAGTACCACCACCAGTCCCACTTCACAGGAAAATCATCCGTCTCTTGTCTGCAGGACGCTGCCCAAACCCGCCCAAAGGTTCATCGGATGGCGATACTGGGAGAGCGCTGGAGACGTCAGGCACGAGGAGTGGCCCAGTTGGAGGGTGAACTGGGTTCATGCCTACAGCACCTTCAAGGTAGGTGGAGGCGCCCTGCGGAACACAAAGATGGGTGAGGAGAGGGAGGTCGGTTCACAGGAACTGCACCAGGACATCGAGCTCGCGGGCGGACCTAATTTGGACTTTGAAAATGGCGATGTCTGCATGTGTAATATGTGCTTTAAGAATTTCACTGTACAGTTACATATTGAACTACTGAATCTGTTCCTCTCAGCACTCAGCTCTCCAACTGATTCATCCTCAACAAACAGGGATTATCCTGCTATCTTACAGACATTCTCTATTATCATAGCTGAAAGATACAATTTCTGCATTAAATGGTACTACTTCTGGCCCTGAACTATCCCAACTGTGGACAGGTGATCTCTCCCTACCTTTAAAACAACCTCTAGCATCTAAAGCAAACGTATTTGTTTATCTTACTGTTGTGTGTGATCTGGCCAAGTACAAATCACTACCATTTGTTACCAGTGTAATAAAGACAATGTGTATTTACTGTATTGATTAAAATAGTGAATGCAGAAAACAGGGGAAGTGCAATGTTGGATATTCCATTATCAGAACTGGGGGACTGTAATCAAATGCTGCTCAAACTGCTGAGTGTTTCCAGTATGTTTCTCTTTTTCATTCAGATCTTCTGGAATAGCAATATTAAAAAAACAATTCCATGCCCAAAAAAACGGTTGCGAAAGTCACATGTCATCCTACAGTGGTCAATAGATTTGTGCAAATTTCATATTTCCACTCACATACCCAATAGTCCCAACTCATTTGAATAATGAAATGAGAACTGACATGTACAAAATGCATTCTGTGTTGCAAATCCGAAATCCTCAAAGTATCCTTTGCTTTTACTATCACTCTGCTGCAACTTCTCCTGGGATCACTGTCCCTCGGCCTACTCAAAATACATGTGGACGCATGTAGTACATCCATCAAGGAGAATGCTTACCTTGGTCAGGCTCAAATTGGTGTATTGTGGAGTCGCATGGGATCCTTTCAACAGCAACAACAAGATCACCCTGGAGAAAGTACAACGCCGAGCAGCCCGCT
>JAVHYY010000489.1:0-25000 GCA_035221665.1 Okamejei kenojei | reverse complement strand
AATTTGTTCCGAGGCTCACTCTGACAGTGGAGGAGGCCCAGGATAGAAAGGTCAGTGTGAAATAAATTGTCCAATTTGACTTTAAATACTAAATAATTCTTCTTTTCTGATCATTTTCAGTAAAGTCCAGAAGGGCCACAAATGACAGGTTAGTGATCATTATATTTTAACAAAGACCCTCGTTATAAAATCACTTAAGTTTAGAGATACAGCACGGAAACACGCCCTTCGGCCGACCGAGTCCGTGCCGACCAGCGATCGCCTGTTCACACACTAGTTTAGTTTTGAGATGCAGCGTGGAAACAGGAAAGTGCTGGAGTAACTCAGCGGGTCAGGCAGCATCTGTGGAGAGAAGGAATGGGCGACGTTTCGGGTCGAGACCCTTCTTCACACTATGTCAGGGTAGAGAGGAACGAGATATAATCGATGATGTGGAGAAATTCGGATTGAGGCCCAGCGCAAATTGGATGAGCAGCACCTCATATTTCGCTTGGGCAGCTCACACCCCCGAGGTATGAACATTGACTTCTCTAACTTCAAGTAACCCTTGCTTTCTCTCTCTCTCCATCCCCTCCCCCACCTGAGTTCTAATTTCACTGTCGTCCTAAGTTTCTTCTCTTCATTATGGAGCAGAATTCGGCCCATCAAGTCTAATCCGCCATTCAATCCAGGCTGATCTATCTCTCCCTCCTAACCCCATTCTCCTGCCTTCTCCCCATAACCCCTGACACCCGCACTAATCAACAATCTATCTGTCTCTGCCTTAAATATATCCACTGACTTGTGGCCTCCACCGCCGTCTGTGGCAATGAATCCCACAGATTCACCACCGTCTGGCTAAAGAAATTCCTCCTCATCTCCTTCCTCAATGAACGTCCTTTAATTCTGAGGCTGTGCCCTCTGGTCCAGACTCTCCCACTAGTGGAAACATCCTCTCCACATCCACTCTATCCGGGCCTTTCACTATTCGGTGAAGTTTCAATGCGGTTCCCCCCTCGTTCTTCTAAATTCCAGCGAGTACAGACCCAGTGCCGACAAACGCTCATCGTACATTAACCCACTCATTCCTGGGATCGTTCTTGTAAACCTCCTCTGGACCCTCTCCAGAGCTGGCACATCCTTCCTCAGATACGGGGCCCAAAACTGCTCTCAATATTCAAAATGTGGCCTGGTCTTATATTGACTAGAATTTAGAAGGATGTGAGGGGATCTTATTGAAACATATAAGATTATTAAGGGTTAGATGTGGTTAGACCCGCTAGAGGCAGGAAACATGTTCCCGATGTTGGGGGAGTCCAAAACCAGGGGCTACAGTTTAAGAATAAGGAGTCGGCCATTTAAGACTGAGATGAGGAGAAACTTTTCCACCCAGAGAGTTGTGAATCTCTGGCCATTTAAAACTGAGATGAGGAGAAACATTTCCACCCAGAGAGTTGTGAATCTGTGGCCATTAAGACTGAAATGAGGAGAAACATTTCTACACCGAGAGTTGTGAATCTGGCCATTTAGGACTGAGATGAGGAAAAACATTTCCATACAGAGAGTTGGGAATCTGTGGCAATTTAAGATTCAAGAAAGTTTATTGTCATGTGTCCCGGATAGGACAATGAAATTCTTGCTTTACTTCAGCACAACAGAATATAGTTGGCATAAATAAATACAGATCAGATCAGTGTGTCCATATACCATTGAATATATATATGTATGTATGTGTGTATATATATATATATATATATATATATATATATATATATATATATAATATATATATATATATATATGTGTGTGTGTGTGTATATATATATATATATATATATATATATGTGTGTGTGTGTGTGTGTGTGTATGTATATATATATAGATAGGGTAGATAGGGTGGTAAAGAAAGCCTTTGGTGTGCTGGCCTTTATAAATCAGAGCATTGGATATAGGAGTAGGGAAGTAATGTTAAAATTGTACATGGCATTAGTAAGACCAATTCTGGAGTATGGGGTACAATTTTGGTCGCCTAATTATAGGAAGGATGTCAACAAAATAGAGAGAGTACAGAGGAGATTTACTAGAATGTTGCCTGGGTTCCAGCAACTATGTTACAGAGAAAGGTTGAACAAGTTAGGTCTTTATTCTTTGGAGCGCAGAAGGTTCAGGGTCTTGATTGAGGTCTTTAAAATGATGAAAGGGATAGACAGAGTTGACGTGGATAAGCTTTCCCCATTGAGGGTAGGGAAGATTCAAACAAGAGGGCATGACATGAGAATTAAGGGACAGAAGTTTAGGGGTAACGTGAGGGGGAACTTCTTAACTCAGAGGGTGGTGGCAGAAGTGGTGGAGGCAGGATCGATTTTAACATTTAAAAGTATAGCGGATAGGTATATGGACGGGAAGGGAATGGAGGGGTATGGTCTGAGTGCAGGTAGATGGGACTAGGGGAAAACAAATGGTCGGCACGGACTGGAAGGGCTGAGAGGTCCTGTTTCCGTGCTGTAATTGTTATATGGTTATACCATCAGGTCCAGGCGCTTTTCGAGGGTTCACCCCTCTGAAGGATCTTCTGACTTTGGCCTCTGTGACTGTGACCGAAATACCATCACAGCGAATGGGGGCTCGGGAAGGCACATCAGTGTTCTACCTATCAACGCGTGTGTAAAATGGATTGAGCTCGTCAGGGAGTGATGCTTCGCTGACATTCGAGCTGCCTCCTGATTTTGCCTTGGAGGAGGTAATTGCATTCAAGCCCCGCCACAGTTGCCGAACATCCCTCATCCTCCAGCTTGGAGCAGAAGTCCCCTTTGGCCTCTTTGATGGCCTTGCCAAGGTCGTATCTGTACTTCTTGTAGACCTCTGCATCACCAGGCATGAATGCCCGGGATCTGGTCTTCAGAAGAATGATGATCTCATGGTTCATCCAAGGCTTCTGGTTAGGAAACACTCAGAAGGTTTTTGTTGGGATGCAGTCCTCCACACATTTCTTTATGAAGTCTGTAACGACTATGGCGTACTTATTCAGATCCGTTGCCGAGTCCCTGAACATTGCCCAGTCTACAGACTCCACAGAGAGAGAGAGAGAGAGAGCGACAGAGAGAGCGACAGAGAGAGAGAGAGAGAGAGAGAGAGTGAGAGTGAGTGACAGAGAGAGAGTGAGAGACAGATATAGATAGAGAGAGACAGAGTTTGGAGAGAACACCCTTTAGAAAGGGACTATACACACCACTCAGTACGTCACTCAGTCTACTCCAGGATTGACTACTTTTTAATGAATACGGGTGAACACCGTACACAGGATCACAGAGAGAGGTCAAATCGGGGTTGCAGATATATCTGATCACAGCGCGATCAGCTTGACAGCGCACCTGAATAGTTGAGAGAGCGAGAGAAAGATGGAGAGACACAAAGAGAGGGACAGAGATGGAGAGGGAGAGAGACCGAGAGAGGGGGAGAGAGAGAGACAGAGACAGAGATAGAGAGAGAGAGGGAGGGAGGAACAGAGGGAGGGAGTGAGAAGGACAGAGAGAGAGAGAGAGAGAGAGAGAGAGAGAGAGAGAGAGAGAGAGAGAGAGAGAGAGAGAGAGAGAGAGAGAGAGAGAGAGAGAGAGAGAGAGAGAGAGAGAACGAACAAGAGAGAGAGATAACGAGACAGAGAGCGAGAGAGAGAACGAGTGAGGGAGAGCTAGAAAGAGAGAACGAGATAGAGACAAAATATAAAAGTGGATAAGTCTCCAGGTCCTGACAGGATATTCCCTAGGACATTGAAGAAGTTAGTGTAGAAATAGCAGGAGCTATGCCAGAAATATTTCAAATGTCATTAGAAACGGGAATAGTGCTGGAGGATTGGCGTACTGCGCATGTTGTTCCATTGTTTAAAAAGCGTTCAAAGAATAAACCTAGCAATTATAGACCTGTTAGTTTGACGTCAGTGGTGGGCAAATTAATGGAAAGGATACTTAGAGATAATATATATAAGCATCTGGATAAAAAGGGTCTGATCAGGAACAGTCAACATGGATTTGTGCCTGGATGGTCATGTTTCATAAACCTTCTTGAATTTTTTGAGGCGGTTACTAGGGAAATTGATGAGGGTAAAGCAGTGGATATTGTCTATATGGATTTCAGTAAGGCCTTTGACAAGGTTCCCCATGGAAGGTTGGTTCAGAAGGTCCAATCTTTGGGTGTTAATGGCGGAGTAGCAAGTTGGATTAAACAGTGGCTGAATGGGAGATGTCAGAGAATAATGGTGGATGGCTGTTTGTCAGGTTGGAAGCCGGTGACCAGTGGGGTGACTCAGGGATCTGTGTTGGGTCCACTGTTGTTTGTCATGTACATCAATGATCTGGATGATGGGGTGGAAAATTGGATAAGTAAGTATGCAGATGATACTAAGATAGGTGGTGTTGTGGATAATGAAGTACATTTTCAAAGTCTACAGATTGATTTGGGCCATTTGGAAGAGTGGGCTGAAAGATGGCAGATGGAGTTTAATGCTGATAAGTGTTAGGTGCTAAATCTTGGCAGGACAAATCAAAATAGGACGTACATGGTAAATGGTTGGGAATTGAGGAATGCTGTGGAACAGAGGGATCTAGGAATAACTGTGCATAGTTCTCTGAAGGTGGAATCACATGTAGATGGGGTGGTAAAGAAAGCCTTTGGTGTGCTGGCCTTTATAAATCAGAGTATTGAATATAGGAGTAGGGAAGTAACATTAAAATTGTACAAGGCATTGGTGAGACCGATTCTGGAGTATGGTGTACAATTTTGGTCGCCTAATTATAGGAAGGATGTCAACAAAATAGAGAGAGTACAGAGGAGATTTACTAGAATGTTGCCTGGGTTCCAGCAACTATGTTACAGAGAAAGGTTGAACAAAACTTCCTCAGTTTTGGTCTCCAAATCTGAGGAAGGACATTATTGCCATAGAGGGAGTGCAGAGAAGGTTCACCAGACTGATTCCTGGGATGTCAGGACTGTCTTATGAAGAAAGACTGGATAGACTCGGTTTATACTCTCTGGAATTTAGGAGATTGAGAGGGGATCTTATAGAAACTTACAAAATTCTTAAGGGGTTGGACAGGCTAGATGCAGGAAGATTGTTCCCGATGTTGGGGAAGTCCAGGACAAGGGGTCACAGCTTAAGGATAAGGGGGAAATCCTTTAAGACCGAGATGAGAAAGACTTTTTTCACACAGAGAGTGGTGAGTCTCTGGAACTCACTGCCACAGAGGGAGTTAAGAGTGAGTTGGATGTGGCCCTCGTGGCTAAGGGGATCAGAGGGTATGGAGAGAAGGCAGGTACGGGATACTGAGTTGGATGATCAGCCATGTTCATATTGAATGGCGGTGCAGGCTCGAAGGGCTGAATGGCCTACTCCTGCACCTAATTTCTATGTTTCTATGTTTCTAAGTTAGGTCTTTATTCTTTGGAGCGCAGAAGGTTAATGGGGGGCTTGATTGAGGTCTTTAAAATGATGAAAGGGATAGACAGAGTTGACTTGGATAAGCTTTTCCCATTGAGGGTAGGGAAGATTCAAACAAGAGGGCATGACATGAGAATAATGGGACAGAAGTTTAGGGGGTAACATGCTGGGGAACTTCTTTACTCAGAGAGTGGTGGCTGTGTGGAATGAGCTTCCAGCAGAAGTGGTGGAGGCAGGATCGATTTTAACATTTAAAAGTAAAGCGGATAGGTATATGGACGGGAAGGGAATGGAGGGGTATGGTCTGAGTGCAGGTAGATGGGACTGGGGGAAAATAAATGTTCGGCACGGACTGGAAGGGCCGAGAGGGCCTGTTTCCGTGCTGTAATTGTTATATATGTTATGTTATAGAGAGAGAGACGGAGAAAGAGGCACACGGAGAGAGATCGAGAGAGATATAGTGAGAGAGACACGGAGAGAGAGAGGCACACACACACACACACAGGAGACACAAAGAGAGAGAGAGATGGAGAGATATATAATGACAGAGACAGAGATAGAGAGAGGCAGAGACCGAGAGAGAGAGTGTAAGACAAACAATGAGACAAGGAGAAGCAGAGAGTGAGTCAGAGGTAGTGAGAGAGGGAGGGAGGAAGAGAGAGACAGGGAGAGGGAGACAGAGATACAGAGAGTGAGGGGGAGAAAGAGTGAGTGGGAGAGAGAGACAGAGGGGCAGAGAGAGAGATAGAAAGAGACATGGAGAGATAGTGAGAGAGACATACAGAGAGAGAGAGAGAGAGAGAGAGAGAGGGTGAGAGACAGATAGAGAAAGACAGGAGTCAGAGAGAGAGTGAGAGGGGCAGAGAGAGATAGAGAGGGGAGAGAGAGAGAGAGAGAAGCAGAAGAGAGGGACAGACAGAGAGAGAGAGAGGGTGAGAGACAGATAGAGAAAGACAGAGGAGTCAGAGAGAGAGGCAGAGAGACCGAGGGGAGAGAGAGAGGAAGACAGGGACAGAGAGAGAGAGAGAGAGAGAGAGAGAGAGAGAGAGACAGTGAGAGACAGACAGAGAGAGTGAGAGACAGGAATAGACAGAGAGAGAGACAGATGGAGAGTGAGAGACAGACAGTGAGAGAGAGGCAGAGATAGTGAGAGACGGAGACAGGGAGAGAAAGAGACAGAAGAGAGAGGCGGAGAGACAGAGATAGTGAGAGGCAGGGAGATAGATAGAGAGAGAGCCAGAAGAGAGAGGGGGGGAAGAGAGAGTGGGAGACACAGAGAGAGTCAGAGAGAGAGAGACAGACAGACAGAAAGACAGAGAGAGAGCGCCGACCAGCGCTCACCCCGTACACCAGCACTATCCTACGCACATTTGGAACAATTTACCAATTTTGCAGAGGCCGATTAATCTATAACCCTGAACGTCTTTGACGTGTTGGAGGAAACCGGAGCACCCACGCAGGTCAAGGAGAGAACGTACAAACTCCGCACAGAAACCCCTCCTTTGTCATGACCGAGCCCGGGTCTCTGGCGGTGAGGCAGCAACTGTGCCGCTGCGCCACTGTGCCGCACAAAGTTATATAACGGTTTCCTCCGCCATAAATGCACCCAATATGTGCTAGTAATGTCCTGTTTGCCAGCTTGTTGACCCTCTGTGTTCCCCTCCTGCAGGGTTTAGGAGGCGTTGCTGTGGACGGAGAGACAGGTGAGCCCCCCCCCCCCCCCCCCCATCTGCTCGGTGTGCGGGCTGAGCTTCGAGGGGCTGAGCTTCAATGGAGGACCGCATGACGGGGCACAACAAGGAGAAGCGTTATGAGTGCGATGTGTGTGGCAAGGACTGGCAGTGCCGGAGCAAGCTGGAGATCCACCGGCGGGTGCACACGGGCGAGAAGCCCTATGGCTGCTCCACCTGCGGCAAGAGCTTTGCCGGGATGTCGGGGCTGCGGCTGCACCGGCGGGTGCACAGCAGTGAGCGGTCCTTCACCTGCTCCGACTGCGGCAAAGGCTTCATGTTGTCCACGGACCTGAAGCAGCACAGGCGCGTGCACACCGGGGAGCGCCCCTACACCTGCAACAACTGTGGCAAGGACTTCACCCACTCCAACTACCTGTTGAAGCACCAGCGCACCCACACCAGCGAGCGGCCCTACACCTGCGCCCAGTGCGGCAAGGGCTTCACCCGCTACGACAGCCTGCTGAAGCACCGGCATACCCACACTGGGGAGCGGCCCTACACCTGCGCTCACTGCGGCAAGGGTTTCACCCGCTACGACAGCCTGCTGAAGCACCAGCGTACCCACACCGGGGAGCGGCCCTACACCTGCGCCCAGTGCGGCAAGGGCTTCACCCAGTCCGGCAACCTGCTGCAGCACCAGCGTACCCACACCGGGGAGCGGCCCTACACCTGCGCTCACTGCGGCAAGGGCTTCACCCAATCCGGCCACCTGCTGAAGCACCAGCGCACCCACACCGGGGAGTGGCCCTACACCTTCGCCCAGTGCGGCAAGGGCTTCACCCGCTACGACATCCTGCTGAAGCACCAGCGTACCCACACCAGGGAGTGGCCCTGTACCTGCGTTCTCTGCGGTAAGGGCTTCACACGCTCCAGCAACCTGCGGTTGCACCAATGCATGCACACTGGGGAGCGGCCCTACACCTGCGCTCACTGCGGCAAGGGCTTCACCCAGTCCGGCCACCTGCTGAAGCACCAGCGCGCCCACACCGGCGCGCACCACTACACCTGCGCCCAGTGCGGCAAGGGCTTCTCCCGCTCAACCTACCTGCTGTCCCACCAGTGGGTGCACACCGGCGACCGTCCCTTCCCCAGCCCAGTCTCTGGAGAGCGCGTTGCTATGGCCTCCCACACCCTGTCTCACCAGTGCGTGCACACCAGTGGCCAGCCCTACGACTGCCCGTACTGCGGTGAGGATTTTGACAGCTCGCGGGGGTTGCGGCAGCACCGGCGGACTCACGCCGGCGAGCAGCTGCTCCCACTGTGACAAGGGCATGGGGGCTGCGGGAGCACCAGTGGATGCACACCGGAGAGAGACCGTTTATGTGCTGAGGGTGGCAAGAGTTTCACCCGCACGTCCAGCCTGTGGCTGCACCGGCGTACCCACAGCAGGGAGCGTCCCTTCCCCTGCCCGTCCTGTGGTAAGAGCTTCACCCGCCTTGACCATCTGCTGGAGCACCGGCGAAACCACACCGGCCAGCACCCCTTCACCTGCCCGCTCTGTGACAAGGCCTTTGCCCGCTCCTCCAGCCTGCTGGTACACCGCCACATGGATAGGCGCCGTTTAGGTAAACATAAAATACTGGAAGGAATGGATAACGTTTCGGGTCGTTTCTTCAGTCACCCATTCGTTCTCTCCAGAGATGCTTCCTGTCCATCTGAGTTACTCTAGCATTTTGTGTCCTTTTTTTTTTAATCCAGCATCTGCAGTTCCTTGTTATTAAACCATTCTGGTTAACCATCACTGCACCTTCCCCAAAGTCTCCACTCCTGTAATGGAGTGACCAGAACTGTATGCAATACTCCAAATGCTACCTGACCAATGTCCCTTAAAGCTGCACATCTACATTCCTCTCACTCCTCCCTCCCCATACTCTCCCCTCTCCCTCCATTCTCTCCCTCCCCCCCGAACACAAATTCTCTCCACTCCACCCTCTCGTGAACCCGCTCCTGCAGAGACGACCATGGCTGACAAGGGACGTCAGGAACATAAAAATTAAAGCTTAGAAGTACAATGTAGCAAAGCTGAGCGGGAAGCAAGAGGATTGGGTTCTCTTTGTAGATGTCGCCACTCCCGTCTGCAAATTGATTAAAAGATTGTTTTGGTTTACCTTTAACAATTTTGTTGCTGTCTGCTATCTTTAAGAGACGAACTTTGACAACTGTGTTCTTTGGAATTCTTCGGAATTCATGTTGTACTATCAATAATGAAAGGAAATGCCAACCATCCAGAAATGATAATAAATTATTCTCGCCTCCATGGATATCTAGCCATATTGGGCAATTCGGACACCGCCCAACAACTTCAAAGATAGTTCCTGCACTTGGCAATATTGTTTGGTGTTTGCGGCTGAAACGCGGCGGTGGGACGAGCAGGAGCTACAGACAGCCCAACACCCAGGTGAATCACCCCTTGTGGGGGTCCGGGGGTGAATCACCCGATGTGGGGGGCACGGGGGGGGTGAATCACCCGGTGTGGGGGTTGGGTCCGGAGGGGTTGAATCACCCCATGTGGGGGGGTCCGTGGCGGTAAATCAACCCCATGTGGGGGTGAATTATCCCGGTGTGTGGGTCTGGTGGGGGAGATGAATCATCCCGGTGTGTGGGTCTGGGGGGGGGGGGGGTGGTGAATCCCTCCCCGGTGTGTGGGTCTGGGAGGGGGGAGGGGGTGAATCACCCTGGTAGCGGGGTCGTGATGGTGTGCCGGCAGCCGGTTCAGTGACACAGGGTGGGTAGAAGGGACCAGACTGTCTCCCCAACTCTGCTGCTGCTGACGGAGGCGTTGCTGGGTTTTCATCCCCATGTGTCCGCTGCCCGGAGCCGTGTGTGCGCGCGCTGCCAACCACAGCCCATGACAGTGCGGAGGTAGCCAGCTGGGGGGGGCGATCACCCGTGCCGTTCCGCCGACCTTCACCAACTCATCCGACACCGCCGACCCTCACGCCATCCACCATCTGCCTCACGCGGAGCTGCCGACCCTCGCTGCCTTCGTCCACTGACCGGCTCTTCCGACACTTCGCCCGCGTGCCATTCCACTCCCCGCGGGCCTCGACAAGCGACTCTGCCGGCCCTGCACGTCCACCGCCCACCAGTGGGCCGCAGGCCGTCGCCTTACCAGAAGTCCTAGGCTCAGCATCGGGCCTGGAGTCCTCCACGCTGCAGACACTCTCACACCAATGTGGTCTAATGCTCACCCTCCTCCCACAGGGAAGCTCAATAGACAATTGGTGCAGCAGGTAGGCTATTCGGCCTTGGAGCTAGCACCGCCATTCAATTTGAGCGTGGTGATCATCCACAGTCAGTACTCCGCATCCCTTCCCACCAGGGGTGCCGATACCATGGTTTTGCTATGCGCCGGCAGACTTCGTTATCTTTTTTTCAGCTTTTTAAATTTTTTAAGTTGTTTGTTAAAAGTTTGTTTTAATGTTCTTCTTGGTTTCTTGGCCCTCCAAAATATTCCAAACTAAATTTAAACTGGAGGTGGTGGAGCGAGGACTTAAGCAGATAAAGGGGTTTTGGGAAGAAAGCGAGCTACCTTAAATGTAGTTGCATCTGGTTGAGTAGCTATAGTAGGGTGGAGATTATTCCATGCTTTAATTGTGCGGGGGAGAACGAATTTGCTGTACACATCTGTCTTGGTAGCTGAATCACAAATTGGATCGAATGCCCTCTAATTGGTTTGGTTTTTGATGTAGGGCTATGTAAATCTTGATTTGTACTGTCTTTGGACATGTTCGATTGACAAGAAATGTTTTTATTTGTGTATGGGACCCATGATGCTGCAACTGCGTAGTCCAAATGAGGTCTAACGAGGGTGAAGTAAGCTTCTCCTTGACAGAAGTTGAAGAATGATGAAAAAGTTTAGCGTCAGAAATTTCAGAAAATTTACGACACGTTGCTTTGACCGTTGCATGATGAGTCTGACCATTCCAACGCAGATCATTCTGCAATTTCTGTTGCTAGCCGGGCAACTTAGGCAGCTTTTTAGGTTGCCAAATGACAGTTTAGGTGGCTATTTAAGACAGCTTGCATGACCCGTGCGATAATGTGCTTAGACAAAGTGCGTAGTTACCAGTCGGAATTGTGCTCAATGAAACATTCAGCATATTATTTATGCTTCAAATAAAGTCACAAACTAAACATATTCATCAAACAAGACGTGACATATACCACAATGACATGCAGCAAAATGATAATACAGTATCTCATCTCTTTTTGCACATTGCAATGAATGCAATTTCAATTATTACCTTCCACTTCCAAACACAATTGTGGTTGGATTATTCAGTGTATGATGAACCTGTGTCAATAAATCCTGGCCCATGATAACATATATGCTTAACCATGCAATCTACATATTAATGCAAGCATGTTTTCCGTGAAGGACCAAAAATTATCATGGCATGGCCATAGACAGCATGGGTCTTTTCCTCTTAAATCTTCAATCATCAATCTCCGTTGTGCCCAGTCACAGCAAGGTAAGTTGATAAAGAATTGACACCTTTTCCCCATATGTGATAAATGTCAACATTTAGAAGCTAATTTGTCACATTCATTTACAAACTGTATAAAAATTACAAAATTCTGGATAGAAATATTTAGGATAATTTCGAATGTTGTCAATATAATTTTGACTCCTGATTCAAAGTTAATAATACTAGGAACACTGGAAACAGACCAATTAATAACAACGAATCAAAGAATCTTTATTGATTATGGTTTAATAATTGGGAAAAAATTAATATTAAAATTTTGGAAAGGCCCTACATCCCCAACAATCAAAATTGTGGACACACAGAAATGTCGGAGACACTTCATCTGGAGAGATTGAGCTTGTCCTAATGGACAGGTTAGATCTCTTCAGAGAGATATGGTCTTCCCATATATTGAAAATATTTACAGGGTCCATCATGGAGAGGCTCGGTACGAGGGCTTGACTGAGGCCTGAATATTAGAATGGATGAAGAAATATATATAATAAATCATGCCTATATCTCCAAGGACGGATTAATGATTAACACTCCATTCGCTTTCATATTTCTTATACACTCTCACTATCTTTTCTTAGTTTAAAAAAATTTAGAAAAATGTATAGAAACATATAGTCTTAAATTTTAATATTAATAATGATATAAATATTATTAATATCATGAAAGTATTATTAATATCATGTATTTTCAATTATGTAAAACATATAGTCTTAAATTTTAATATTAATAATAATATAAATATTATTAATATCATGAAAGTATTATTAATATCATGTATTTTCAATTATGTAAAATAATGTATTTTTTATTAATATGTTTCTATAATAAAAATACTTAACAAAAAACAAAAGAATTGACACCTTTGAAGGTAGGCACTGTAACAACATCAAGAGGGGAAAAATAGATTCATAATATATCCTTTCTGCTCTAAGATTTTGTAATTTAAAAGAAATAAAGAGAATGAAAGTGTACATTGATTTTCTTTCTCGTACTTGTTCCAGTATTATTATTATTATTACCTGACCAGACCTACACTGCACTTTTGAATGTACATGCTACCTCTTTTACTCTGTGCCCACTAAGAAGATCCCCTCTCATCCTTCTAAATTCCATAGTTTACAAGCCCAGCCGCTCCATTCCCTTAGCATATGACAGTCCCACCATCCCAGGAATTAACTTTGTAAACCAATGTTGCACTCCCTCAATAGCAAGAATGTCCTTCCTCAAATTTGGAGACCGAAACTGCACACAATACTCCAGGTGTGGCCTCGCTAGGGACCTGTACAACTGCAGAAGGACCTCTTTGCTCCTATACTCAACTCCTCTTGTTATGAAGGCCGACATGACATTCGCTTTCTTCACTGCCTGCTGTACCTGCATGCTTACTTTCAGTGACTGATGAACAAGGACCCGCAGATTCCGTTGTACTTCCCCTTTTCCCAATTTGACACCATTCAGACAATAATCTACCTTACTGTTTTTGCTCACATTAACCGTACATTTATCCACATTAAACTGCATCTGCCCACTCACCCAACCTGTCCAAGTCACCCTGCATTCTCATAGCATCCTCCTCACAGTTCACACTGTCACTCAGCTTTGTGTCATCTGCAAATTTGCTAATGTTGCTTGTAAACCATTCACCTAAATCATTAATGTATATTGTAAATAGCTGCGGTCCTAGCACTGAGCCTTGTGGTATCCCACTGGTCACTGCCTGCCATTCTGAAAGGGACCCGTTAATCCCTACTCTTGTCTGCCAATCAATTTTCTATCTTGTCAGCACTCTACCACCAATACATGTGCCCGAATCTTGCCCACTAATGCTCCTACGTGGACTTTAGTAATGGGGTCTTAATCACAGGGACCCCCTTAGCTGGGACCGGTCCCAATGCTCCCCTTGAAACAAGGCTGACCGCAATAATCCCCACCCACACCATCAGTCTGAAGAAGGGGCTTGACCCGATTCATCACCTATTCATTCTCTCGATAGATGCTGCCTCACCCGCTGATGTTACTCCAGCATGCGGGGGGAGGGGCAGACGATAGGAGGGGGTGGGACTGAAATTCCTTTTTGTGGTCGTCAGGCCATGATGGTCCAGATATGTCCACTAGCGTGGCCGCTCCTAGATCCACCTCATCTGCTGATCCTGAAACATCACCCATTCCTTCTCTCCAGAGATGCTGCCTGTCCCGCCCAGTTACTCCAGCACATTGTGTCTGTCTTCGGTTTAAACCAGCATCCACAGTCACGCGTTGACCCCTTCCTATCTGAAACTTGCCAAAATTTGTAGTCAGCATGACAGTACTATGCATAACGCCAACATGGATGTGTTGTGCACACTAACGTGCTGTTAGTGTCCCCTTAAAACTGTCTAGTGAAGATGATTTCACTATATTGTTGTCTAGTTTATTCTATTCCCTTAAGGTTTTTACAAAGAACGAGTTCTTATAAATATCTGGCCTGGCGAATGGGGTTTCTATTTGCATATCATTTCTCTTTCTTGTTTTCCTTTCTGTTGAGTTGTTATGTCATCTGGAGATATCTGCAGTTATGCCCACGATCCCCTTTTGAATCTTGTACAACATGGCTGGTCTGTTCCTTGCCCTTCATGTTTCCAGCGTTTCCCGCTCCAGGTCGGACAGCGCTGGGTGGCACTTCTACCTCTATTGTTGTTCCCGATGCAAAACTGTGCACTTACTCCAGATGTAGTCTCACCAGAGCCCTAAAACAACTGCTGAAAAAACCTCTTTACTCCTATACTGCCATCAGGCTACGTTTTACTTGCTCGCGGACAAAAACATTAACGCTGTACCTCCCCCTTGCTCCAAACCCGACCCCTCGCGCTCCAACCCCCGCCCCCTTTCCCCCTACAGCTCTATCCCCTCCTCTAGCCCTCACCCTTCCCTCTTAGCAGGGGCCATCACAAGCCTGTTCCCTCAATCCCTCTCATCCTTTCTTCCCCCACCTGTTCCTCAAGAACTCGGACAAAAAGCTATATCCGCCCCCCTCTCAGTATATCTCCCCCCCCTCTCTCTGCCCCCAATTTCTATCCCACCCCTCCACCACTCCTCTCTCACTCTCAGAGGACATCCTCCCCTCCTCTCCAACCACCCTTCGCCTCCTCGCTCTCCCTCTCACCCTCTCCCTCCCTCTCCTCCCTCCCTCTCTCTCCCCCTCTCTTCCCTCCCTCTATCCCCCTACCCGCCCCTTTCTCTATCGACCCCCCTCTCTCCCTCCTCCCTCTCCCCTCCCAGCTCTGTCCCCTCAAGATTCAAAAGAGTTTATGTCATGTGTCCCAGATAGGACAATGACATTCTTGCTTTGCTTCAGCACAACATAATATAGTAGGCATAAATAAATACAGAACAGATCAGTGTGTCCATATACCATTGAATATATATTTATTTATTTAGATATATATATATATATTATTATATCTATTATATATATATATTTATATATATATATATATATATATATATATATATATTATATATATGTATGTAATGTATGTATGTATGTATGTATGTATGTAATATATATATATAATATATATATATATATATATATATATATATATATACACAACACACACAGAAATGGAAATGGGTTTTAGGATCTAGGGGAACTCTTGGGTGCGTGAGGCCGAGGTTGGGGAGGAGGTGGGGGGGTCATACCCGTGTAAGAATACAATGCATAACATATTTATTGTGTATTTATCATGTAGTTTATTGTGCAGTATATGTCACTGCTCTCTCTCTCTCTCTTTTTCTCTCTCTCTGTGTTGGCTGCAGCCATCGTCTGCAGCGGTGAGGGAAGCAGGTCAGTGATTGATCAAAAGGCCCCCAGGACACTGTGTCTGATTGGCCGCCGAGTGACCAGCACATTATGTGATTGGACACAAAGTCCTTGGAGACGGCAGCTGATTGGACAGGAAGAGACAGATTTGTTGATTGGACATGAATTTTAAGAGACTCTGGCTGGTGATTGGACGCAACCCCTTTGGCGACAGCAGTTGATTGGCCGTCAAATAATCGGGCACAAAAAAAATGATATTAGGAATACAATAAAATCGGAATTATGATTTAAATCTGAAGAATATCATGTCTGCTCTTGTTTCCTGTCTGCCAACCAATGTCCTATCCATGTCTGCACTCTACTCCCAATACATGTGCCCTAATTTTGCCCACTAATCTCCTATGTGGGACCTTATCACTGGGTCTTCCCCTTCCCCCTTGAACCAGGTGATACCAGTATCCGCTCTAGTATCTTTGATCTGCAGTTCCTTCCTATTGAAGACGAACTTGGCCCAAAACATCTCCTAAACCATTCCTTCCACAGATGCTGCCTAGCCCTCCGAGTTCCTGAAATGAAAAGTGACAAAAGCTTGCGGATTGTGCAAAAAAACTGTAGATAGGGTGGTAAAGAAAGCCTTTGGTGTGCTGGCCTTTATAAATCAGAGCATTGAATATAGGAGTAGGGAAGTAATGTTAAAATTGTACAAGGCATTGGGAAGAACAATTCTGGAGTATGGTGTACAATTTTGGTCGCCTAGTTATAGGAAGGATGTCAACAAAATAGAGAGAGTACAGAGGAGATTTACTAGAATGCTGCCAGGGTTCCAGCAACTATGTTACAGAGAAGGATGAACAAGTTAGGTCTTTATTCTTTGGAGCGCAGAAACCCATCGCAGCGTTAAGGGGGGACTTGATTGAGGTCTTTAAAAATGATGAAAGGGATAGACTGACGTTTGCTACGTGGATACTTTTACGTTTTTCCCCATTGAGGTAGGCAGATTCAAACAAGAGGGCATGACATGAGAATTAAGGGACAGAGGTTTCGGGGTAACGTGAGGGTGAACTTCTTTACTCAGAGGGTATTTTGGTGGCTGTGTTGAATGAGCTTCCAGCAGAAGTTGTGGAGGCAGGGATCGATTTTTAACATTTAAGAGTAAAGTGGTTAGGTATATGACGTGCCCCTCCCCCCAAGGGAAGGAGGGGTATGGTCTGAGTGCAGGCTAGATGGGACTAGGAGAAAACAAAAAAATATTGGTCGGCACGGACTGGAAGGGCCGAGGAGGGCCTGTTCCGTGAACCGAATGGTGTTATATGGTTTAGATGGTTTATTTTAAAACAGAATGGAACAGAATCACACATATTCACACATAATTTGTAGGAGAAAAAAAAAAACAGCAATTTTAAAAAAGACATCACCTCACACCCACAGTAAATTGGTTCAGTAAAGTTAGTCCCCCTGGTGAGATATGAGTCCGTTGCTGGAGAGGAGAGGGGCAGAGAGAGAGCGGGGGTGAAGGGGGCCTGGGAGAGCGAGGGCGGAGGGACGAGAGACGGCCGCCAGGTAGACGCCGGAGAAGGGGGCTAGAGGGGGAAGGAGAGGCAAATGGATAGAGGAGGTGAAGGCGAAGGAGAGGGGGGGTCCATGGATGGTTATGGAGAAAAAGGGAGAGAGGGGGAAGGCAGAGAGGGATAAGAGGAGAGAGGCGGGGAACCGGAAATGGGAGAGAGGAGGGGGAAGGGGCGAATGGGGAGAGAAGGGGAAAAGGAGAGAGGGGGAAGAAGAGAGAGGGAGTTGAAGGGGAGAGAGTGGCGTAAGCTCATGTCAAGAGAGGGTGGAGGGAGAGGGGAGAGGGGGGAGGAGGGGGACGGGAGAGCGGTGAGTGGGGGACGGTGAACAAAATGATACTAACGCTCTCCCCGACCTTGTCATCTCGCGTTCGGGCACCCCTTGAAGTAACTCCCCCCCCAGTCGCCACTGACCATACCCCCCCCCTCGACCCCCCATTCCAACGACCACGGCACCCAACCCGTCCGAGGGGAAGGGGAGAGAGAGGGGGGGAAGGGGATGTGACGGTCGGGTGGGGGTGAGACCTCAGAAGTCAAGTGAGGTTTATTTGTTACATACCATGCAACGAGCATGTGCAGTGAAATGGAAAAGTGACAAAAGCTGGCGGAATATTGGCTGATTCGTAGCAGCTGGAACAGTCTGTTGCCTCTCACACCCCCACATATTTACATGGCTAGTGCACCCCGCCGTCAACCCCTCACCAATATGGCCGCCCGCAGCCTGCGGACCAATCAGCGGCGCCTCCCGACCCCCAACTCCCAACTGCACCTCACCAAGATGGCCGGACCCCCCCCCCCCCCCGCCCGCCCCCGCCCCGGGTCCCCGAGTCTCCATCTTCGACCGCATCAAAATGGCGGGCGGAGAAGCGGCAGTTGGTGACGTCGCTGAGAACGGCAAATCGACGGACCTGAGCCGTGAATTAATTAAAAACCGGTGGGAAAGCTTCCGAGTCGCCGTTCTGGTGATTAATGTAAATAAATCAGCAGCGGGCGCAGGGTCGTCAATGTGGGGAGAGTGAGGTCAGTCACCACATAAACTACACGTGTGTGTGGGGAAACTGGGCTCAAAACTCCCCGTTTTTTTTCTTAATAAACCCTCCCATACCTCTTATTCACTAGAGTAAATAACGTATAATCATGCCGCAGCGAGAGAAATAAACCCGTATAAATCTGGGGGGAGACCCGAGGTCTACTAAATCTTCCACATAAACTACACGCCTGTAAATCTTACATAAACTACAGTCTGTAAATCTCAACATAAACTGACACGTCTGTAAATCATCCAACATAAACTTATCACGCGTGTAATATTTCACCACTTAAAAGACACGTAATATCTCCACATAACTACACGCCTGTACAATCTCCACATAAACTACACGCGTGTTGTAAATCTCCCATAAACTACTGTCATCTCCGCTAAACTTCAGCCTGAAATCCTCCACATAAAACATACACGTCTGTAAATCTCCACATTAAACTACACGCCTGTAAATCTCCACATAAACTACACAAACGTCTGTAAATCTCCACATAAACTACACGCTGCTAATTTCCTCCTTAAAACACGTCTGTATAATATACATACTACACGCCTGTAAATCTCCACTAACTTCACGTCATCTCCCACATCAAACACAGTCTGTAAATCTCCACATCTACTACACGTCTGTAAATCTCACATTAAACTACACGCCTGTAAATCTCCAATACACTCGCTGTAATCTCATCATTTAAATACAGCCTGTAAATCCTCACACATAAACGCTACCACGTCTGTAAAATCCTCCACAAAAACTACACGCCTGTAAATCTCCACATAGTAACACGTCTAGAAATCAATCCACATCAACCTACACGTCTGTAAATCCCACAACTACTAGTCTGTAAATCTCCACATAAACTACACGTCTGTAAATCTCCACATAAACTACACGCCCTGTAAATCCTCACTTAAACTACACGCCTGTAAATCTCCACATAAACTACATCGCCTGTAAATCTCCACATCAACTACACGTCCCTGTAACTCCACATCAACTACACGTCTGTAATATCTCCACGTAATTAAACTACACGTCTGTATTTCTTCACATCAACTACACGCCTGTAAATCTCCACATCAACTACACTGTCTGTACTCAATCTCCCACATCAAATACACCGTTCTGTAAATCTCCACACCCTCTAAACTACACGTCTGGGGGGAAACTGGGGGTCAAATAATATAAACTCCAGAGACTCAGTATCAACCCCAAGCACCTTCTGATCTGGAGATTCCCGCCTGGAATATCCCCTAGGAAACTGCAGAAGACTCCTAAGAAACTCTCATTGTGGCCGAAATGCACATCACGAGCGCGAAGAAGCTGAGTAGTCCCCTAGGAACTGGAGATAGCGCCCAGCGCCCCCAGACGCAACCTCTTTTTCCCTCCTTTTATTTTTCCCTTGCGCTGCGAAGATCACCCGCGATCCCCGGAGATCACCCCCCCACTCCCTACCCGGCACCCCGCCTGCCCACCCGCCCAAAAGCCGTTCAAAACACCCTCCCCCAAAGGGCGGGGGTCCAGGGCCCGCTTGAAGGGCCCTGGAAGCTCTAGGGTTCTATATGTCTCTGGTGCTATCTAGACTTATTTTTTTTTTTTTTTTTTGAACAAAAGATCACACTAATTAGTTAACAATCCATATGCTTCAAATCATATATAATTGCTTAATTAAAGATTCTTCATTTTGGTTTCTTGGAAAACATCTTACCACAGAGATGTGAGAGAATTTAGAGAAAGCGCAGTGAAATTGTTTCTTAACCAACTTGGGAAAACCTTACTCCAGATTATGCATAAAGATCATGATCTCTGGAGAAACCCTAAGGTTTTTCCAGCTTTTGGTTATTAACAATTTCACTGCTTCTGAAAAATTTTTGATTTGTTAAATTCTGATGGAATACAGTACTTACCAACTCATAAAATCCAACGGGTTACAATGTTAAGTCACTCAGTGAGCCCAATTCATAACCCGGCAAAATATGATTTAATAACCTTAGTTTCAATGTCATTTATCATGCAAGTCTTCCATATCCATAGTCCTTCTCCGCGAATGTCTTCCTTATCTTTAGACAGTAGTATGTTCCATTGGTGTATCACCTTTCTTGTTGCTACCTTTGCTTTGCCCTTATCAAACTTTTTGGAAGGGATGAATTTGTAGATCCCCCCTGCCCCCGGCTCATCGCAATTGACCTTGCAGCTTGAGAATGCAGCAGCTATGGCATGGCTGGTCAAGTTTGGCCTGAACTCTGTGGAATTCTTGCGTACTAAGGAGAACATCCTTTCCACAGAGGCCTGAATTGTATGGTTAACACAAGTAGTGTGATGGATCACTTTTTCCAGACAGGAAACCTGGGCTTTACCACTAGCCACAGTCAGCGTAAAAACATCTTTGCACCAACGCCATCTGCAGGAATCCCTTCAAATTCAGGAATACTTTCCTCGGCTACAACTGTAGTTGTTCCTGCCATCTCCCTTCTAGGTTTTTCCATGAATTCATCATTCTAATCATCTGTCTGAGAAAAACGCTGAGCCAAGGAAAGCAACGAAATGGAACAGAAAAAGGGGAGGGGGAATCAATATTACAAACATTTACCTATTCAAATTGTTTGCACCTATTCATGATGTAGTAAAGACAAGCATAGAAGCTGTAAAAAATAGATATTTAAAAAAAATCATGTCACTAAATATTTAGGATATTATTTTTTTATCTACAGTAAACACATTTCATTATTCATATTGGTACAAAATTCCTAGTAATATGTCTATTTTGTATGTTTCAAATTTATTTATAGAATATCTTTTAATTTAAATTTATTACAAATCATGAAAACTAGTGGAATTTAAAATGCAACTATTATAATGTCTACACGGTACACTACCTGCTGCACTCGCGTGCTTTCTCATCTTGTTGCTTGGGTTCTCATTATCCCTAGCTCAGTCATCGCTCCTTGTTCTTGAAGGGTTAGTCCGCTGGATTCCCATGTTTCTTCAAACTGACCGCGCAGAACCCCCGAATCCCCTGAACACTCCTGCCTGCATGCAATTTCACCATTTGTCATGACCCTACCATGTATTTTCATTGCTTAAAAATTAGTATTAATAGTACACTGTTTTATACAACAAATGCTCTTATTTTTCACAACAATGTCGCTTACTGATTCGCCCACTGTATAGCATTTCACTCAGCCCTTAAGTCTTAGGCTATACACCAGCAAATTTTTATACAATAGTACGCATTCAAGTCTGTTAAAGAATAGAATTATAATTTGAAATACATTCCATGTGAAGCTAGAATAATTCATTCAACTAAATCTCTCGAAATCGGGAATGGAAGCTCCACGAAAAAATAGAAGATATGACTTTAACGTTTTTTTACAAGAAAACAAGTAAAGAAGATTATGCCATAATCTGTCAGAAGGGAATGTTCGATTTATTCTTAATGACAGATCTTGTCGCAGAATCAAATCCCTCCTCTTCCTCCAATCGTGACTCAGTTATCTCCTTGTTGCCATGACCAAGCTGATTGCAGTCATAACGGTCGATACGAGTCTGATTTGACGCTTACTCCTCCTCGCCACTCGCTCTCACCCCTCCCCCCACTCTACCCCCACCCCTGGCGCTTATGACACCGCCCCGCACGCGCGTGTAATCTTTTCTCTGGCTACTGCCTTGACCACTAAACACATTGCCCATTGCTCGCCATGTGTACCCCCTACCCACGACCCCAAACCTCCGTGCTTCTCCACAACGAATCCCGATAAGTTGCACCCCCACATCCTCATACCATCTTTAGACGTCTGATAGGCCATACGTGCATCTATCCTCGCATCCATATGGTCTGTGGATGTCTCATTCCTAAGCTACCAACATGCACTCAGAACACTTTCCATTCTGCTCTTCGCATACATACATACGCTTGGCTGCTACAACTGTAAAACGCATAATTCCCATCCAGCACTCCTAATGGCTCTCACGTGTCCGAGGTTTCTTTTAGCAGATAGTTACACCCTTTACGCTTACATCGACATATAATGCATAATAATTTCCTGTAGTTCCGACAAACTGCTCGCCACCCATAGGACTTGCGCTCGCCGCATTTGTGTAATTCTCTCTATTGTATCTCCCTCCACCCACACCGCTCGCTATCTCGCATCTTATACATAATGCATTCTCCCATTCTGCCCTAGATTCCGCCCATCACTCCCGCCGACCCCTTACACGGTCGCCTACATAGTGTTCTGTAGCCCCCATATCAACAAGTCTAAATGTTTGCGTTTTGTCGGCAACCGCCTTTGAGAGGGACCTTATTTCGCGCTTTCCTAAGGTCTCTATATGCTCTTGATCATTCAACATTTAATTTTCATCAATTGTTTTGGCAGCTTAACGTTTAGCATTTACTTTGTACGTTTAGCCTATGTTCAATACTCTGTATTACCTCATATTTGGCATCGTCATGTACTCTGATCATTGATTAATCTTACTTGACAGATAAATAAATAAGCTGAATTTCACTTTTGAGCCCTGATTTATTATTGAATCACGAAATGTCATAGGTTGAAAAATGACATCCACATATAATATAATGTAGCTGTTAACAGTCAAACCTGGCCCACGTCTTGTGTTGAAGCATTCAGGCGACCGATGATGTATATGAAAGGAAAGTTAGTAGGTGACGTCTTATCTCTGGGGTCTTGGAAAGCCCGTTCCGCACACACACGTTGACTTCTTTCCCCCACAGGCTTCTCAACATCTGGGTCGGCTGTTGAAGTAGGATCTCAGAGCTTCCCCACTGGCTTCAAGAAACGGTGACACATGCTTCAAGGCTAGCCAATCTACGTTGTACAGGCTTCTGAATCTTCAGGAATGCATCTACCTCAGCAAAGATCTGAAAATCAGCCTCGTACTGTCTAGCTCTCTTGGCAATGGTTTATAAAGGGAAAACAAACCCACATTTGAAGTTAGTTTACTTTTTTTTTTTTTTTTTATTGTACAGGTTATAATTATTGAGATTAAAGTTATATATAATCCAGTGAAATTTGTACACTACAATCGACCAAATACATCAACAGGATACGGTTTCGGTTTCCCCTTTTAATATTGTTGGAACCTTAAAAAATGACATAATAATTTGTAAATGCATGAAGACACCAGACCTGAATATACTTTTCTCAGTGATTTCTCAAGCGAAAATGAAATACTGCATCAAAATTGAGGTGAATAACACATAAATGGTTCATAATCATTTGCCAGATGCTTATACACAAGAGCTTATGATCTCAGACACTTCTGCTGTAGTAATTCGACATTCAGAGATATTAGCTATTGTTGAAATGTTATTTTGCCTGGATTAACTTGCCTTTAGAGTTTGTTTCACTAGCATACACTAATAAAATTGAATGTACATCATCCTAGTTAAACAGTTTTAATTCCAATTTCCAATTGGTTGTTAGTAATGAGATACTGACTGTACTGCTAGTATCACATCTACCTTTGTCGAACGCAAATAGTACACATCAATCAGTCTGGTCTTCCAATCGGTTGGTGTAAGCGACTTGACCATTTGGTGCAATGTAAAAAGAGAGAAGCAGAGAAGAGATGAGAACAATGTGTTAGTCTAAGCCAAAAATATACAAATGACCCTGTCGTCTGTGGCTGTCTTGATTCTTGAAAGTAATAGAGTTGTTTTTCCCACCATGAAACCGAGCATTTTTCAGCCTACTGACCAACCAACGCACACCAAGTTGATCGCTCACATCGGGAATATATTTCGCTTGCCTGGCATATCCAAAAATAATATTAACTATACTAAATTCTACATAAATCTTATTAACAAAACACATATTAAAAGAAAACCACTATGTATTGTACGGGTGATGTGTCAGTATATACTCTCTTTATTTTGAAATCTATAAACAAAATTATCGAATTTAAAGCTGGCAATTAGATATTACCCCCACTTGACTGCCATTTATAAATGTCTTGAATTATTATTATAATCTTTATTTTACTGATATTTGATAGTTCAACCATATTTAAAATAAATTGGATAATTATTTGTTGTAGTTATTTTGTACCAAAGATTAGACCTTTAAGTATCTAGATATCCTTTAATACTTAAAGTTATAGTTGTTAACTAACTTATAAGTATTTATACTGTTAAAAGTTGTAGATCTAGTTAGCGCTTTTTTCATTATAGCTCAATCAGGACACAGTAGACCTCTGCACAATGTTAATTTATAAATTACCGCGTGTGCCCAATAGTAAATATCACCGTTAATTCATATTCTTTTCGTTCAGGTTCAAAATACAACTAAGTAGACGCTTATCATCCTCAATTTTCTTCATTCACGCGTTGTTACCCAAATTCTTCCTGCTGATAGATAATGAATTGTCACCCTGCCGTGCGGCTTATCCAAGAAATCTTGCTCTTTCAGGCACAGCCTTTTCTAGGACTATTGCTTTCCATGGGCGGCATTCTTTTCATTATGTCCAGATTCGTTGCTTTCATCACTTATGGCTAATTGAATCGTCTGATGTTCATGACCTCTCTTTGACTGGTATAAAGGAATCGGGCGGTGCCTGGCGCCCATCCTTTTATGATGGTCTGCGGGGCGAGTCATCTCCTTCGGGTATGACTCCAGGGGGCAAACTGGTTGTGCAAATCTGCCACTACCTTGGGAAACTACATTGCCTTGTCCATAAATCTGTAATAGCCTGTCCCCCCAGAAACCGAATGGCAAGTTGACCTAGGCGATCCACTGGGCCACTAGAATCAACCTCCACAAGATTAGTTAAAGAATGAACTGCAGATGATGGGAGAACGAGGATACACAAAAAAAGTGGGTTGAAAGCTCAGAGGTGTGCAGCAGCACTCATCTAAGGAGCGAAGCGAGATAGGCGAATGTTGTTTTCGGGTCTGAGACCCTTCTTCACGTACTCTGAGAAGGAGTCTCAGTCCCGATC
>JAVHYY010000488.1:0-52606 GCA_035221665.1 Okamejei kenojei | reverse complement strand
CCCCCTCTCTCCGTCTCTCTCTCTGTTGCCATTTCTTGCTCTTGCCACACTTCCCCCATCACATGAGAGGTTTAGCAATCATTTCCTTCCACAGTCTTTTAAAACATTTTCTTAAGACACAGGAACAGAATTAGACCATTTGGCTTATCGAGCCTACATCGCATTTCAATCATGGCTGATCTATCTCTCATCCTTACCCGTAACCCCTGAAACCCGCACTAATCAACAATCTATCTATCTCTGCCTTAAATATAAATATTCACTGACTTGTGGCCTCCACCGCTGTCTGTGGCAACGAATCCCACAGATCCCAGGATGGCGGGACTGTCATACGCTGAGAGAATGGAGCGGCTGGGCTTGTACACTCTGGAGTTTAGAAGGATGAGATGGTTCCCGATGATGTTCCCGATGTTGGGGGAGTCCAGAACCAGGGGCCACACACACACACAGTTTAAGAATAAGGGGTAAACCATTTAGAACGGAGACGAGGAAACACTTTTTCTCACAGAGAGTGGTGAGTCTGTGGAATTCTCTGCCTCAGAGGGCGGTGGAGGCCGGTTCTCCGGATGCTTTCAAGAGAGAGCTAGATAGGGCTCTTAAAGATAGCGGAGTCAGGGGATATGGGGAGAAGGCAGGAACGGGGAACTGATTGGGGATGATCAGCCGTGATCACAGTGAATGGCGGTGCTGGCTGGAAGGGCCAAATGGCCTCTACTCCTGCACCTGTTGCCTATTGTCTATTGACCGCCCTCTGCTGAAGAAATTCCTCCTCATTCTCCTCGAAAGGAACGTCCTTTAATTCTGAGGCTGTGCCCTCTGGTCCTAGACTCTCCCACTGGTGGAAACATCCTCTCCACATCCACTCTGTCTACAGTCTGCTTTAAAAACCTTAGGGGCATAGATTTCAATATAATCTCGTAATCATTCCATCTCAATGAGGAGGAGGGCGAGGTTGGGAGGGGAGGGGAGGAATTGAGAACAATCTTCAAACCAGGAACTCACAAATTCCGTGTTCCTGTGTTCACTAACGATCTCTCTCTCTCTCGCTTCCCTCCCCCCCGATGATCACAACCTTGAAATTTGGACGATAATTGGGCGCTTCCCATAAATTAATTCTTCACCCTCATTAAGGAACAACTTCCCCTTCCCCTACCTCTCTCTGCTCTCCTCCCTCTCTCTCTCTTGGCATCGGGATCGGTGCTGGGCCGAAGGGGCCTCTTTCCGCGTGCGTTTATCAAGACCGAGGTGAGGGGGATGGGGGTGGAAGACAGACAATCTGAGATGTCCAGACCTGCTCGCGAGGTTTGAACTTTATTTGAGTTTATTGTGCGGCTCACGCGTAACGAAAGTGCGAGGAAAAAGGCTTTTGTATACAGTCGGATAAAGGGAATAACGTTTAGTGCAAGGTGAAGAAGGTCAAGGATAGTGCGAGAGTCTTGGTGAGGTGGATGGGATGTCAGGGTCCCTCGCTCTCTAGTTGGTGAGAGTCGGTTCTGTTGCCTGAAGAAAACTGCCCCTGATCTGGAGGTGTGCGGTGCGTGCGGTTTGTTCCGTTCGTTTACACAGTCTGTACCTCTATAAAGATTTACGAGGATGTGACCAGGATCAGAGTGGTGTGAGTCATATGCGAGAGAGTGAAAGAGAAAGAGTGAGGGAGGGAGGGAGAAGGGAGCGGAGGTGAGAGAGAGAGAGAGAGGAGAAGTTTTTCACTGTAACTCGGTACACGTGACAAGAGACAAACGCAACCTCAAGATAGACCACAATGCTGGCAGTAACATCAGAGTTCAGGGAGTTTTATTGTCGTGTGTCCCTGACAGGGACAATGAATTCTCGCTTTGCTCAGACAAACAGGACACAGACGGCATTGACTACAGAACAGATCGTGTGGTCTTCCCTGGCTATACCATTATATACGTATATTTTTACACACATGAATCAATAAACTGTTAAAGATGCCAAAATACAGGTAAATGGATTATTATTGTTCAGAGTTTTGTCCGCAGCAGGTTTAATAGCTGATGGCTGTGGGGAAGTAGCTATTCCTGAACCTGGTCGTTTGCAGTCTTCATGCTCCTGTACCTTCTACTGAATGTAGCGGGGAGATGAGAGTGTGGCCCAGGGTGTGGTGTGGGTCCTTGATTTGATGCTGCCAGCCTTATTGAGGCAAGCGACTGCGATAGATCCCCTCGATGGTGGGGAGGGGCAGAGCCGATGATGGACTGGGCAGTGTTTACTACTTTTTGTAGTCTTTTCCTCTCCAGGGCGCTCAAGTTGCCGAACCAAGCCACGATGCAACCGGTCAGCAAGCTCTTTACTGTGCACCTGTAGACAGTTAGAGAGGTGCTCCTTGGGACAGACGGACTTCTCCGTAATCTTCTCAGGAAGTAGAGGCGCTGATGTTGGACAGACAGCATCTCTGGAGAGAAGGAATGGGTGACGTTTCGGGTCGAGACCCTTCTTCAGACTGAGAGTCAGGGGAGAGGGAAACGAGAGATATAGATGGTGATGGAGAGAGATATTAAAACAAAGGCAATAGGTGCAGGAGTAGAGGCCATTCGGCCCTTCCAGCCAGCACCGCCATTCAATATGATCACGGGCTGATCATACCCACAATCAGTTCCCCGTTCCTGCTTTCTCCCCATATCCCTTGACTCCATTAGCCCCAAGAGCTAAATCTAACTCTCTCTTGAAAACATCCAGTGATTGTGTGCAGTTTTGGTCCCCTAATTTGAGGAAGGACATTCTTGCTATTGAGGGAGCCCAGCGTAGGTTCACCAGGTTAATTCCCGGGCTGGCGGGACTTTGTCATACGCTGAGAGGAATGGAGCGGCTGGGATTGTAGACTCTCGGGTAGTTTTAGAAGGGATGAGAGGGAATCTATGAAATGTATGAGATTGTTAGGGCTTTGGGACACGCTATGAGCAGGAAACATGTCTCCCCGATGTTGAGGGGAGTCCAGAACCAGGGGGCCACACACACACACACAGTTAAGATAAGGGGTTCGGCCATTAGAACGGAGACGAGGGAAACACTTTTTCTCACACGAAGTGGTGCAGTCTGTGGAAATTCTCTGCCTCAGAGGGCGTGTGTGAAGGCCGGTTCTCCGGATGCTTTCAAGGAGTGAGGTAGATAGGGCTCTTAAGATAGCGGAGTCAGGGGATATGGGGAGAAGAGGCAGGGACGGGAACTGATTGGGGATGATCCGCCATGATTCGCATTGAATGGCGGTGCAGGCTCGAAGGCAAATGGCCTCTACTCATGCACTGTATGTCTATTAAACTCAACGGAAATAAATCTTGACATTAATAGTCCCATTATTGTTTTATTTGCACACTTTTATCAGTCTTATTTATTCAGTGTGTTATTTATATAATGTATGTGGACACACTGATCTGTTTTGTAGTTAATTGCCTACTATTTGTCTGTTGTGCTGAAGCAAAGTAAGATTTATCATTGTCCTATCTGGGACACACGACAATAAACTCCCTCGAATCTTTCTAAATTCCAGAGTGTACAAGCCCAGTCGACCTTACTCTCTCAGCGGTTAATATGGACAGTCCCGCCATCCCAGAGTGAAACCAACGCTGCACTCCTCAATAGCAAGAATGTCCTTCTCAAATTAGGGTGAGCAAATTGGAAATTAGGATGATGAAGGAAATGGGTCGACAGAAGAGGAGAGAGACCGAGAGAGAAAGGGGGGGGCGGAGAGGTGAGGAAAAATTCAGAAAGAAGACCAAGTTACTTGCCAGACATTTATTATCCTTTGGTTGTTGATTTCACAAGAGACACACATACAGTATCATAACACACGGACTATGAACCACGCGAACTGAGTTGGCTGCAGTGTGACCATCTTATTGAGGGGGAGGGCGATGTTATGGGGCAGAGGCAGGGATAGGAGGGTGGGTGGGGCGGATAATATACCTGCTTCCCAACCCAGGTCAGTCACCCAACTGTCACCGACAAGGATTGCATTTTATCGAACAGCTCGTCCAAGACCCTCAGAGTTTTTTTCGTGGGACAGTTGCAGCCACAGACCCAACACGCACACAACACACAATCCTCCCATCATCCATCGCCTCCATCTACACCTCACGCTGCCTGGGCAAGGCCTGGCTAGCATCCGTCACGGACCAGTTCACCCCCGGCCACTCCTCTCCCCATCGGGCTAGAGGGTGCAGAAGTGTGAAAACACACGCCGCACACCCTACAGATTCACAGGCAGTTTTTCCTGGCTGTGATCAGGACAACTTGAACGTCCTTCACCAACTAGAGAGTGGTCTCTGACATTCCAATTCCACCTCACTGGACGCACCCTCGCACGATCTTTAATCGGGCTTCACCTTCCACGTGAACGTATATTCCTTTATCCTGTAACGCAACTTGAAAGATTTTCACTGTATCTCGGTACTGAACTCGAGGGACTGAGCTATAAGGAGAGGTTGGGGCAGGCTGGAGTGCGGGAGGATGAGGGGCGATCTTGTAGATCATATGAGGAAAGATTGAAAAGACTAGGCTTGTATTCACTGGAGTTTAGAAGGATGAGGGGGGGGATCTTATAGAAAACTCATATAACATTATAAACGACTTGGACAAGCTAGATTCAGGAAAAATGTTCCCAATGTTGGGCGAGTCCAGAACCAGGGGCCACAGTCTTAGAATAAAGGGGAGGCCATTTAAGACTGAGGTGAGAAAAAACTTTTTCACCCAGAGAGTTGTGAATTTATGGATATTCCCTGCCACAGAGGGCTGTGGAGGCTCCAAGTCACTGGATGGTTTAAGACGAGAGTTCTAGGGGCTAGTGGGGAGTCATAGGGATATGGGGAGAAAGGCAGGCAGGGTTATTGATTAGGGGGACGAGTCAGCCATGATCACATTGAATGGCGAGATGCTGGCTCGAGGGTCCGAATGGCCTCCTTCCTGCAACCTGCTTTCTATGAAATAATTTATTGGGTTTGAATTTCCCCCTAGAGTGGGAAATCAAGGACAGAAAGGACACAGGAGAAGGTGAGACAGGCATGCTTTAATAGGACCTGAGGGGCAACTTTTCACACAGCAATAATTTAATAGGGAAACCTATTTACCACACGCACAGCACACAACGCGCGCAAACTCACGCGCACACTAACAAACAACAGCGGAGGTGGTTGGGTTTATTGGAAGAGCTGCCAGAGGGGGTGTTGAGGGCTGGGACTGCATGGGCTGGGACTGATGGGCTGGGAGAGGTTTTGAGGTTATGGGCAAAACGCGTTGGGCAGTAGGACTGGGCTAGCATGGACAGCTTGGGCTGAAGGGACCGTGTCCTGCGGTAAGACGCGTTCCCAAATGCGGAGCAGACCGGAAATGCCCGTCTTACACCAGTAACAGGGTGATACAGTGTGGAACAGGACCCTTCCTTCTGAGCAACTTGCCCACACTGGCCAAACATTGCCGTCTAACAACCAGGTCACAGGGTGATACAACAGTGTGGAAACAGACCATTTCCTTCGGCCCAACTTGCCCCATCTACACTAGTCCCACCTGCCTCCCTCAAAACCCGTCCTATCCATGTAACTGTCTAACTGTTCTTAACGTTGGGATAGTCCTCAAGCCTCAACTACCTTCACTCGGCAGCTCGTTCCATACACCACACCACTCTGTGTGGAAACGTTACCCTCAGATTCCTGTTTAATCTTTTTTCCCCTTCACCTTGAACCCGTTGTCCTCTGGTCTCGATTCCCATACTTCCTGGGCAAGAGGACTCTGTTCCTCTCATGATTTTATCCATCTCTCTAGATCACCCCTCATCCTCCTGCGCTCCATTGGAACAGGAACCAGCCTGCTCAACCCCTCCCTGTTAGCTCACACCCCTCGAGTCCTGGAAACTCCTCGTGATTCTTCTCTGAACCCTTTCCAGCTCGGCGGACACCTTCCCTACAACACGGTGCCAGAATGAACCACCGATACTCTAAACGCGGTCTCACTCACGTTTCTTTTCAACTGCAACGTGCCTCCCGACTTCTAGACTCAATTACTCCGGCTGAGGAAGCGCAAGATGCCAGAAGCCTTGTGACCGCCCTGTCTACCTGCGCCCCTTGGTGGGACCGTGTCGCCTGCTTAACTCCTAGATCCCTCTGTCTTACAACACTCCCAGAGGCCCGACTTTCACAGTAGGTCCTGCCCTTGTTGGACATCCCAAAACTACAACTCCTCATGTGATGTGAGGGTGAGGACACGATTTTTACGGAGGTACTGTGAGTGCAGGGATGGGTTTGGGGAGATGTTTTACTTCAGGTCGGGGAGTGTGCGGGGGGGTGGGGGGGGGGTTGGATTGTGGAGTGGGGGGAGTGATTGATGGGTTTATAATACATCCAGACAGGCTTGGGGGTGTAAGTTTTAGGGGAGGGGGGGGAGTGTGATGTGCACATTGTGGGGGGGGGAGGGGGTGTGATGTTGCCATTGTGGGGGGGGGGAGGGGAGTGTGATGTGCAGATTGTGGGGGGGGGGGGTGGGAGATGTGATGTGACATTGTGGGGGGGGGGGAGTGTGATGTGCACATTGTGGGGGGGGGGGGAGTCGTTGGGGATTGGGAGTGTGATGTGCAGATTGTGGGGGGGGGGGGAGTGTGTGTCGTGTATGTGCACATTGTGGAGGGGGGGGGGGGAGTGTGATGTGCAGATTGTGGGTGGGAGGGAGGGAGTGTGATGTGAACATTGTGGGGGGGGGGAGTGTGATGTGCAGATTGTGGGGGGGGGGGAGTGTGATGTGACATATGTGGGGGGGGGAGGGGAGTGTGTGATGTTGCACATTGTGGGGGGGGGGGGGGGGGGGTGGTTAGTGTGATGTGCAGATTGTGGGGGGGGGGGGAGGTGTGATTGCACATTGTGGGGGGGGGGAGGGGAGTGTGATTGTGCAACATTGTGGGGGGGGGGGAGTGTGATGATGCAACATTGTGGGGGGGGGGGGGAGTGTGATGTGCACATTTGTTGGGGGGGGGGGGGGATTTGGGGGGGTTGTGATGTGCACATTGTGGGGGGGGGGTGGTTGATGTGCACTTTGTGGGCGGGGGGGGGAGTCGTGATGTGCACATTGTGGGGGGGGGGGGGGAGGGAGTGTGATGTGCCAACATTGTGGGGTGGGGTGGGGAGGTGATGTGCACATTGTTGTGGGGTAGGTGGGGGGATGGGGGGAGTGTGATGTGCACATTGTGGGGGGGGGGGGGGAGTTGTGATGTGCACATTGTGGGGGGGGGGGGGGGGAGTGTGATGGTGCACATTGGGGGGGGGGTGGAGTGTGAAGTGCACATTGTGGGGGGGGGGGGAGTGTGATGTGACATTGTGCGGGGGGGGGAGTAGTGATGTGCACCTTGTGCGGGGGGGGTGGGAGTGTGTGTGCATGTGCACATTGTGGGGGGGGGGGGGAGGTGTGATGTGCACCATTGTGGGGGTGGGGGGAGTGTGATGTGCACATTGTGGGGGGGGGGAGGGGAGTGTGATGTGCACATTGTGGGGGGGGGGGGAGAGTGTGATGTGTACATTGTGGGGGGAGGGTAGTGTGATGTGCACATGCTGGGGGGGGGGGGGGAGTGTGGATGTGCACATTGTGGGGGGGGGGGGGGGGGTGTGTAGTGTGATGTGCACATTGTTGGGGGGGGGAGTGTGATGTGCCCATTGTGGGGGGGGGGAGTGTTGATGTGCCATTGTGGGGGGGGGGGGGGAGTGTGATGTGCACATTGTGGGGGGAGGGGAGTGTTGATGTGCACATTGTGGGGGATGGGTGGGGGGGGGACGTGTGATGTGAACAATTGTGGGGGGGGAGGGGAGTGTGATGTGCACATTGAGGGGGGAGGGGGACGTGTGATGTGCACATTGTGGGGTGGGGGGGGGGGGTGAGTGGTGGATGTGCACATTGTGGGGGGGGGAGGGGGGGAGTGTGTGTATGCACATGTGTGGGGAGGGGGAGGGTGTGTGCACATGTGGGGGGGGGGGGGGATGAGTTGTGATGTGACATTGTGGGGGGGGGGGGGAGTGTGATGTGCACATTGTGGGGGGAGGGGAGTGTGATGTGCACATTGTGGGGGGGGGGGGAGTGTGAGGTGCACATTGTGGGGGGGGGGGGGGAGTGTGACTGTGCACATTGTGGGGGGGGGGGGGGGAGAGTGTGATGTGCACATTGTGGGGGGGGGAGTGTGATGTGAATCATTGTGGGGGGGGGGGGGTGTGGTTTGAGGTGAGCGGAGAGAGGGTTATAAATATGGAGTGATGTGGGAGGGGGAGGAAAGGAAGGTGGGGATCCAAGGCCACTCGATACGGTGGGGAGAGAGAGGGGAGAGGGGGGGAGAGAGGGGGAGAGAGAGGGGGGGAGAGAGTGGGGAGAGCAGAGGGGGTGAGAGAGGGGGGGAGAGAGAGGGGAGGCGAGGGGGGGGAGAAGGGGGAGAGACAGGGGTGCAGAGAGGGGGGGAGATGGAGGAGAGAGGAGAGGGGGGGAGGAGGGGGGGAGAGAGACTGGGGGGGAGAGAGGGGGGGGAGAGAGGGGAGTGAGAGGGGAGAGAGAGGGGAGAGGGGGGTGTGAGAGGGGGGGAGAGAGGTGGGTGAAGAGGGGTGAGAGAGGGGGGGAAGAGAGTGAGAGGGGAAAGAGGGGGGGGAAAGGGGGGGAGGGAGGGGAGAGAGAGGGGGGGAGATTGCGACCTTCAGTTGGTCCGCCTATTTCGACTAATGCAATCGACCCCGGCGAGCACAACAAATAGATCAAAATTAGAACAAGTTGTTCGTGCGCACACGCAAGGAGAGAGGGGGGGGAGGGGGAGGAGGGGGGGGCGGAGAGGGGTGGGGGGGAGGGGGGAGAGGGCGAGGGGGGGCGGGAGAGGGCGAGAGGGAGGGGAAGAGGGGATGGGGGGATATGAGGGGAGGGGGAGAGGGGTAGGGGGGAGAGGGCAGGGGGAAAAGAGGGGAGGGGGAAAGAAAGGGGAGGGGGGAGAGGGGAGGGGGGGAGGGAGGGGGGGAGGGGAGGGGGAAAAGAAGGGGGGAAAAAAGAGGGGAGGGGAGGAGGGGGGAGACAGAAGAGGGGTGAGGGGGGGGGAGGGGAGGGGGGAGAGAGGGGAGGGGGGTGGGATGAGGGGGGGTGAGGGGAGGGGGGAGTATGTTCCTGTGCAGGAGGGGAGGTTCTCTCCAGGGGGAGTGTACGTGTATGTGGGGGGGAGAGGGGGCTTGTCGAGGGTTTAGGCAGGGGATGCTGTGTGAGCAGGTAGATGGGGGTGCGGGTCGGCGGGGGTGGGGGGGGCAGCGGGGGTGGGGGTGGTGGAGGGATACGGAGTGTGTTTAGAAGGTTCAGGGCAGGAGGTTAGTGAGCAGGTAGAGGGTGCACCACAGCAGCGAGTTGGTACCATCCAGCGCCAGCAGCAGGAAGAGCAGGGCCATGCAGCATAAGATAGAGCGGGAGGTCAGAGCTGCAGCCTCCTTCAGCGTGGCCAAGGACTGTGTGGTCAGGCCTGACCCCCTCCCCCTCCAACCCGCTCTCCCCCCTCCCCAAACAGCTCTCCCCACTCCCCAAACCCCCCCCCCTCAGCCTGGACCTCTACTCTCCCCCCTCTCCCTGGTCCCCCTCCTCTCCTGCTCCTCCCCCCCCCTCCTCTCCCCCTTTCTACCCCCTCCTCCTCACTCTCCCATAATCTCCCCTCTCCTCATCAACCCCACCCCCTTCCTCTCCCCCTCCCTCTCCCCACAGTCTCCACACATCCGCTCCGCCGCCGATTACCCGCCTCTCCCTCCTCCCCTCTCCCCTCCTTCCCCCCTCCCTCCTTTCCCTTCTCCCCCCTCCTCTCCCCTCTCCTCTCCCCCCTCTCCCCTCATCCTCCTCTCTCCCTCCCTCTCCCCTCTCCTCCTCTCTCCTCCTCCTCTCCCCACTATCTCCCCTTCCTCATCCACCCCCTCCTCCATCTCCCCCACAGTCTCCCCCCTCCTCGTGTCTCCCACCCCTCGGGCACCAGGGTCCAGGGGGGCAACAGCGGTGGAGGGTCGGGGGGCAACGAGCTGGGGCCAGGGTCAGCTCGAGCCAGATCCCTTCCCACCCCCTGCTCCTCCCGCTCCTCTCCCCCCGTCACCTCCTGCTCTCCAGTTCCTGCCCCGCTCCCTCGCCAAGTCTCTCCCCTCCCCACCTTCCCCCTCCCCCTCTTTTTCCCTCTCCTCCCCTTATACCTCCCTCCCCCCCCCCTCCCCCTCCCCCTCCCCGTTGGTCCAGGGGGGAAGAGGGGGGGAAGGAAAAAATAGACACTGAGGACCCCTCCGTCCCCCTCCAGCAGCCCCCGCTCGGGTTCTTGAGGGGACACCCCTCCCCCTCCCCCCCCCCTCCCCCTCCCCCCCTTCCCCTCCTCCTCCTTCCAGTCTTCGGCCCCTCCATGGTCTGGGGAAGGCGAGGCGGTCTAGGCGGCGTTTTTGAACGGCGTTCCTCCGGGAGAGGGGGGGGCGTCTGGAGCTGGCTGACTTGGACCACGGGGATCTATGAGAGAGGGGGAGAGAGGGGGAGGGAGGGAGGAAGGGGGGGGGAGAGCAGAGGGGGGGAAGAGGGGGGTGAGAGAGGGGGGAGAGGGGAGAGAGTAAGTAAGTAAGTAAGTTTATTGGCCAAGTATTCACATACAAGGAATTTGCCTTGGTGCTCCGCCCACAAGAAACAACATGACATACAGTGACAGTTACGAATAACTCAGAAAACATTAAAAATAATAAAACATTAATGATAAAACACCATTGATCAAGCATGTGAACCGACAAAATACCGGATCAAAGGGAGGAGAGGGGAGGGGGAGAGGAGGGGGGGGAGAGAGGGGGGGGAGGGGGGAGGGGGGAGGGGGGGAGGGGGGGAGATTAAGTACAATTATTGGCCAAGTATTCACATACAGTCACAGTTACGAATGACTCAGAAAACACTAAACATTAATAATAATAAAACATTAATTGATAAAACACCATTAATCAAGCAAGGGAGAGAGGGAAAGAGAGAGGAGAGAGGGAGGGGAGGGGGGGGGGAAAGATGGGAGGGGGAGAAGATAGGGGGAGAGGAGAGGGGGAGAGGGAGGGGGGATGGGTGAGAGGGGGGAGACGACGAGGGGGAGGAGAGAGAGAGGGGAGGGAGGAGGTGGGAGTGGGTGGGGGGGGAGTGGGTGGGGGGGAGTGGGTGGGGGGGGAGGGAGGTTGGGGGGGAGGAGAGTTTTCAGTGGACGGTTGCAACAGATTCCTCCTCAACGAAACTGCCATTTGGCCCGTCAAATTCCTACTAGCTCGGTTCAATTACAGTCCCCTGTAACTGCCCCCCCCCCCCCTTCTTGAGGAATCGCCCCTATTTCTCCCCTCCTCCCCACTGACCCTGCATTGGGTATCCGGGAGAACGTGCAAACTCCACACAGACAGCCACGCTGGAGGCCGGGGCTGGGAGGCAACAGGTCCACCCGCCGCTGATCCACGCTCCCCATCGCCCCATCCTCCCCCCCAGCCCCGTGCAGCCCACCCCCTCTTGCGGTGGGGGGGAGGGAGGGGGGGGGGTGTGGGGTGAGGGGTGTGTGTGAAGGAGGGGAGGGGGAGGGGAGGGGGGGGTGGGGGGGTGAAGGGGCGGGTGGGTGGGGGGGGGAGGGGGGGTGGGTGTGAGAGGGTGGGAGGGGGGTTGTGGGAGGGGGGGGGGTGGTGGTGTGGGGGAGGGGGGGTGGGGTGAGAGGGTGTGTTTGGTTGGGGGGTGTGGGGAGGGGGGGTGGGGGGAGGGGTGAGGGGGCTGTGTGGTAAGGGGTGGGGGGTTGGGGGGGGGTGGGGTGGGGAGGGTGTGTGTGGTTGAGGGGGGGTGGGGTGTGGGGGGAGGGGGGGGGGGTGAGGGGGTCGTGTGGGAGGGGTGGGGGGTGGGTGGGAGGGTGGGGGTTGTGTGGGACGGAGGGGTGCGGGTGCTAATACCGTGAGGGGGGTGTCTTGTGGGGGAGGGGGTGTGTGGGAGGGGTGGGGATGGGGGGTGGGGTGAGGGGGTGGTGGAGGGGGGGTGGGAGAGGGTGGGGAGGGGGGGTGAGGGGGTGTGTGGGGGTGTGGTCCACGGGGATGGGGTGTGTGGGAGGGGTGTGGGGGGGGGTGTGGGGGGAGGGGGGGGAGGGGTGGCGTGGTGGGGAGGGGGGGTGGAGGGAGGGGGTGTGTGGGAGGTGGTGGGGGGGTGGGGGTGAGCGGGGCGGGGGGGAGGGGGTTGTGTGGGGTGAGGGGGGGGGGAGGGGGTTGTGTGGGAGGGGTGGGGGGGTGGGGGGTGGGGTGGGGGGGGATGGTGTGAGGGGGTGAGGGGGGTGGGGGGAGGGTTGGGGGGTGTGTGAGGAGGTGGGTGAGGGGGTGTGTGGGGAGGGGTGGGGGGTGGGGGGAGGGGTGAGGGGGTGGAGGGGTGGGGGGTGGGGGGAGGGGGGGTGTGGTGGGAGGTGATGGGGGGGTGGGGGGGGGTGGGGAGGTGGGGGAGGGGTTGGGGGGTGGGGTGGGCAGGGGTGGGGTGGGGGGGTGGGGGTGAGGGTGTGTGTGGGGAGGGGGTGGGGGGGCCGTACCTGCAGGATGCTCCGTGGGGGTGGGGGCTGGTCAGTCGAGCTCTCGTTGGTCCCGTCTGTGGACACAGGACACCGAGTGAGACCCCGCCTGACCGCTGACCCCTCGCCCCCCCACCTTCTCTCACCGCCCCCCCGTTCACTGAGGTTCTCCTCAAACGCCGTCGGTGGATGATGATGGGGGGGGGGGTTTGGGGGGAGTGAGTGACGGGGAGTCAGGTGACATCCATGATGTTACACGGTGATGTCATCGGTTAGTGACGTCATTGGTCGATGATGTCACCGGTGATGACGTCACCAGGGTGAAGTCATCAGTCAGCTGATGTCACGGTTCGATTATGTCACTGATGTAATGGTCGCTGATGATGTCACGGTCGATGTCATGGTCGCTGATGTCATGAGTCACCGGTCGCTGATGTCACTGGTCGCTGATGTCACGGTTCGATTATTCACCGGTCGCTGATGACTTGTCGCTCGTATCGGTCTCTGATGTCACTGGTCAATGATGTAATGCGACGATGTCACTGTGTGATGCCGTGTGACATCACCGCCCAGTGGTGGGGGGGTCACGGTGTGGGTGTGGGGGTCACAAACACATTGCCCAGGGGAACCCCCCCACCCCCCACCCCCGTCCCTAGACCGACCCCCCTTACACACAGTGTGTGTGTGTGTGTGTGTGCGTGATGTGTGTGACCGTGTGTACCCGTGTGCTGTGGTGTGTGTGTGTGTCTGTGCCATGTGTGTGGTGTGCAGTGTGTCGTTGTGTGCATGTTGTGCGTGTGTGTGTGTGTGTGTCCGTGTGTGTGCGTCCGTGATGTGTGTGCGTGCCGTGTGTGTGGTGTCCTTGCGTGTGTGTGCATGTGTGTGTGTGATGTGTGCGTGTGTGCAGTGTGTGCGTGTGTGCGTGTGTGCATGTGTGTGTGTGTTCATGTGTGTCGTGCCGTGCGTGTGTGCATGTGTGTGCGTGTGTGCGTAGTGCGTGTTGTGGCGTTGTGTGCATGTGTGTCCGTGCGTGTGTGTGTGTGCGTGTGCACCCTGACACACATGTTACTCCCACCCCTCCAGCGGAGTGGCGGACAGAGAGTGTTACTGTGTGTGGGAGATTGGGATAGATTCACACTCTAACCTCCCCTCCCCCACCCTCCCCCACCCCTCAGCCCAGCGATGGCCCTACCATCATCCCACATGTCTGGGCTCTCCCGACCTTCCTCACGCTCTTGCCACCTGCCAACAATGGGGGGGGGGGGGGGGCGGGGGGGTGGGAGGGAGGGAAGAGAGAGAAAAAAAAAGAGAGGGAGAAAGGAGAGGGAAAAGAGATAAAAGAGAGGGTGGAGAGAGGGGGGAGAGGGAGGGGGGAGAGGGAGGGAGGGGAGAGGGATGGGGAGAGGGAGAGGGGGGAGGGGGGGGGGGACAGTGGGAGAGGGAGAGGGGGAGGGAGAGGGGGGAGGGGGGGAGAGGGGGGGGAGAGGGGGGGGAGAGGGGGGGGGAGAGGGGGGGGACAGGGGGGGGAGAGGGGGGGAGAGAGGGGGTTGAGGGGGGAGAGAGGGGGGGAGAGGGGGGAGAGAGGGGGGAGAGGGGGGAGAGAGGGGGGGAGAGAGAGAGAGAGAACACGTTATCTTGGTGTCAGCAGCATCTGCCCCTCATTCCCCACGACAGCCAACTCCCCCAACTTGTTCGTACACTTAATGTCTCTATATGAGCGGGAAAAGATTTAATAGGAATCTGCGGGGTAACGTTTCCACACAGAGGGTGGTGGGTGTATGGAACGAGCTGCCGGAGGAGGTCGTTGAGGCTGGGACTATCCCGACGTTTAATAATGAGTTGGACAGGTACATGGATAGGACAGGTTTGGAGGGATATGGACCAAGCGCAGGCAGGTGGGACTGGTGTAGATGGGGCACGTTGGGCTAGTGTGGGCAGGTTGGGCTGAAGGAAGGGCCTGTTTCTGTGCTGGGTGACTCTGTGACTCTAACACAATGCTCATTCAATAATTAGGGTTAGATTTAGTTTTAGAAACAGGCCCTTCAGCCCATCAAATCCGTGCAGGCCAGCGATCAGTTTACAGTTGGGTTTATTGTCCCGTGTGCTGTGGTTTCAGTGAAAAGCTGTTGTTGCGCACGAACCAGTCAGCGGAATGATTACAATCCAGATACAAGATTGTTCCCGATGTTGGGGAAGTCCAGGACAAGGGGTCACAGCTTAAACATAAGGGGGAATTCCTTTAAGACTGAGATGAGAAAGACTTTTTTCACACAGAGAGTGGTGAGTCTCTGGAACTCTCTGCCACAGAGGGTAGTTGAGGCCAGTTCGTTGGCTATATTTAAGAGGGAGTTAGATGTGGCCCTTGTGGCTGAAGGGATCAGGGGGTATGGAGAGAAGGCAGGTACGGGATACTGAGTTGGATGATCTGCCGTGATCATATTGAATGGCGGTGCAGGCTGGAAGGGCCGAATGGCCTCTACTCCTGCACCTAATTTCTGTGTTTCTATAAAGGGAATAACGTTTAGTGCAAGGTAAAGCCAGCAAAGTCCGATCAAGTACACCACCTCTATCCTACACGCAGGGGACAATTTACAATTCTTACGAAGTCAATTAACCTACAAATCCGCACGTCTTTGGAGTGTGGGAGGAAACCGGAGCGCCCGGAGAAAACCCACGCAGTCACAGGGCAAACTCCGTAAAGACAGCACCCGTGGTCAGACAATATAGACAATAGGTGCAGGAGTAGAGGCCATTCGGCCCTTCCAGCCAGCACCGCCATTCAATGTGATCACGGCTGATCGTCCCCAATCAGTTCCCCGTTCCTGCCTTCTCCCCATATCCCCTGACTCCGCTATCTTTAAGAGCCCTATCTAGCTCTCCCTTGAAAACCGGCCTCCACCGCCCTCTGAGGCAGAGAATTCCACAGACTCACCACTCTCTGGGTGAAAAAGTGTTTCCTCGTCTCCGTTCTAAATGGCCGACCCCTTATTCTTAAACTGTGTGTGTGGCCCCTGGTTCTGGACTCCCCCAACATCGGGAACATGTTTCCTGCCTCTCGCGTGTCCAAGCCCTTAACAATCTTACACGTTTCAATAAGTTCCCCTCTCATCCTTCTAAACTCCAGAGTGTACAAGCCCAGCCGCTCCATTCTCTCAGCATATGACAGTCCCGCCATCCCGGGAATTAACCCGGTGAACCTACGCTGGGCTCCCTCAATAGCAAGGATGTCCTTCCTCAGATTTGGAGAACAAAACGGCACACTGTCAGGATGGAACCTGGGTCTCTGGCGGTGAAGGCAGCAAGTCTAGCAGAGCTCCACCCCGACACTTACTGCACAACTGCAGTGTGTGTGCTTTTTGGGGAGGGGCTATGCCAACTTGGGAGGTTGTTGCTCAGGGAGGAAGGTTGAGGGGAGGGGGAGAGGTTTGCATCAGTGACGTGTCCCAATGCAGGCAGGATCTTGGGCAAGTGGGCAGAGAAGATAGGGAAACCAGCGGACATGGTGGGGAACTTCAAACCCAAACCACCAACGTCACTACTTCCTCAGAAGGCACAGAAAGCTCAGAACAACCCTCACCACCTTCTACAGATGTGCCGCAGAAAGCATTTAATCATAGAAATATAGAAACATAGACAGTAAGTGCAGGAGTAGGCCAGTCGGCCCTTCGAGCCTGCACCGCCATTCAATATGATCATGGCTGATCATCCAGCTCAGTATCCTGTACCTGCCTTCTTAAAAATAGCGGAGTCAGGGGATATGGGGAGAAGGCAGGAACGGGGAACTGATTGGGGACGATCAGCCGTGATCACAGTGAATGGCGGTGCTGGCTGGAAGGGCCAAATGGCCTCTACTCCTGCACCTATTGTCTATTGTCTATTGAGGGAGATTGGAGGAGGGAGATTGGCGAGGGGTGGGTGGAGGTTTCTACTAAAAGGTGGGGTGGGGAACGCCATAATAGCCCTGTCCCACGGTGCGATTTCATTCCAAGAGCTCTCCCGAGTTTAAAAAAAAATCAAGCTCGTGGTAAGCACGGAGAGTGAGCGTAGCGGGTACGTCGGAGCTCGGTGACGTCTCTTAGCACTAGCGGCAGGTACTCGGGAAGACTCGTGAAGATTTTTCAACATGAGCCCCGAGTACCGACGGGTGGCCATTACCGTAAATCTCCGAGTCCGAATCAGGGCAAACTCGTGAGAACTCTTGGAATGAACACGTACAGTGGGACAGGGCTTTAACTTGACCTCAGCTTACTAAAATATAGAAACATAGAAACATAGACAATAGGTGCAGGAGTAGGCCATTCGGCCCTTCGAGCCTGCACCGCCATTCAATATGATCACGGCTGATCATCCAACTCAGTATCCCGTACCTGCCTTCTCTCCATACCCCCTGATCCCTTTAGCCACAAGGGCCACATCTAACTCCCTCTTAAATATAGCCAATGAACTGGCCTCAACTACCTTCTGTGGCAGAGAATTCCACAGATTCACCACTCTCTGTGTGAAAAATGTTTTCCTCATCTCGGTCCTAAAAGACTTCCCCCTTATCCTTAAACTGTGACCCCTTGTTCTGGATTTCCCCAACATCGGGAACAATCTTCCTGCATCTAGCCTGTCCAACCCCTTAAGAATTTTGTAAGTTTCTATAAGATCCCCCCTCAATCTTCTAAATTCTAGCGAGTACAAGCCGAGTCTATCCAGTCTTTCTTCATATGGAAGTCCTGACATCCCAGGAATCAGTCTGGTATGTATCAGTCAGTGTGTGATGCATCCCGGATCAATTGGTTTGGGAACAGCCCAGTCCAAGACCCAGAAGAAATCGCAGAGAGTTGTGGACAGTTGCAGCCCAGACCGTCACGCACACACACAAACCAACCTCCCTTCCATCCATCGCCTCCATCTACACCTCACGCTGCCTGGGCAAGGCCGGCAGCATCGTCACGGACCAGTCTCACCCCCGGCCACTCCCTCTTCCCCCCTCTCCCATCGGGCAAGAGGTGCAGAAGTGTGAAAACACACGCACACACCTCCAGATTCAGGGACAGTTTTTTCCCGGCAACTGAACCGTCCTCTCACCAACTAGAGAGCGGTCCTGACCTCCCATCTACCTCACTGGAGACCCTCGGACTATCTTCAATCGGATTTTACTGGACCTTATCTTGAACTAAACGTTATTCCCTTTATCCCGTGCACTCTACACTGTGGACAGCTCGATTGTAATCATGTATTGTCTTTACGTTGGCTGGATAGCACGCAAGCTTTTCAGTGCACAATAGACAACAGGTGCAGGAGTAGAGGCCATTCGGCCCTTCGAGCCAGAACCACCATTCACTGTGATCACGGCTGATCATCCCCAATCAGTTCCCCGTTCCTGCCTTCTCCCCATATCCCCTGACTCCGCTATCTTTAAGAGCCCTATCTAGCTCTCTCTTGAAAGCATCCAGAGAACCGGCCTCCACCGCCCTCTGAGGCAGAGAATTCCACAGACTCACCACTCTCTGTGAGAAAAAGTGTTTCCTCGTCTCCGTTCTAAATGGCCGACTCCTTATTCTTAAACTGTGTGTGTGTGTGGCCCCTGGTTCTGGACTCCCCCAACATCGGGAATGTGTTTCCTGCCTCTAGCGTGTCCAAACCCTTAATAATCTTATATGTTTCAATGAGATCCCCTCTCATCCTTCTAAACTCCAGAGTGTACAAGCCCAGCCGCTCCATTCTCTCAGCGTATGACAGTCCCGCCATCCTGGGAATTAACCCGGTGAACCTACGCTGGGCTCCCACAGTAGCATGGACAGGTAAGAGGATAGGAAACGTTTGGAGGGATACAGACCAAATGTGGGCAGGTGGGACTAGTGTAGATGGGGCATTTGGTCAGCGTGGAGCAGTTGGCCAAAGAGCCTGGTTTCTGTGCTGTCTGACCCTATGACTGTGGCCAGTACGCACTGTGTATTTGACCATGACTTTCAGCCCGCTCTTGACCCAGTGAGGAGATTGGTTCTGTCTTATAGAAACTTACAAAATTCTTAAGGGGTTGGACAGGCTAGATGCAGGAAGATTGTTCCCGATGTTGGGGAAGTCCAGGACAAGGGGTCACAGTTTAAGGATAAGGGGGAATTCCTTTAGGACCAAGATGAGATTTTTTTTTTCACACAGAGAGTGGTGAATCTGTGGAATTCTCTGCCACAGAAGGTAGTTGAGGCCAGTTCATTGGCTATATTTAAGAGGGAGTTAGATGTGGCCCTTGTGGCTAAAGGGATCAGGGGGTATGGAGAGAAGGCAGGTACGGGATACTGAGTTGGATGATCAGCCGTGATCATATTGAATGGTGACGCAGGCTCGAAGGGCCGAATGGCCTCTACTCCTGCGCCTATTGTCTATGTTTCTATGTTTCAATGCCCCCCCCTTGCTTACCCACAGACTATTGTCTATTGTCCTTTAATTCTGAGGCTGTGCCCTCTGGTCCTAGACTCTCCCACTGGTGGAAACATCCTCTCCACATCCACTCTATTCGGGCCTTTCACTATTCAGAGCAACGAGGAAACAGAGAGACTCTGGATGCTGAGAATAGCCGGAGGATATAGGCCTACGCAGGGTATAAATAGTTCTTGCTGGACAGGGGCCAGGGAGTTGCTGAACGAGACGAGAGATCTGTCCTGGGTAAATTAGGACTGGGGCCCGTTGGAAAAAGTGACGGCAGTAATGGAGACTGTCACGGAATGGAGTCCCGTGGGCTGGAGCCCGGGGTGATTCCCACAGGGGGAGAGAGGAGGGGGGTCGGGGGGGAGGAGCGAGACTAAAGCTGGATGAGGGGAACAGGTGGCAGGTTTTGTCTAGTTTAGTCCAGAGATAGAGCGCGGAAACAGGCCCTTCGGCCCACCGGGTCCGTGCCGGACTGCGATCCCCGCACACCAACACTATCCCACACACTCTAGGGACAATTTTTACATTTATACCGAGCCAATTGACCTACAGACCTGTACATCTTTGGAGCTGATAGCCTGACTGAGAACCAACTCCTTACCGAACAGTGGGCGGCCTGGATAGAGCGGATGCGGAGAGGATGTTTCCACTAGTGGGAGAGTCTAGGACCAGAGGGCACGGCCTCAGAATTAAAGGACATTCAAGGAGACGAGGAGGAATTTCTTTAGTTAGAGGACGGTGAACGAACGTACAGGGGAGGAACTGGTCTGCCCTTGTGTGGAGCTAGTACAGGCTCGGCAGGCTGAATGGCCTCTTCTTTCACCTTAACCCGCAGGGGAAACAACTCTCTAACCAACCCTCCCCTCCATTCCTCTCCCGACTGAAAGATAGCCACAAAGAGCTGGAGTAACTCAGCGGGACGGGCAGCATCTGTGGAGAGAAGGAATGGGTGACGTTTCAGGTCGAGACCCTTCTTCAGACCAGACCATGTCCCGATGTACCCATCTCCCCCTCCCCTCCCCTCCCCTCCCAGACTACCGCCTGGCCTCACGGTGGAGCAGCGGGTAGAGCTGCTGCCTCACAGCGGCAGAGAGCCGGGTTCCATCCTGACCACGGGTGCTGCCTGTGCGGAGTTTGAACGTTCTCCTCGTGACCGCGTGGGTTTTCTCCGAGAGCTCTGGTTTCCTCCCCACAGTCCAAAGACGTGCGGGTTTGTAGGTCAATTGGATCGGTCTCCTAATTTGAGGAAGGACATCCTTGTGATTGAGGCAGTGCAGCGTAGGTTCACCAGATTGATCCCTGGGATGGCGGGACTGTCATATGAGGAAAGATTGAAAAGACTGGGCTTGTATTCACTGGAGTTTAGAAGGATGAGGGGAATCTTAAAGAAACATATAAAATTATAAAAGGACTGGACAAGCTAGATGCAGGAAAAATGTTCCCAATGTGGGGCGAGTCCAGAAACAGAGGCCACACAGTCTTAGAATAAAGGGGAGGCCATTTAAGACTGAGGTGAGAAAAATCTTTTCCACCCAGAGAGTTGAGAATTTGTGGAATTCCCTGCCACAGAGGACAGTGGAGGCCAAGTCACTGGATGGATTTAAGAGAGAGTTAGATAGAGCTCTAGGGGCTGGTGGAGTCAAGGGATATGGGGAGAAGGCAGGCACGGGTTATTGATTGGGGACGATCAGCCATGATCACAATGAATGGCGGTGCTGGCTCGGAGGGCTGAATGGCCTCCTCCTGCACCTATTTTATATGTTTCCATGTTATAATTTAAAAAATGTCGCTAGTGTGCGTAGGATAGTGTTGGCGCACGGGGATCGCTGGTCAGCATGGACTCGGTAGGCCGAAGGGCCTGTTTCCACGCTGTATCTCCAAATAAACTAAACATGAAAGGGGGTAGGAGTGTTACACCACTGGTTGGGGGCAGCAGAGGGGAGATGGCAGGGGTAACATCTCAGTTCACAGGGCAGTTGGGGGGGGGGAGGGTGAGCGGACAATAGACAATAGGTGCAGGAGTAGAGGCCATTCTGCCCTTCAGCACCCCGTTCCTGCCTTCTCCCCATATCCCCTGATTCCGTTAGCCCCAAGAGCTAAATCTAACTCTCTCTTGAAAACATCCAGTGAACCGGCCTCCACCGCCGTCTGTGGCAGAGAATCCCACAGATTCACACAACTCCCTGGGTGGAAAAGTTTCTCCTCATCTCAGTCCTAAATGGCCAATCCCTTATTCTTAAACAGTGTGTGACTCCCTCTACCACCCCACTCCCCACCCTATCTCCCTCAATAGACAATAGGTGCAGGAGTAGAGGCCATTCGGCCCTTCGAGCCAGCCCGCCATTTAATGAGATCATCCCCAATCAGTTCCCCGTCTCTCCATATCCCCTGACTCCGCTATCTTTAAGAGCCCTAGCTAGCTCTCTCTCGAAAGCATCCAGAGAACCGGCCTCCACCGCCCTCTGAGGCAGAGAATTCCACAGACTCACACCTCTCTGTGAGAAAAAGTGTTTCCTCATCTCCGTTCTAAATGGCCGGAACCCTTATTCTTAAACTGTGTGTGTGGCCCCTGGTTCTGGACTCCCCCAACATCGGGAACATGTTTCCTGCCTCTGGCGTGTCCAAACCCTTAACAATCTTATATGTTTCAATAAGATCCCCTTTCATCCTTCTAAACTCCAGAGTGTGCAAGCCCAGCCGCTCCATTCTCTCAGCGTATGACAGTCCCGCCATCCCGGGGATTAACCTTGTATGGCAGAATAGACTAGATGGCCCGAATGGCCTAATTCTGCTCCTCTCACATATGACACAGGGAAAGTGAGTGCGGGGCCATTTAGAGACGCATGGGTACGGGGGGGGGGGGGGGGAGAGAAGGCATCTCGGGGCAGGAGAGCCTTGGCCGACCTTGTGTGACTGGAGGTCAGGCAGCGGGAGCTGGGCCAGGGCGGTCAGGCAGCGGGAAGTCCAGACTGTGGCGGGGCAGACGAGAAGGTGCTTGCTGTCAATGTCTGGGAGGTGGGGGGGGGGGGGGGGGGGGGAGAGAGGGAGAGGGCACAATAATTTAGTTTAGCCAGAGGGGAAGAGCGTGGCCCAGAGTGGGGGGGGGAGAGCCGCGCTGTGTGGGGAGGGGCAATGAGGGACCTCTTCTCTCCCCCCCACGTTGGCTAGCACAGTCTAGATGGGCTGAAGCGCCTGTCAATAACAGTCTGAAGAAGGGTCTCGTCCCAAAACGCTTCCCATTCCTTCGCTCCACAGATGCTGCCCGTCCCGCTGAGTTACTCCAGCATTTTGTGGCTACCTTCATGTCAGGACAGGAATGGAGGGGAGGGTTGGTCAGAGAGTTGTGTCCCCTGTGTGTTAAGAAGTGAAAGAAGAGGCCATTCAGCCTGCCGAGCCTGTACTAGCTCCACACAAGGGCAGACCAGTTCCTCCCCTGTACGTTCGTTCACCGTCCTCTGACTAAAGAAATTCCTCCTCATCTCCTTCCTAATGGAACGTCCTTTAATTCTGAGGCCGTGCCTGTGTCTGCCTTCGATCGTGTCTACCTTTGATTTAAACCAGCATCTGCAGTTCTTTCTTACGCTTGCTTACTCTCTCCCCCTCTCTCTCTCTACTGATTCTGAGGTGGGAAGGGGCTGGCACTGACTCGATGGGCTGAACGGCATGTTACTGTGCTGGATTTCTCTCTGCGAGTCCGGGATGTGGGAAGGGGGGGACGGACAATGGGGGAAGAGTGGACAAGCTCCTCTGAAGAAGGGTCTCGACCCAAAACGCCACCCATTCCTTCACTCCACAGATGCTGCCTGTCCCATAGAAACATAGAAAAACAGGTGCAGGAGGAGGCCATTCGGCCCTTCGAGCCAGCACCGCCATTCATTGTGATCATGGCTGATCGTCCCCAATCAATAACCCGTGCCTGCCTTCTCCCCATATCCCTTGACTCCACTAGCCCCTAGAGCTCTATCTAACTCTCTCTTAAATCCATCCAGTGACTTGGCCTCCACTGCCCTCTGTGGCAGGGAATTCCACAAATTCACAACTCTCTGGGTGAAAATGTTTTTTCTCACATCAGTTTTAAATGGCCTCCCCTTTATTCTAAGACTGTGGCCCCTGGTTCTGGACTCGCCCAACATTGGGAACATTTTTCCTGCATCTAGCCTGTCCAGTCCTTTTATAGTTTTATCTCCCATTTATTCTAAGACTGTGTGGCCCCTGGTTCTGGACTCGCCCAAAATTGGGAACATTTTCCCTGCATCTAGCTTGTCCAGTCCTTTTATAGTTTTATCTCCCCTTTATTCTAAGACTGTGTGGCCCCTGGTTCTGGACTCGCCCAACATTGGGAACATGTTCTCTGCATCTAGCTTGTCCAGTCCTTTTATAATTTTATCTCCCCTTTATTCTAACTCCAGCATTTTGTGTCTATCTTCGGTTCCTCCACGACCACCCCCTCCTCATCTGCACTCCCCACCTGATAGGGCTGGATCTGAGGCAACTTCTCAGCACCAACTTGGTTGAGGTGGGGCTGGGGCAAGGACAGGACGATGGGACCTGTTCCGACGCCCTGCAGACCAGCCTGTAGTTGCTGCCCCGGTTGTTGGCCCATCGGACCTCTCCTGGCGTCTGGTATCGAACCACGAACTCCATGCAAGCTCCGGGGGCGGCGCAGGGCCGGGGGAAGGCGAGGGTGAACGAGAAGAGGTCGGAGCCTCCGTCCGGCGCCGTCTGCAAGTGTCCGGCAGGGTGGTCGTAGTGAGATCGCCAGGAGTCGAGGGTGGCTCGGACTTGCACCGACTTCTGGAAGGAATCGTTCAGCACCCGGACGGTGCCGGCCACTGAGAGGGGATCCTCCTGCCTTGCTATAGCCTCCACCTCAACCCCTTGCTCCTGCAGCCTGGCCCACAGCTCAGAGGGGGAGGAGGGGAGGCTGAAGTCAGGCTGCAGTTGAAATCCGGGCTGTGGTGGCGAGTTCGAGTCCGACCCCTCTCCCTCGGGCTCGCACGGTTCGAACTTGTAGAAGGTCTGCAGATGCACCAGGTCCAGGCCACAGGTGTCGGCGAAACGGACCTTGCGGGTGAGAGATGGGTCTTCAGCCTCCTCCAAGCTGTGGTCTCTCCTCCTGGGGATGGGCGAGGACCTGGGGATGAGATGAACCTTGAATTCTTCCTCTTCCTCATCATCTTCCTCCTCTTCTTCCTCCCCCTCCAGCCCCGGCACTCGCAGCAACAGCAGCCCCGACCCGTCCATTGCCCCAGTCTGTGTCTCTGTCTCTGTCTGTGTCTCTGTGTGTGTCCCAGCTCCGGCCACTGACCAGGGGCCAGCGGTCACTCACACGCCCCCCTCACCAACAGCAGTGGAGGATGTAGCAAACCCAGGGCCCTGGACCAATCACAGCAGAGATAGATGTAGCAAACCCAGGGCCCTGGACCAATCACAGCAGAGATAGATGTAGCAAACCCAGGGCCCTGGACCAATCACAGCAGAGATAGATGTAGCAAACCCAGGGCCCTGGACCAATCACAGCAGAGATAGATGTAGCAAACCAGAGCCCTGGACCAATCACAGCAGAGATAGATGTAGCAAACCAGAGCCCTGGACCAATCACAGCAGAGATAGATGTAGCCAACCAGAGCTCTTGACCAATCACAGAGAGGTAGATGTAGCCAACCACAGCTCTTGACCAATCACAGCAGAGGTAGATGTAGCCAACCAGAGCCCTTGACCAATTACAGCAGAGATAATGCAGCAACCAAACCCCTGGACCAATCACAGAGCGGCCAGACAAGCCAAGCCTCGCCCCACGGAAGGCTGGACCAATCAGGGCACAGCCACAGCGCGAAGATGGACCAATAGGGTCAACGCTTTGGCATTGGCCAATTGGAAAAGTCAAGTCAGGGACCAATTGGCACAACGCGGGTTGACAGCTTTGGCCAATAGCAAGTCGGCCCAAGGGAGAGATCGGACCAATAGGGTCAAGTAAGTAAGTTTATTGGCCAAGTTTTCACATACAAGGAATTTGCCTCGGTGCTCCGCCCACAGGTAACAACACTAAACATGAATAATAATAAACCATTAATGATAAAACACCATTGATCAAGCATGTGAACCAACAAAATACCGGATCAAAGGGAGGCGACAGGTTTTTGGCTGTTGGGCATTGTATATCTTTATTATAATTTTCCTGAGTACTTGCATACCCAGAGGAAAACGAAAAAGCGTTTCTCAACCATTCAGTGTGTGGTAACAAATAAATAGAAATAAAGAATAAAAGTACATATATCACGAGTTGCGATCGGCAGTGGCACGACAATGGCTCTGCTTCAGTGTGTCCAGGTTGGTGTTTGGTGCGCGATACTTTGGCAGGGGGCAAAGTCCGTTTATCAGTCTAATTGCCTGCGGGAAGAAGCTGAGGAGCATCCTGCTGGTTTTGCAGCTGATGCTCCTGTACCTCTTCCCAGATGGCAGGATGGAGAATATGTGATGCGATGGGTGGTAGGGGTCTTTGATGATGCAGATGGCTCTGCTAATACATCTCTTCCTGTATATGTCCAGCAATAAAGGGAGTGGAGCACCAATAATCCTGCTGGCGGTCTTCACAATCCTGTCCAGTTGGTGCCGTTCGTACGCCTTGCAGCTCCCAAACCAGGAGGTGATGCCGTAGGTTAATGTGCTCTCGATTGTCCCCCTATAAAAAGTTGGTAGGTGTGCAGTGGGGAGACCTGCTTTCCGTAGTCTACGGAGAGGGTGTAGTCGCTGCTGGGCTCTCTTGACCAGTGCTGTGGTGTTGGTCGTGGATGTCAGGTCATCTGACAGGTGGAGTCCTAGGAACTTCACACTGCTGACCCTTTCCACATCAGCTCTATCGATGTGCAGAGGTGTATGGCGTTGTTTTCCCGCCCTCCTGAAGTCAACCACCATCTCCGTCGTTTTTCCCACGTTGAGAATGAGGTTGTGGGATTTGCACCATCCTGTGAGCAGCTCCACCTCCATCCTGTACGCCGACTCATCATTGTCACTGATGAGACCCACCACTGTTGTGTCATCAGCGAACTTGTTGATGAAGTTGTTGTTGAGTCTAGCAGTACAGTCGTGTGTAAGCAGACTAAATAGCAGGGGGCTTAGGACACAGCCTTGGGGCGAGCCAGTGCTCACGGCTATGGTTTTTGATGTCCTACTGCCCACCCTGACTGTCTGCTGCCGTTGCGATAGAAAGTTCAGGACCCAGTTACATGTGCCAGCATCAACCCCCAATAACTCCAACTTCTCCACCAGCTGCTGCGGAATGATTGTGTTAAAAGCAGAGCTGAAGTCTATGAAGAGGATCCTGGCATAAGTATTTTTCCGATCAAGGTGTGGCAGTACGAGGTTCAGTGTTGTTGAGACTGCATCCTCTGTGGATCGGTTGGCTCTGTAGGCGAACTGCAGTTGGTCTAGGTCGGCAGGTAGGCTATTTCTGATATGCTGCACAACCAGTCGCTCAAAACACTTCATTACTATGGGTGTTAGAGCCACTGGTGGAAAGTCATTATGGCAGGCTGGGTTTGGTTTCTTCGGGACAGGAACGATGGTGGCACTCTTAAGACAGTTGGGCACTACTGCCTGGCTGAGCGAGGTGTTAAAAATGTCTGTGAAGACATCTTTCAGTTGCTCGGTGCAATCTCTTAGCACGCACCCAGGAATGTTGTCCGGCCCTGTGGCTTTGCGTGGGTTGATGCTGGCAAAGGCCTTTTTAACTCCGGCTGCGGACAGTCTGAGCGACTGGTCACTGGGAGATGGCAGTAGTGCACGTGTCTGGGTGCTGTTTTTAACCTCAAACCGTGCGTAGAACTCGTTCAGTTCATCTGGTAGAGAGGGGTCGTTTTGGCATATCCGCAGTGGGGGGGGGGGTTTGTAGTCAGTGATGGTATGAAATCCCTGCCACAAGCGACGTGTGTCTTTGTCATTTGTGAAGTGACTATTAAGTTTTTGTCCATACAGCCTCTTCGCTTCCCTGGATAAGTTACTCCTTGCCAGTTTGTATGCTGCGTTGTCTCCAGATTTAAATGCAGCATTCCGGATTCCCAGTAGGGAACACACTTCCCCAGTTAGCCAGGGTACTGATTGGCACGCCTCCTGACGGTTTTTACCACCGTTACATCCTCGATGCATTTATTGATGTATCTGATGACGGAATCTGTGTATTCTTGGAGGTTGATGCCACTGTCATCTGTTGCTGCCTCTCTGAAGATGGCCCACTGCGTGGTTTCTAAACAGTCCTGTAGTGCCTCGGTAGCTCCCTGTGGCCATGTTCTGACTTCTTTGACCGTTGGCCTGTCCTGTTTCACCCTGGGTCTGTATGCAGGTGTGAGCATAACCGCTAGGTGGTCAGAGTTGCCGATATGGGGGCGGGGGGCTACTTTATATGCATCTTTAATGTTGGTGTACACCAGATCTAGTTTGTTCATTCCCCTGGTCGCAATGTTACGTGCTGGTAGAATTTAGGCAGGACAGAAGTAAGACTTGCCTGGTTGAAATCCCCAGCTGCCATGAAGAAAGCATCTGGATGTTCCCTCTGCTGCTCACTGATGTCCGGCTGTGGCGGCTTTGACAGTCCGGAGTCGCCTTCCAGAGGGAAGTGATTCAAAGAGTTTGTGGCCAGGGTGAGAGGGGTCAGAGATGATCTTGCCCGCTCGCTTCCTGGCCCTTGCAGTGTACAGTTCATCAATGAAGGGAAGGTTGCAGCCAATAATCTCTGCTGATCGGACGATTCGCTGCAGCCCCCGGGTGTCGTGCTTGGTGGCTGAGCCAAACCAGACCATGATGGAGAAGGTCAACATAGAGACATGGACCATAGGTGCAGGAGGAGGCCATTCAGCCCTTCTAGCCAGCACCGCCATTCACTATGACAATAGACAATGGGTGCAGGAGTAGACCATTCGGCCCTTCCAGCCAGCACCGCCATTCAATAGATAATAGACAATAGGTGCAGGAGGAGGCCATTCGGCCCTTCCACCCAGCACCGCCATTCAATATGATCACGGCTGATCATCCACAATCAGTACCCCGTTCCTGCCTTCTCCTCATATCCCTTGATTCCGTTAGCCCCAACAACTAAATCTAACTTTCCCTTGAAAACATCCAGTGAATCAGCCTCCACTGCTCTCTGTGGCAGAGAATTCCACAGATTCACACAACTCTCTGGGTGGAAATGTCCTCATCTCAGTCCTAAATGGTCTACCCCTCATACTTAAACTGTGTGTGTGGCCCCTGGTTCTGGACTCTCCCAACATCGGTAGCATGTTTCCTGCCTCTAGCGTGTCCAAACCCTTAATAATCTTATATGTTTCAATAAGATCCCCTCTCATCCTTCTAAACTCCAGTGAATACAAGCCCAGCCGACCCATTCTTGTTGTGTAAGAAGGAACTGGTTTAAACTGCAAATAGACACAAAAAGCTGGAGTAACTCAGCGGGTCAGGCAGCATCTGTGGAGAGAAGGAATGGGTGACATTTCAGGTCGAGACCCTGCTTCAGGCCCATACTTAGAAACATAGAAAATAGGTGCAGGAGGAGGCCATTCGGCCCTTCGAGCCAGCACCGCCATTCATTGTGATCATGGCTGATCGTCCCCTATCAATAACCCGTGCCTGCCTTCTCCCCATATCCCTTGACTCCACTAGCCCCTAGAGCTCTATCTAACTCCCTCTTAAATCCATCCAGTGATTTGGCCTCCACTGCCCTCTGTGGCAGGGAATTCCACAAATTCACAACTCTCTGGGTGAAAAAGTTTTTTCTCACCTCAGTCTTAAATGACCTCCCCTTTATTCTAAGACTGTGGCCCCTGGTTCTGGACTCGCCCCACATTGGGAACATTTTCCCTGCATCTAGCTTGTCCAGTCCTTTTATAATTTTATATGTTTCTATAAGATCCCCCCCTCATCCTTCTAAACTCCAGTGAAGAATTCCTTGCGACAGGCATTGACCCTATTGGACTGTAGACGGGTCTCGACCCGAAACGCCACCCATTCCTTCTCTCCAGAGAAGCTGCCCCTTTGCCCACCGCAAGAAGCTTTTCACTGTACCTCGGTACACGTGACAATAAACTCAACTACACTACTCACCAATTGGAGCAAAGACTGTGACTAAAGACTGAGCCTAAAGGGACCCCCCCCACCCCTCTATCTCCCCTCATCCCCAGGTTGGTGACCGGTTTTCTGGAGCTCCCACAACGGCAGCTTCGTCCGCTGGACTGGAGGGTGGCAGTTTCGGCCGCCCCGGGTCGCATTGTTTGAACCGGCCCGTTTGCGGAGCTCGGATGTGGCCGCTGGACTTACCATCACCCGGCGGGGGGGCCCATCGAAAGCTGGATCGCCTCAACGCAGAGGGAGACGAGGAGGGAAGAAACAAGGACTTTAAGACGTTTGCCTTCCATCACAGTGTGGAGGCGTCTGGTAGACTCACTGTGGTGGATATTAAACATAGAAAATAGGTGCAGGAGTAGAGGCCATTCGGCCCTTCCAGCCTTCACCGCCATTCAATATGATCATGGCTGATCATCCAACTCAGTATCCCGTACCTGCATACCCCCTGATCCCTTTAGCCGCAAGGGCCACATCTAACTCCCTCTTAAATATAGCCAATGAACTGGCCTCCACTACCTTCTGTGGCAGAGAATTCCACAGATTCACCACTCTCTGTGTGAAAAATGATTTTCTCATCTCGGTCCTAAGATAAGACTTCCCCCTTATCCTTAAACTGTGACCCCTTGTTCTGGACTTCCCCAACATCGGGAACAATCTTCCTGCATCTAGCCTGTCCAACCCTTTAAGAATTTTGTACGTTTCTATAAGATCCCCCCTCAATCTTCTAAATTCTAGCGAGTACAAGCCGAGTCTATCCAGTCTTTCTTCATATGGAAGTCCTGCCATCCCAGGAATCAGTCTGGTGAACCTTCTCTGTGCTCCCTCTATGGCAAGAATGTCTTTCCTCAGATTAGGAGACCAGAACTGTACGCAATACTCCAGGTGTGGCCTCACCAAGACCCTGTACAACTGCAGTAGAACCTCCCTGCTCCTATACTCAAATCCTTAAACTGTGTTAAGTGTGTGTTTTGTTAGTTTATTCCATGACTGCAAGGATCACAATTTTGTTCAGACTGAAACGTCTGAATGACTATAAAGGATACTTTATTTACTTCAGCTAGGGAAACCGATTTAGTTTTGTTTAGAGATACAGCATGGAAACAGGCCCTTCAGCCCATCGAGTCCGTGCCGACCAACAACGAGTTCTATCCTACGCACATTGGGGACAATTTACATAAGACTGTTCACCTACAAACCCGCACATCTTTGGAGTGTGGGTGGAAACCGGAGCACTGGGGAAAACCCATTTGGGTCACAGAGCAAACGTACAAACTCCACACAGGCAGCACCCGAGGTCTCTGGCGCAGTGAGGCAGCGGCTCTTGCCACCCTTCCCCCCACCACCACCTTCCCTCCATTCCTTCCTCCAGCTTCACAATTTTCAACACTCCGACCCGCCTGTTTTTTAGAAAAGTCAACATAGAGACATGGACCATAGGAAAAGTTTTACTAGGAGTCTGAGGGTAACTTTTCCACACAGAGGGTGGTGGGTGTATGGGACGAGCTGCCGGTGGAGGTAGCCGAGGCTGGGGACTGTAGCAGCAATTTAAAGATATTTGGGACGGAGTGGCGTTCTCTCCTCACCGCCCCTCCCGTGGCGCAGCGCTGCGCTCTCTCACGGTACATTCCGCGTTCTCATGTCGCCCGCCTGCCTTTCCGCTGAACGCCCAGTTTCTCAGAAGCCGGGCGGTGGAGGGGGGGGGGGGTTTTGTCCTTCGAGCGAAAGGTCGGGTGGATTTTCAGCACGCAACCAGCCAGGAAACCAGACAAGCCCTGCCCTTGACCTTTTACCTGTTTGTCAGGCACCGCTCGCATGTACTTTGTGTTCATGCTCAGGTCTGCCTTGTGTATCGACCTTTCCATGTCGCACGTGATCTGGGAAAACAGATTTGGGGGCTTTTGACGGGGGTGGGGGTGGGGTCAGGGGTCGACTTGCCCTTTTTAAAGTTCACCAGACACAGGAGCATAGAAACATAGAAAATAGGTGCAGGAGTAGACAAAAACAGGAAAGTAGACTATTATCTGAATGGTGTCCGATTAGGAAAAGGGGAGATGTAACGAGTCCTGGGTGTCATGGTACACCAGTCATTGACAGTAGACATGCAGGTGCAGCAGGCAGTGAAGAAAGCGAATGGTATGTTGGCATTCATAGCAAAAGGATTTGAGTACAGGAGCAGGGAGGTTCTACTGCAGTTGTACAGGGCCTTGGTGAGACCACACGTGGAGTATTGCGTACAGTTTTGGTCTCCTAATCTGAGGAAGGACATTATTGCCATAGAGGGAGTACAGAGAAGGTTCATCAGACTGATTCCTGGGATGGCAGGACTGTCATATGAAGAAAGACTGGATAGACTCGGCTTGTACTCGCTGGAATTTAGAAGATTGAGGCTGGTTTCTGTGCTGTCTGACCCTATGACTGTGGCCAGTACGCACTGTGTATTTGACCATGACTTTCAGCCCGCTCTTGACCCAGTGAGGAGATTGGTTCTGTCTTATAGAAACGTACAAAATTCTTAAGGGGTTGGACAGGCTAGATGCAGGAAGATTGTTCCCAATGTTGGGGAAGTCCAGAACAAGGGGTCACAGTTTAAGGATTCGGCCCTTCGAGCCTGCACCGCCATTCAATATGATCATGGTTGATCATCCAACTCAGTATCCTGTATCTTCCTTCTCTCCATACCCCCCTGATCCCTTTAGCCACAAGGGCCACATCTAACTCCCTCTTAAATATAGCCAATGAACTGGCCTCAACTACCTTCTGTGGCAGAGAATTCCACAGATTCACCACTCTCTGTGTGAAAAATGTTTTTCTCATCTCGGTCCTAAAAGATTTCCGCTTTATCCTTAAACTGTGACCCCGTGTTCTGGACTTCCCCAACATCGGGAACAATCTTCCTGCATCTAGCCTGTCCAACCCCTTAAGAATTTTGCAGAATTAGGCCATTCGGCCCATCGAGTCACTGCCCCTCCTCACCGCCCCAATCATGGCTGATCTATCTTTCCTCTCAACCCCATTCTCCTGCCTTCGTCCCATAAGCCCACAGCCATCCGGCTACTAAACACGACATCAAACAAACTCGCAATTATCACAACCTACTGTAGTTTATCTGTTTATTTGTGTGTATATATATGGTCTACGGAATATAGACACACAACTGTTCTGTATGCTTACAATATTCTGATTTTAGTGTGTGAGTGTGTGTGTGAGTGGGTGAGTGTGAGTGAGTGTGAGTGTGTGTGTGAGTGTGAGTGTGTGTGTATATGTGAGCGTGAGTGTGTGAGTGTGAGTGAGTGTGTGCATGTGTGAGCGTGAGTGTGTGAGTGTGTGTGAGTGTTTGTGTGTGAGTGTGTGTGTGAGTGTGAGTGTGTGTGTGTGAGTGTGTGTGAGTGTGTGTGTGAGTGTGTGAGTGTGTGTGAGTGTGAGTGTGTGTGTGTGTGTGAGTGTGTGTGAGTGTGTGTGTGTGTGTGTGTGTGTGCGCGCATGTATGTGAGTGTGTAAGTGTGAGTGTGTGTGAATGTGTGTGTGTGTGAGAGTGTGTGTGTGTGAGTGTGAGTGTGTGTGAGTGTGTGAGTGAGTGTGAGTGAGTGTGTGTGTGAGTGTGTGTGTGTGTGTGTGTGAGTGTGTGTGTGAGTGTGAGTGTGTGTGAGAGTGTGTGTGTGTGAGTGAGTGTGTGTGTGTGTGTGTGTGTGTGTGTGAGTGTGTGTGTGTGTGAGTGAGTGAGTGTGTGAACCAGTGAGGACAATGTTGAGTTTATTTCTACAGCACATGTCTGTGAACAGACACATCCTTCTAAAACCACCCAACGTTCTCCCACGAGCCACAAAGGGCAGCGACATCGAGAGATGTTTTCTCGTAAAGAAGCGAGATTGAAAGGTTATCACTGCATCTGTGGTCGGGGATGTTATTTTGCGTGCTATAAATTTGCCGTGTTTTTTAAGAGGACTTCTTCTGAAGCTCTAGAGGGGCACTGGTGAACTGCAGGAGGCCGGCGAGCTCCCAGGTAATGATCAAACATTCAGCTTTTCCTGTTAGAAAAAGAGACACAGAGTGCTGGAGTAACTCAGCGGGTCAGGCAGCATCTGTGGAGAACATGGATAGGTGACGTTTCACAGAGTGCTGGAGTAACTCAGCGGGTCAGGCAGCATCTGTGGAGAACACGGATAGGTGACGTTTCACAGAGTGCTGGAGTAACTCAGCGGGTCAGGCAGCATCTGTGGAGAACATGGATAGGTGACGTTTCACAGAGTGCTGGAATATCTCAGCGAGTCAGGCAGCATCTCTGGATAGAAAGAATAGGTGATGTTTTGGGTCGAGACCCTTCTTCAGACCTCCAGAGATGCTGTGTGGCCTGCTGAGCTACTCCAGCACCTTGCGTCCGAGGTTGTAAACTAGCATCCGCAGTTCCTTGCTTTTACTTAACAATTGAAGTTTAGCCAGAGGGTGGTGGCGAATCTGTGGGGTTCATTCCCGCAGATGGCGGTGGAGGCCAAATCTCTGGGTATTTTTTAAAGCGGAGTTTGTTGAGTTCTTGATCTGCAAGGGTGTGAAAAATTACAGGGAGAAGGCAGGAGAACGGGGTTGAGAGGGAAAGATAGATCAGCCACGATCAAACGAGATGGACTGAATGACCAAATTCTGCTCGTATGTATTAATAACTGTTTTTCCAACTTTGGACAAGCAGGAGGGCGTGGGGGGGGAGGACGGGGGGGGGGTGGGGAAGAAGAAATATAAATCGGGAGTGATCGGGATTTATTGATGGGAAATTGATTGTAAATATTGATCAGGGTAACAGCCAAGGACTTGCGTGTAACTCGGCGGTATTTTTCGTCTGGAGTTTAAATATTAGAATAATTTTTGATTATTCTAATGATTAGTTTAACTAAAATGATTAGTTTTGGGCTGAGATATCAGACGAGCCGAGCTGCAGGATGTCGAGGGTGTATGGTGGATATCCGTCGGATAGCAGGGAGCGGTGTTAAGGAGATATAGAGGTGCGAGTGCTCTTGCTTCTCGCTGCATTTGGCCTTTTAGACGGGCAGGCGGGCAAGGAGGGAATGGATTGCCTGCAGGAACAGAATCTGGCGTCGACATTGTGGGCGGAATGGCCAGTTCTGTTTTGCGCTGCACCGTTCTGTTTGCTGCAGATGCTGGCTTACACCGGAGATAGACACAAAATGCCGGAGTAACTCAGCAGGACAGGCAGCAGAGAGTGATACAGTGTGGAAACAGGCCCTTCAGCCCAACTTGCCCACACTGCCCAACATGCCCCATGTACACTAGTCCCACCTGCCTGTGCTTGGTCCATATCCCTCCAAACCTGTCCTATCCATGTACCTGTCTAACTGTTTCTTAAACGTTGGGATAGTCCCAGCCTCAACGACCTCCTCCGGCAGCTCGTTCCATACACCCACCACCCTCTGTGTGGAAAAGTTGCCCCTCAGATTCCTATTAAATCTTTTTCCCTTCACCTTGAACCCATGTCCTCTGGTCCTCGATTCCCCTACTCCGGGCAAGAGACTCTGTGCGTCTACCCGATCTATTCCTCTCATGATTTTATCCACCTCTATGAGATCACCCCTCATCCTCCTGCGCTCCATGGAATAGAGACCCAGCCTGCTCAACCTATTCCCTGTAGCTCACACCCTCTAGTCCCGGCAACATCCTCGTAAATCTTCTCTGAACCCTTTCAAGCTTGACAATATCTTTCCAATGATCCCTGAAGAAAAGGAATAGGTGACGTTTCAGGACGAGACGCTTCTTCAGATCCTGTTCCATGTTTGACGGCTGGATCTTAGAAGGATGAGGGGATATTAGAAACACCGTCTAATGAAGGTCTTGGATAGAGTGGATGTGAAGAGGATGTTTCCACTAGTGGGAGAGTCTAGGACCAGAGTACCCGTTGCTGCACTGAAAAAAACAATGTGTTTGTGCGTTGCTTTAGAATAGAGATGAGGAGGAATTTCTTTACTAACAGGACGGTGAATCTGTGGAATTCATCGCCACACACAGATGGCGGAGGAGGCCAAGTCTTTGGTTATTTTTTAAAGCAGAGATTGACAGGTACTTGATAAGCAAGGGCGTCTAATGTTATGGGGAGAAGGCAGGAGAATGGGGTTGAGAGGGGAAGATAGACCGAAGAAGGGTTTCGGCCCAAAACGTTGCCTATTTCCTTCGCTCCATAGATGCTGCTGCACCCGCTGAGTTTCTCCAGCATTTTTGTCTACCTTCGATTTTCCAGCATCTGCAGTTTCTTCTTAAACGATCAGCCAAGATCGAATGGCAGAGCAGACTCGATGGGCCGAATGGCCCAATCCTGCTCCTTTGTCTTTATGAACGTACTCTAGCCAAAAGGGATGTGTGGTGAACTGCCTCGTGCTCTTGTGGAGAAGGGAGGTGAGCGTTGTGGAGTTTAGCGAGAGTGCTGGCGAGATGGGTTGAGTTGGGATGAAGTGGGGGGGGTGGGGGGATAGAATTCAGATCTCTGGCAGAGAATTTGGGGAAAGTTGAATCTTTTATTTTCAAGGTGGATGAAATGCAGCAGAGGCAGCGATCAAATCAAAGGGGCAGGAACTGCAGATGCTGGTTTAAACTGAAGACAGGCACAAAAAGCTGGAGTAACTCAACGGGTCAGGCAGCATCTCTGGAGAAAAGGGTCGAGACCCTTCTTCAGACTGGAATGGGTCTTGACCCGAAACGTCACCTATCCATGTTCTCCACAGATGCTGCCTGACCCGCTGAGTTACTCCAGCACTCTGTGAAACGTCACCTATCCATGTTCTCCACAGATGCTGCCTGACCCGCTGAGTTACTCCAGCTTTTTGTGTTCGGAGACTTGGGTTTTATTGAGAATGGGTGGGGGGAGAGTGGGAGTGCTGGAGTAACTCAGCGAGCGGGTCAGGCAGCATCTGTGGAGACGTTTCAGGTCGGGACCATTCTTCAGATGCTTGGTTGGTGTGGATGAGTTGGGCTGAGGGGCATGTTTAACTGCTCTATGACTCGATGGCATGTCAAGTCTACTCCACCATTCAATCACGGCTGATCGATCTCTCCCTCCTAACCCCATTCTCCTGCCTTCTCCCCATAACCCCTGACACCCGGACTGTTCAAGAATCTATCTATCTCTGCCACTGACTTGTGGCCTCCACAGCCGTCTGTGGCAATGAATTCCACAGATTCACCACCCTCCGACTAAAGAAATTGCTCCTAATCTCCTTCCTAAAGTAACGTCCTTTAATTCTGAGGCTGTGACCTATAGTTCTAGACTCTCCCACTAGTGGAAACATCCATTCTATCAAAGATTTTGGGTTGGAACCTTTCTGAAGAAGGGTCCCGACCCGAAATGTCACCCATCTAATTTTCTCCAGAGTTGCTGCCTGACCCGCTGAGTTCCCCCACCACTTTGCGTCTGTCTATCTTTGGTACAAACCCAGCATCTGCAGATCAGACCGACTTTCAGTCTGGAGGAGGGTCTCGACCTGAAACGTCACCCATTCCTTTTCTCCAGAGATGCTGCCTGTCCCGCTGAGTTACTCCAGCTTTTTGTATCTATCTGGAGTTCTTTGTTTCTGGAGAAAGTTTAAGGGGCGTCTCAGGGATATGGAGGGGGGGAGGGGGGGTGAGGCCGGAAATTGAGGGTGCCTCAGGATGAGTGAGAGAGGGGCGAACACACCGGAGAGAGGGGGGGGCGGGGGGGGCGGAAGGAATATCTTCACTGTGGCCAACGAGGTTGGAAGGGTCGGCTCAGGGAAGTGAGACAAATTCTTCTGGGAAGAGAAGGGGGGTGGGGAGGTGGGAAAGAGGGACTTCCCAGCAGCGGAGAGGGCGGGAGTTTCCCGTAAGGTTTTGGACGCGCGCGGAAATCCCCACGCAGGGCGCCCCGGAAACGTTGGCGGAATGTTTTTTCCGCGGCAGGTGTCAGGGGCCATGTTTCGATGACGGTGAGATTTGGTTTGGGTGGGGGGGGGAAAGGGAGGGCTGCTGCTGACGTGCGTTGAGACAGGGCTGCGGGCGAGGCCCGGGCGGGGAGGAGGGGAAGGTACTTTCTGCATCGGGTTCCGTGGAACCAGACCGTGAGTGCACCCCCCGCCCCCCCCCCCCCCCCCCCCCCCCAACTCTAACTAGGCTTGTATTCACTGGAGTTTAGAAGGATGAGGGGGATCTTAGTGAAGCATATAAAATTATACAAGGACTGGACATGCTAGATGCAGAAAAAATGTTCCCAATGTTGGGCGAGTCCAGAACCAGGGGCCACAGTCTTAGAATAAAGGGGAGGCCATTTAAGACTGAGGTGAGAAAAAATGTTTTCACCCAGAGAGTTGTGAATTTGTGGAATTCCCTGCCACAGAGGGCAGTGGAGGCCAAGTCACTGGATGGATTTAAGAGAGAGTTAGATAGAGCTCTAGGGGCTAGTGGAGTCAAGGGATATGGGGAGAAGGCAGGCACGGGTTATTGATTGGGGATGATCAGCCATGATCACAATGAATGGCGGTGCTGGCTCGAAGGGCAGAATGGCCTCCTCCTGCACCTATTTTCTATGTTTCTATGTTTCTAACTCCCCTGAGACTGGGGCAACAGGACGCTGCGGGAATGGAGGGGGGGCAAAGAAGAGGGAGAAAGCCATGAGTGGGGGGGGGGGGGGGGGGGCAGAGTGTGACTAGCAGACCTGCAGGGGCCACAGAGAGAAGGGCAGGGTCACAAGTTATGGGAGTAGAATTAGGCCATTTGGCCCGTCTAGTCCACTCCGCCATTGAATCATGGCTTATCTCTGCCTCCTAATCCCATTCTCCTGCCTTCTCCCCATAACCCTTAACACCCGTTCTAATCAAGAATTTGTCTATCTCTGCCTTAAAAATATCCATTGACTTGTGGCCTCCACAGCCGTCTGTGCCAATGAGTTCCACAGATTCACCACCCTCTGACCAAAGAAATTCCTCCTCATCTCCTTCCGAAAGGAACGTCCTTTAATTCTGAGTCTGTGCCCTCTGGTCCTAGACTCTCCCACTAGTGGAAACATCCTCTCCACATCCACTCTATCCGGGCCTTTCACTATTCTGTACGTTTCAATGAGGTCCCCCCCCTCATTCTTCTAAACTCCAGCGAGTACAGGCCCAGTGCCGTCAAACGCTCATCGTACGTTAACCCACTCATTCCTGGGATAATTCTTGTAAACCTCCTCCTCTGGACCCTCTCCAGAGCCGGCACATCCTCAGATTCGGGGCTCAAAATTGCTCACAGTACTCCAGGCCGCTTGATATATGTGCTAGCATTGAATTTGCGAGGTCCTTGGTCTGTAATGCAGTCGTTAAACTGAGAGTTCAGTTCAGTTTATTGTCACGTCTACCGAGGTACAGTGAAAAGCTTTTGTTGCGTGCTAACCAGTCAGCGGAAACCAATAGATCGCGGGGTGGGGGGGGGGGGGGGAACGGTGGCGCAGCGGTAGAGTTGCTGCCGTACAGCTCTTACAGCGCCAGAGACCTGGCTTCGATCCTGACTACGGGTGCTGTCTGTGCGGAGTTTGTACGTTCTCACTGTGACCTGCGTGGGTTTCCCCCGAGATCTTCGGTTATCTCCCACACTTCAAAGACGTGCAGGTTTGCAGGTTGATTTTTAATTTAATAATGTTTTAATTATTATTTTAAAATGATTTATATTAGAAGCAAGTGTACAAATCGGCGTCTGAAATGATATAATTATTGTACAGCCTCATTTTTAACTTTACAACCTGAAAGGGAAAGAAATGAAGAGAGAGAAAACAAAAGAAGGATAAAGTGAGAAGTGAAAAGATAGCTCGAAAAAGCACATCGAAAAGACCCCTAGACGACCAAAAATAAAGTAGAGATAAAAGAAAAAAAAGAAAAAAGAGGAGATATAAAATCATAGACAATAGGTGCAGGAGTAGAGGCCATTCGGCCCTTCGAGCCTGCACCGCCATTCAATATGATCATGGCTGATCATACAACTCAGTATCCCGTACCTGCCTTCTCTCCATACCCCCTGATCCCTTTACCCACAAGGGCCACATCTAACTCCCTCTTAAATATAGCCAATGAACTGGCCTCAACTACCTTCTGTGGCAGAGAATTCCACAGATTCACCACTCTCTGTGTGAAAAATGTTTTTCTCATCTCGGTCCTACAAGACGTCCCCCTTATCCTTAAACTGTGACCCCATGTTCTGGACTTCCCCAACATCGGGAACAATCTTCCTGCATCTAGCCTGTCCAACCCCTTAAGAATTGTGTACGTTTCTATAAGATCCCCCCCCAATCTTCTAAATTCTAGCGAGTACAAGCCGAGTCTATCGAGTTTTTCTTCAAATGAAAGTCCTGCCATCCCAGGAATATACCTGCCCCTCGGATTTAACTCCAAAGTTGTGTTGTGCCACACTATCCTTGTAAGAATTCGGTGAAGAGTGTCCATGTCTTGAAAAATTGGTCTAGTTTTTCTGCCAGGACAAGCCTAATATTTTCCAAATGTTAATATTTTCTAAATGTTTGTAGATTGATTGGCTTGGTATAAATGTTTGGACAAATTGTCCCTAGTGTGTGTAGGATAGTGATAGTGTGTCGGTGGAACTCTCTGCCACAGAGGGTAGTTGAGGCCAGTTCATTGGCTATATTTAAGAGTGAGTTGGATGTGGCCCTTGTGGCTAAGGGGATCAGAGGGTATGGAGAGAAGGCAGGTACGGGATACTGAGTTGGATGATCAGCCATGATCATATTGAATGGCGGTGCAGGCTCGAAGGGCTGAATGGCCTACTCCTGCACCTAATTTCTATGTTTCTATGTGCAGACTCGGTGGGCCAAAGGGCCTGTTTCCACGCTGTATCTCTAAACTAAACTTTAAAAAAATACACAATTACAATCGAGCCATTCAGTGTAAAGATACATGATAAGTGAGTATTTAAGAAGGAACTGCAGATGCTGGAAAATCAAAGGTAGACAAAAGTGCTGGGGAAACTCAGCGGGTGCAGCAGCATCTATGGAGCGAATGAAACAGGCAACGTTTTGGGCCGAAACCTTCACTCAGACTGAGGATAAGTGAGTAACGGTTAGTGCAAGGTAAAGCCTGTGAAATCCGATCAAGGATAGCCCAAGGCTCACCAATGAGGTGACCTAGAGGCCAGTGTTTCTTTTCCCAGCCTGGTGATCCCGTCCCGGGACAGAGCTAGGAATGGCAAGCCTGGTGATGGGACCTGGTGTCTGGGACAGTGAGGAATGCTGAGGTTAGGTTTGTTTTTGAGATGCAGCATGGAAACAGGCCCCCTGGCCCACCGAGGAAGTCCGCGCCGATCAGCGATCACCCATTCACACTAGTTCTACGGGATGGTGGGACTGTCATATGTTGAAAGAACGGAGCGACTGGCCTTGTACACACTGGAATTTAGAAGGATGAGAGGGGATCTTATTGAAACATAGCAGATTAGTAAGGGAGTGGACAAGCTAGAGGCAGGAAACATGTTCCCGATGTTGGGGGAGTCCAGAACCAGGGGTCACACCGCCTGTTGGACGTCAACAGCGAGAGGCATCAGTGCCTACGGGCACAGGCATGGGCTACGGCTCGGAGCTCCCTAGACCAGCGCGACCACAGCCCAGACCACCCCCCCCTCAGAGAATGGAGCAGCGAGGCTCTGGAGTTTAGAAGGATGAGAGGAAACTTTATTGAAACATATATTAGATTATTAAGGGATTGGACACGCTAGAGGCAGGAAACATGTTTCCGATGTATCGGGAGATACAGGGGAACCAGGGACAACACGCAGTTTAAGAATAAGGGGTCGTCCATTTAGAACGGAGATGAGGAAAAACTTTTTCACCCAGAGAGTTGTGAGTCTGTGGAATTCTCTGCCTCAGAGGGCGGTGGAGGCCGGTTCTCTGGAGGCTTTCAAGAGAGAGTTAGATAGAGCTCTTAAAAATAGCGGAGTCAAGGTGTATGGTGAGAAGGCAGGAACGGGGTACTGATTGTGGATGATCAGCCATGATTACAGTGAATGGCGGTGCTGGCTCGAAGGGCCGAATGGTCTACCCCTGCACCTGTTGTCTGCTGTTATTCCACTTTCTCACCCACTCCCGACACACTAGGGGACAATTTACAGAGGGCAGCACAGTGGCACAGTGGCAGAGTTGCTGCCCCACAATGCCAGAGACCCAGGTTCGATCCTGACCTCAGGTGCTGTCTGCACAGAGCTTGCATGTTCTCCCTGTGACCTCGTGGGATTCCTGCCGCAACCCAAAGACAGGCACAAAATGGTGGAACAACTCAGCGGGTCAGGCAAGTCCAAGTCCAAGAGAGTTTATTGTCGTGTGTCCCTGATAGGACAATGAAATTCTCGCTTTGCCTCAGCACAACAGGACATAGACGGCATTAACTACAGAACGGATCAGTGTGTCCGTATACCATTATATAAATATATACACACATGAATAAATAAACTGATAAAGTGCAAATAGCAGATAATGGGCTATTAATGTTCAGAGTTTAGTCCGAGCCAGGTTTAATAGCCTGATGGCTGTGAGGAAGTAGCTATTCCTGAACCTGGAAGTTGCAGTCTTCAGGCTCCTGTACCTTCTACCTGAAGGTAGCGGGGAGATGAGTGTGTGGCCAGGATGGTGAGGGTCCTTGAAGATGCTGCCAGCATTTTTGAGGCAGCGATTGCGATAGATCCCCTCGATCTCTTTTTGAGGCAGCATCTCTGGAGAGAAGGAATGGGTGACATCAAAGATGTGCAGGTTTGTAGGTTAAATGGTTTTCTGTAAATTGTTCTTAGCGTGTAGGATAGTGATGGTGGACGGGTTGGTTGCTGGTCGGCGCGGAGCCGGAGGGTCTGTTTCCGCGCTGTATCTGCAAAGTCTTTGGGCACCCGGTGGAGAGGGGAGTGGGTTCGGTCAGAGGACGAGCTGACTGCCATGACCCTCTTCCGTGGCTACATCCGTGACCGCGTGTCCCCTGTACAAGAACACACGGTGTCCACTGGCGGCATGGAGGAGTTGCAGGATCGTTCTGGCCCGCTGGGCTTTGAGTGCTAATGCCCCTGTCCCACTTAGGAAATCTGAACGGAAACCTCTGGTGACTTTGTGCCCCACCCAAGGTTTCCATGCGGTTCCCGGAGGTTTTTGTCGAAAGTGGTTTCCGTTTTAAAAATCAGTAATTTTTTAGTCGGAGCTGGTTGCGATGCTAGTTGAAGGCGATTGCCAGAGGACAAAAACCTCCGGGAACCGCACGGAAACCTTAGGTGGGGCGCAAAGTCTCCAGAGGTTTCCGTTCAGGTTTCCTAAGTGAGACAGGGGCATTAGATGTTAGAGCAGACATGAGGAACTGCATATCCTACTCCTGTCCCCAGTTTGCATGTTTGAACAGTTTGCTGGATATTCATTAAAAGCATTTTCATATTAATTTACATTAATGATTTGTCATGATTTATATAATTCATTTATAAGATTGTTAAGGGTTTGGACATGCGAGAGGCAGGAAACATGTGCCCGATGTTGGGGGAGTCCAGAACCAGGGACCACACACAGTTTAAGAATAAGGGGTCGGCCATTTAGAACGGAGATGAGGAAACACTTTTTCTCACAGAGAGTGGTGAGTCTGTGGAATTCTCTGCCTCAGAGGGCGGTGGAGGCCGGTTCTCTGGATGCTTTCAAGAGAGAGCTAGATAGGGCTCTTAAAAATAGCGGAGTCAGGGGATATGGGGAGAAGGCAGGAATGGGGTACTGATTGGGGATGATCAGCCGTGATCACATTGAATGGCGGGGCTGGCTCGAAGGGCCTAATGGCCTACTCCTGCACCTATTGTCTATTGTCTATTGACTGTGGATAGACACCAAATGCTGGAGTAACTCAGCGGGACAGGCAGCTTCTCTGGAGAGAAGGAATGGGCGAAGCTTCGGGTCGAGACCCTTCCCTGGTTCAGGATGGTAGCATCGCGATTTGTCATCTAGATGTTTGAAGTGTGTGAAAGCCTGGTGTTTGCCTGACGGTTGTTTAGTCAAAGGTCGAGGTGCTGGCAATTTGTGGATTTATAAATACAGAGTCACAGAGACACACGACAGAGAAACAAGAGAGAAAGAACTGTAGAATGATGCTGGTAAAACCGAAGGTAGACACAAAATGCTGGAGTAACTCAGCGGGTGAAGCACTGAAGAAGGGTCTCGAACCAATTCCTTCTCTCCACAGATGCTGCCTCACCCGTTGAGTTACTCCAGCATTTTGCGTCTATCTTTGAACTTTGCTGGCTTTACCTTGCACTAAACATTTCATTCATAACAAGAGGATTTCAGTATAGGAGTAAAGAGGGTCTTCTACAGGGCTCTGGTGAGACCACACCTGGAGTATTGCGTTCAGTTTTGGTCTCCTAATCTGAGGAAAGACATTCTTGCCATAGAGGAAGCACAGAGAAGGTTCACCAGACTGATTCCTGGGATGTCAGGACTTTCACATGAAGAAAGACTCGGCTTATTCTCACTAGAATTTAAAAGATTGAGGGGGGGATCTTATAGAAACTTACAACATTCTTAAGGGGTTGGACAGGCTAGATGCAGGAAGATTGTTCCCGATGTTGGGGAAGTCCAGAACAAAGGGTCACAGTTTAAGGATAAGGGGGAAGTCTTTTAGGACCGAGATGAGAACATTTTTTTTCACACAGAGAGTGGTGAGTCTGTGGAATTCTCTGTCACAGAAGGTAGTTGAGGCCAGTTCGTTGGCTACATTTAAGAGGGAGTTAGATGTGGCCCTTGTGGCTAAAGGGACCAGGGGGTATGGAGAGAAGGCAGGTACAGGATACTGAGTTGGATGATCAGCCATGATCATATTGTATGGCGGTGCAGGCTCGAAGGGCCGAATGGCTTCCTCCTGCACCTATTTTCTTATGTTTCTATGTTTCTATGACCCGAATTCCTTCTCTCCAGACATGCTGCCTCACCTGCTGAGTTACTCCAGCACTTTGCGTCTATCTTTGGACTTTGCTGGCTTGACCTTGCACTAAACGTTATTCCATTCTCCTGTATCCATACACTGTAAATGGCATGGATGGTAATCATGTATTGTCTTTCCGCTGACTGGATAGCACGCAACAAAAGCTTTTCACTGTACCTCGGTACACGGGACAATAAGCTGCGATTGTTTGAACAAGCCACGCACGAGCGAGTGGGCCTGTGGTGTGTGGTTGGCACGGGGAAGATACCATCACACATTCTGGAAAATTGCTGGGGTTTCAGAGAGACAGAGAGGGCAGAGATTTGACTGATTAGAGAGAGTTAATCTGTGTGCTGAATAAACGGTGGGTTTGAGACCGTCTGTCTGTCCGCCTCTGTGACTCACTCTCCCCATGTACCGAGTTCTCTCGTACATATCTCCATCTTGTCCCCACCTTCTCATCCACTCTGGCGGGCTCCCCTGGCTGAGTGAGAGGCTGGGGACTCGAGACAAATCCCGGGGGGAAACAGCAGTCATACATGTATGGTCACACACACACATGTACGGTCACATCAAGTCAAATCAGGTTTATTCGTCACATACACATACGAGATGTGCAGTGAAATGGAATGAAATGAAATGAACATACACATACACACACACAAACATGTATGGTCACACACACACACACACACACACACACACACATAGAAACATAGAAAATAGGTGCAGGAGTAGGCCATTCGGCCCTTCGAGCCTGCATCACCATTCAATTGAATGGCAGTGCTGGCTCGAAGGGCCGAATGGCCTACTCCTGCACCTATTTTCTACGATTCTATGATTCAATATGATCATGGCCGATCATCCAACTCAGTATCCTGTACCTGCCTTCTCTCCATAGGAGACCAAAACTGTACGTAATACTCCAGGTGTGGTCTCACCAAGGCCCTGTACAACTGCACACACACATGTATGGTCTCACACACACACACACACACATATGCACACACACACACATGGTCACACACACACATGGTCACACACACACATGGTCACACACACACACACACACACACACATGTGTGGACAGTCACACCAACACACACACACCTTGGTCAGATACACCATGGTCTGAAGAAGGGTTTTGGCCCGAAACGTTGCCTATTTCCTTCGCTCCATAGATGCTGCTGCAGCCGCTGAGTTTCTCCAGCATTTTTGTGTACCTATGGTCAGATACACACAGACTACACACCCACAGACACAAAGGGAGGGTGGGGTTGGGGTCGACAACTTTCTCACTCCCAAATAAGGAACAAAAGGTCAAAATAGGGGACAAATTCCCCACGGCAATTCGTTGACCGACCTGGCCGTGGCTGGGTGAAGATGAGTTGGCCCGGGTGCTGGACCGTACACAATGCCCAGCCGGCGGGCCAGCTGAGGAGTTTTGGCCCGGGGGCCGCGCGACGTCACTTGCAAAGTCCGGCGCCCCGTCCAACTCATGAACCGATGATCGGCCCGTGAGAAGGAGGGATGGTGGTGGTGTCGGCGGTCAGCGAAGGTCCGAAGGTCGGACAGCTGGCCGGGCTGCCGACTGATCGACGGGGCCACGGGCGAGGTGCTGCTGCTGCTGCTGCTGCACTCCATGGGCTGCACCTCGTCAGGACGGGTGAGGCTGAGTCCAACCCGACAGTCCCCTCGACCCGAGTAGTAGCAGTGACAAGGGTGGTCCTGTACGGGACAAACCGATTTAGCCCAATATACGGGATGTCCCGGCTAATATGGGACAGTTGGCAACCCTAGGTGAGGGCAGGGGTCGGAAATCCCGGGGGGGGGGACGACTATCCCCTCCCTGTTTTGAGATGGGGGGGATAGTCCCCCCCCCCCCTTATTTTTGTAATCCGGATTTTAAAACCCAGTGAAATCTCCGCTTTCCACGAGACAGTGGGGGTGGGACTGCTGATCGAGGGTGCCGATTGGACAAGAGGGACGTCGGTCAGCAGGCAATGAGGGCGGCACAGACCTGCGCCTCATCCGCAGCCAGGATCGATTCCGGCCGGGTCTCCGGCGCTGCCCCCCCCTCCCCCCACCTGGGGGTGGCCAGACATGTCGGGAGTCAGACGGGCATGGTGCCCCCAGGCCCACAGCCAGCGCAGAGAAGCAGCACTAAACCCAGCTCAACTCTGCCTGTCCCACCTGGTTAACCTACAGCCCTGCCTGGACTTGCGGCGAATATGGGCAGCGCGGAGAAGCAGCACCGGTGTCCCGTCAGTCCGGGCAGGGCTGTAGGTTAACCCAGCGAGACAGGCAGAGTTGAGCTGCGTTTAGCGCTGGATTGAGCCTCCGGAGCCTCGCGTGAGTGCGCGGCACCACCAAGAAATTGTGTCCCCACCGTTGCCCGGTCCCCTCCATATTTTGATAGCGATTTCCGTGCCTGGGTGAGGGGCACTGTCCACACACACACCAGGGGTCTCACACGCTTTGTCTCTCTCAGTCGGCATCCCCCGACTATCCAGGGCTGGTCCAAGAACAATGACGGGAGGAAAGGAGCGATGTCCGTCCCCGGAGAACGAGAACCGCCCCAACACCCACAGAGATGCCACTGCGACACCGCCCCAGTCACAGGTACAGTGAACTGGTGGGCTCTCTGGGGACAGGGGAAGGGAGGGGAGGAGAGGGAGTGAAACATAGGGGCGAGGGGGATGATAGAGTGTGAGACGTTGTGTAGAAACATAGAACATAGGTGCAGGTGGAGGCCATTCGGCCCTTCCAGCCAGCACCGCCATTCAATATGATCATGGCTGAAAAATGTTTTTCCTCCTGAATGACCTGCCCCTTATTTTTAGCGAAAGCAAATGGTATGTTAGCATTCATAGCAAAGGGATTTGAGTATAGGAGCAGGGAGGTTCTACTGCAGTTGTACAGGGCCTTGGTGAGACCACACCTGGAGTATTGCGTACAGTTTTGGTCTCCTAATCTGAGGAAAGACATTCTTGCCATAGAGGGAGTACAGAGAAGGTCCACCAGACTGATTTCTGGGATGGCAGGACTTTCATATGAAGAAAGACTGGATAGACTCGGCTTGTACTCGCTATGCTGGTGAACATACGCTGCACTCCCTCAATAGCAAGAATGTCCTTCCTCAAATTAGGGGACCAAAACTGCGCAGGTAGCTGGCCGGGCTGCCGACCGATCGACGGGTCCATGGGCTGGGCGGTGAACGAGAAGGATGAGGGGAGAGGGGGGAATGGAGGGGTGGGGGTGGGCAGGGACAGACTCCAGCTGTAATCCATCACCCCTCTCTCTCTCTCTCTCTCTCCTCTCCTTCTCTCCACAGCAAGGGCTGGCTGCTTCCTGCCCCCTGTTACACCGCACTCCGCTGCACTGCCTCCAGTCCCGGGGTCTGTTTGTCCTGAAGACACCCCTCAATCTCACCCACCACCTGATGCCCCAAGGTAGGGTGAAGACACGTACCACCATCTTTCCCTTCTTCTCCCCCTCTCTCTCCTCCTCCTCCTCCCCCTCCCTTCGTCCCTCTCTCCTTTTCCTCTCTCCCCGTCTCCCTTCTCCTCCTCCCCCTCTCTCTCCCCCTCTCTCTCTCCCCCTCTCCCTCCCTCACTCTCCATCCTCCCCTCCTCTCTCCCCCCCTCCCCCAGCTGCCATGAGCTGGGACCGCTGACCGCTGCGTCTCTGCTGACCGCTGTGTGTGTTTCCAGGTGTGGGCCAGCCCAGCGCGTCCTGGTTCTCCCAGGAGACGGAGTCCAACCCCACGGCGGAGGCTGCCGCCCCCTACCCCTCGAGACCCCTCCTCACCGACACGCTGGTGGGAGCCCCCTCTGACCGCACTCCGGCCCTGTTCCTCTGCTACAGCCCAGTGCCCGGGCTCAGCCCGACGTCCAGCTCTGGCCGAGAGCGGTGAGTGAGTGTCCGGGGGCGATCGAGGAACGGGGGGGGGGGGGGGGGGATGAGGTGCGACAGTGGGGGGGGGGACCAAGGGAAACACTATCATTAATGTTTTATTATTATTAATGTTTAGTGTTTTCTGAGTCCTTCGTAACTGTCACTGTATGTCATGTTGTTACTTGTGGGCGGAGCACCAAGGCAAATTCCTTGTATGTGAATACTTGGCCAATAAACTTACTTACTTACTGTAGACAGACACAAAAAGTTGGAGTAACTCAGCGGGACAGGCAGCATCTCTGGAGAGAAGGAATGGGTGATGTTTTGGGTCGAGGCTGAAGAAGGGTCCTCTTCTGCTGCTTGTACCACCTTCCTGTCATTCCCCCCCCTCCCCCCCGCTGCCTCCTGAGTGGTGGAGCGATTCTCTTGCCCCCCTCTCCTGTTTAGTTCAGTTGAGAGAGACAGCTTGGCAACAGCCCCTTGGGCCCACCGGGTCCCTGCCGACCAGCGATCCCCACACACTAACACTATCCTACACACACTAGGGATAATATACAGTTATACCGATCCAATTGACCCACCAAACTGCACGCCTTTGGAGTGTGGGAGGAAACCGGAGCACCCGGAGAACACACGCAGGTCAGTCACGCAGGGAGAACGTGCAAACTCTGCACAGGCAGCACTCGTAGTCAGGATGGAAGCTGGCTCTCTGCCGCTGTGAGGCAGCAGCTCTACCCGCTGCGCCACCGTGGTTGACTGGGGGCCACTTGTAGATAGGGGGCCGGGGAGGAGAGGGGCAGTTGGGCACATCGAGACATGGGCATGTCTGAGGAAGGGTCTTGACCCGAAATGTCGCCCATTCCTTCTCTCCAGAGATGCTGCCCGACCCGCTGAGTTACTCCAACTTTTTGTGTCAATCTTGGGTTTAAACCAGCGTCTGCAGTTCCCTCCTGCTCTCAGCGCTGTCTAAGCAGAGTCAGGGTGAGCTCAGATACGGGGAGGGGGGTTTAGAGGGGGCTGATTACAGGGGGGGGAGCGGGTAAGAACAGGGAGTTACAGGCGAAGAGGGAACACTGTGGTGAGTAATGCCCCTGTCCCACTTTGGAAACCTGAACGGAAACCTCTGGAAGATTTGCGGCCCACCAAGGTTTCCGTGCGGTTCCCGGTGGTTTTTGTCCTCTGGCAACACCTTCAACTAGCATCGCAACCGGCTTCGACTAAAAAAATACAATTTTTAAAACGGAAACCACTTTCGACCATTAGAGAGGACTGACAAAAACTTACTGGGAACCGCACGGAAACCCTTGGGTGGGGACGCAAAAGTCTCCAGAGGTTTCGTTCAGGTTTCCTAAAGTGGGACAGAGGGGCATTTTTATGGGGGGGAGGGGAACACAAGGGGGGAATCTACAGAGGGAAGGGGGAAAGCAGGGATAGTTACAGAGGATGGGGGACATGTCGGGGGCAATTAGAGGGGGGGAAATTGCAGAGGAGGGGCATTACTGGGGACGTGGGGGAATGAAGGGGGAGGTTAGGGGGAGGGTGAATATGGGGGGGCGTGTGACAGGGGGATTAACAGAGGGAGCGGGAAAGCAGGGGGAGTTACAGGGGGTGGGGGGGACGGTGGGTTGGACAGGCTAGATGCACGAAGATTGTTCCCGATGTTGGGGAAGTCCAGAACAAGGGGTCACAGTTTAAGGATAAGGGGGAAGTCTTTTAGGACAGAGATGAGAAAAACATTTTTCACACAGAGAGTGGTGAATCTGTGGAAATCTCTGCCACAGAAGGTAGTTGAGGCCAGTTCATTGGCTATATAACTCCCTCTTGTTAGATGTGGCCCTTGTGGGCTAAAGGGAGCAGGGGGTATTGAGAGAAGGCAGGTACGGGATACTGAGTTGGATGATCAGCCATGATCAGATTGAATGATCGGCGGTGCAGGCTGGAAGTACCGAATGGCCTACTCCTGCACCTATTTCCTATGTTTCTATGTGGGGGGGATGAAAGGAGGAGATACAGGGGAGGGGAGTTCGCTGGGGCGTTACGGGGGGGGGGGGGGGGAATATAGGGGGCTTGACGGGGGGGGGGGGATTCCGGAGGGATGGGGATGGCAGGGGGAGTTATAAGGGGAGGGGAGGGGGGTGGAGGCATAGGGCACCCTCCCCACCACCAGCAGTGACACCACCAGTCTTGCCCCTTAACGCCTCCCCCCTCTCCTGCTCTTTCCCCAGTATCCAGCCCTCATCGGACCCTCTCTTTGCCCACGGATTCTGCAAGTGGCCAGGATGCGAACAGATCTTCAAGGAGTACGAACTCTTCCTGAAGTAAGACCCCCACCATTTCAATAGACAATAGACAATAGGTGCAGGAGTAGGGCTGCCAGCACCGCCATTCATGTGGATCACGCGATCATCCCAATCAGTTCCCCGTTCCTGCCTTCTCCCCATATCCCCTGACTCGCTATATTTTAAGAGCCTTTCTAGCTCTCTCATTTGAAAGCATCCGGAGAACCGCCTCCACCGCCCTCTGAGGCAGAGAATTCCACAGACTCACCACTCTCTGTGAGAAAAAGTGTTTCCTCGTCTCCGTTCTAAATGGCTGAGCCCTTATTCTTAAACTGTGTGTGTGTGTGGCCCCTGCTTTACGTTCTATATGCTATGATCTGTGTTCTATGATGCCTGGCCTTTGCTCTCCCGACAGGCACCTTGATGATGTCCACAGCCTGGGAGAAACCAGCACAGCACAGTGTATGATCCAGAGGGAGAGGGTGGATCAGCTTCAACGAGAGGTGTGTGGACTGGGCAGGAGAGAGACCACTGGTCTGGGTGGGGGAGGGGGGGTAAAACTATGAGAGGTAACTATCAGATTGACAGTCAGAATCCTTCTGCCAGGGGACTATTCATCCCAGGTGTATAAATCACGAGAGGAATAGATCGGGTAGAGTCTCTTGCTCAGAGTAGGGGAATCGAGGACCACAGACATAGGTTCAAGGTGAAGGGGAAAAGATTTAATAGGAATCTAAGGGGTAACCTTTCCACACAGAAGGTGGTGGGTGTATGGAACTAGCTGCCGGAGGAGGTAGTTGAGGCTGGGACTATCTCAACGTTTAAGAAACAGTTAGACAGGTACATGGATAGGACAGGTTTGGAGGGCAGCAGCTCTACCGCTGGACCGTCCTAGCCCTCTCCCCACAGCATCTCTAGTCCGGTACTAAGTCCCACTTTCCTTTCCTGTGTTTCCCCACCCCCTGCAGTTGCAGTTTGAGAGGGATCGCTTGGTGGCAATGCAGTCGCAGCTCAGGGTGACGTCGACGAAAGAATCTCCGCGGTACAGCACGGTGAGTGGAGGGGGCAGGAGACGGCACGGTGGCGCAGCGGCAGAGTTGCGGGTTCAATCCCGGCTACGGGCGCTGTCTGTACGGAGTTTGCACGTTCTCCCCGTGACCTGAGTGGGTTATCTCCGGGTGCTCCGGTTTCCTCCCACACTCCAAAGACGTGCAGAGTTATAGGTTAACTGGCTTTGGTATAGATGTAAACTTGTACATAGTGTGTGTAGGATAGAGTCAATGTGCGGGGATCGCTGGTCGGCACGCACTCGGTGGGATGAAGGGCCTGTTTCCGTGCTGTGTCTCTAAACTAAACTAAACTGAGATTGTGGTACCAGGAAACTGCCCTAATTAACACAGCATGGAAACAGGCCCTTCAGCCCAACATGTCCACACCGGCCAACATGCCCCACCTGCCTGCATTTGGTCCATATCTCTATACACCTGTCCTATCCATGTACCTGTCCCGATGTTTCTTAAAGGTTGTGATAGTCCCAGCCTCAACTACCTCCTCTGGCAGCTCTTCCATACACTCGTCAACACCCTCTGTGTGAAACGTTACCCCTCAGGTTCCCTAATAAAATCTTTTTCCCTCCCTTCACCTTAAACCTATGCCCTCTGGGTCCTCGATTCCCCAAGTCCCTGGGTAAAAGACTCTGCATCTGCCCCTCTCTATTCCACTCGACTGTACACCTCTCTATATGATCACCCCTCATCCTCCTAAAGCGCTCACAAGGAAATAAAACTCCTAGCGCCTGCCCGCAACGCTCGAAGTAACTGGAATCATAGTATTTCTCGTTGCACCCTTTCACGTGACAACATTAAACGATACACCCCGCACCACACTGTACATTGATTACGACCCTCATTGTATTATGCCCCTGTACCACTTAGGAAAACTGAATGGAAACCTTGGTGACTTTGTGCACCACCCAAGGTTTCCGTTGCAGGTTTCCGTGCGGTTCCTGAGGTTTTTGTCAGTCTCACGATGGTCAAAAGTGGCTTCCGCTTGTTCTTTGTTTCAGGACACTTTTTCGACCCTTAGGGAGATGACAAAAACCTCGGGGAACCTCCGAAAACTGCACGGAAAATATGTGTGGCGCAAAGTATCAGAGGTTTTCGTTTCAGGTTTCCTAAGTGGGACGGGCATAAACAGTTGTCTATGAGGATCCTCAGCGCTTTCTATCAGCGGCTGTGGAAAGCATCTTGTCGGGGAAACATCAACGATTTGGTTTGGGAATGCTTGCCAGGACAGGAAAGGCTCTGCAGAACGCACTATGGGAAACACTGCACCTGTGGGATCAATAATCAGAAGGTGCAACTCAGAGCATCAAGATCATGGGGGACCCCTTCCACCCAGACAAACTGATGTTCCAGCTGCTACGGTTCTGGCTAAGCCTCCGTTGGCCAGCTGTGTGAACGGAGGATGAGAAGGTGTTTCTT
>JAVHYY010000487.1:0-51098 GCA_035221665.1 Okamejei kenojei | reverse complement strand
GTTTTTCGTTAATTCTTATTCCCTCCTCTCAGCCCACTGGTTACCACCTCGCCTTTCTTTCTTCCCGGCGCCTCACGCACACCATCACATCAGTCTGATAGAAGGGTTTTTCGACAGAAATGTGTGCCTCTTTTCTTCGGCTCCGATAGATGCTGCATCACGCCGACTGGTTTCTCCCTGCATTTTTGTCTCTCTCTTCGATTTTCCACAGCATCTACAGTTCCTTCTTCGGCTCTCATTCTAAAGTGTTTTTTTAATGAAAGTTTTGACGCCATTTGTAGCCGCTTACGTAACCAAATAAAGCAAGCTTTATCCTGACCTCACTGTGGAAAGAGTTTAATTGGTAAGTTTGGTTTTTGTAAATTAAGGAAAAGGAAATTTGTTGAAAAAACGAAAGCATCAAATTTAAGAGAATTTCCACAGCTGAATAAAAGTCTGGGGCAAAATCTTTTAAAGCTTGGTTTTATACTAATCAATTGAAACAATGTAATTAACATGTATTAACTAGAGAGATGTATGTCTGAGCACATCACCATTATTAGCATATCTGTCTGACAATGCCTGTACCACCCTGAGAAGCAACTGAGCACGTGTGTGCTCTTTGTAGATCTCGCCACTTTCCCGTCTGACAAATTGATTTAAAGATTGCTTTGGTTTACCTTTACAATTTTGTTGCTTGTCTGCTATTTCTTAAGAGTACGATCTTTTTTGGACAACTGTGCTCTTTGGAATTCTGCAAAAATTCATGTTGTGCTGCTATCAATAATGAAAGGATAACTGCTCAACCACCTCCGGAGTATGATAAGAAATTATTCTCGCCTCCCTAGTGCATATCTGCAGTCCGTTAGGGCTAGTCGCCCACACCACCTCCTTCACTACTTCAGAGAAGATCAGCACTTGGCAAATGCGTTGTGGTGTTTTGGCTAGCTGAAACGCCGGTGGCGGGCTACAGGTACACTCCCCCCCCCTCACCCCCCCGCCTCCCCCCCCCCCCCCCTCCCCCCCCTCCTCTTCCCCAGGCGACATCAGAGGTTGAATTCTGCCACATCGTTGGGGGGATGGGGTGATGGGGGGGATGAATCACTCCTATCGTGGGAGTGTGAATCACGCGTGCAGTGATGTGGGGATCGGGTGGTTGGGGTGTGATATCTAACCAATGTGGGGATTCTGATGACGGGGGGGTGAAGATCAACCCAATGTAGGGGTAGTGGGCGGGGGCGTGAATCACCCGTGCATGTTTTGTAGGTGTCGGGCGGGGGTGGTTGAATCATCCCCCATGTGGGGGTCCGGAGAGGGGTGGCTGATCGTTCCCATGTTGAGGGTCGGGGTTATGTAGAATCGTACCTGTGAGGTCGGGCGGGGGGAGGGTTATTGAATTGCCTACATGTGGGTCGTCGTCGGCTCGGTGAATCCAACCCCATGTGGGGGTTTCGTGGGGTGAATTCACCCTCATGTGGGTTGGTCGGGGGTGGTGAATCACCCCATGTGGGGGTCGGGGTGAATCACCCTGGTAGGGGGGGTCGAAGTGCCAGTGCAGTGACTCTGGGTGGTGGGAGTGACCAGACTGCCCACACTCTGTCTGCAGCTGACGGGATGTTTTTCCGGGTTTATGGTCCCCGTGTGTTCCGCTTGCCCAGAGGTCGCGTGCCCGCTCCACCCGCCCCGTGTGTGTGGGCTCGCTGCGTGACCCACAGCCCGTGACTCGTGACATTGGGAGCCAGTTGGAGGCTTGTAAGGTGGATGGGATACGGTAAACTTATCTTGGAGGATTAACGAATGGGTGGACGGTACTCACTTTAGGGGGGGGGTACCGAATGGGTTGTAGTGCTGCTTGGTGGATAAAGTATTGCAGGTGGCCGGTCGCGGGGGGAAATGACGAGATGGGAGGTTGCCTGCTTGGGGGAAGTAAGGTAAATGGAGAGGGTAGGCCAGGTTGGGGGCACATAAGGAGAAATGATTTGGGGTAGCCAGCCTTGGGGGAGTGTAAGGGATGGGAGGTCGCCAGCCTTGGGGGAGTAAGGGATGGGAGGTCTGCCAGTTGAGGGTGTTAGGGGTTCGGGCAGTAAGGAGAAAGGAGGTAGCAGCTTTGGGTAATAAGAGTTTGTTTGTTCTGCACATCGGACCGGAAGGTGATGAAATCGCTTGTTCTCACGCAGTGCAGAGCAAATCAATGTATATGTACGTGATGACAAAACGCGAATAAATGCAATATTCCAGTGGCAGAGAACTGTGCAAGAGTGTTGTTGCAGAGACAGAAATGCTCCCGATGGTTTTGGTAATGCACGCGACAAGAGGGGCGAAGTGTTGACCCATCACCAGGGCAGGTGTCGACCACTGACGCTGTTGCGTGTGGACGTTTGCTCGCTTCCCCCTCCATTGCTTGGCAGCCGGATGCGGGTCGTGCAGGGGGACGAGCTCAGCTTTTCCAAGCCTCATTCCAGCGTCTAGCCTTCCCTTTCCTTCCCCACTGTCCCGCCCTGCGATCCTTAGCCGCCAATGGCGTAGTGCTGCCGCCTTTTCCTCGCCCTCGGACAAAAAATACTGAGGTGGAAATAAACACTAGACGTAAAACTTCTACCAGCTGCCACCGTGTCCCTCAGGGAATGCTCCCATTGCGTCCCGGTTCTTTGAAAATCGGCCTGGACTGATGTATACCAGCCATGTTCTAAAAACCTGTGCAGACCATTGGCTGGAGTTTTTACATGACAGTTTCAACCCTCCCATATCTGAGGGTTTGAGGTTTCCCACCTGCTTCTAAAAGGGCATCAAGATTATACTCGGTGCCCAAGAAGAGCAAGGGTGGAACGTGTCACTCAATGGACTATGTGGACCTGTGGCACTATATACGCCCGGTGGTGATGAAGTGCTAATCGATGAGGTTGATCATGGCGGCAAGAATCAACTGCCTACCTTCGACAAAAATCCTGGACCCACTGTATTTAAAGTTTGACAATCATGAAGCGATATATTCGTCAGCATTTGTTTTGAAGTAAATATACAGCGCAGACGGGGATGTGGTGAAGATTGAAACGTTAAGAAAATATTGACTGGCCTTGAGGAGATCACTCGACAAGAGTAGATTGCCTGAAGTAGGATTATATTGCCCGAGTCGAAGCCGAGGGCGATTATGGATCCTAGTGAGGGCAATATATGTCGTATTCTCCGAAGTGAGGACGGTGACAATATTGTTTATTGGATTACCCCCTTATCAGACATCTAGAGGAAAATCTGAACATCTCATATGATTGTGAATGTGTATCTTATACATTTTGCAATATGCATTGCAACAGATTGTAAATAAGGGTTACTAAAAAGTCATATCCCCAAACGATTGTAATTAAGGGTACTAAAATCAATGTAACATTGTATGTTTCATTTATGTAATTTATGTTAATTCATTTGTTATGTGTTAATGTGAAGGTCGAACTTTTTAAATCGCGAACCTCTTCTTCGCAACCGGCTTGCCATTTTGTTTGTTTTGCAGAAGTTTAATTTTTTTTTAAATTTCGCGCACGCAGCGTCACGTTGCCGTCACGTTGCCAAGTTCCCGGATGTGAGACAGGGGAATATAGAAGATCTATATTCCCCGCTGTTTCTTAACGTAGGTAAAGTCCATAGGCGTTTCGCGTAGGATAAGGGGAATATAGGAAAATTTATTCCCCTTGTTTTAGCCCCTTGCTGGCAGTAAAAACGCTAGGGAATACGGATGTTCGTAGTGAGAAGCCTTACCTCCAGTGTGGGTGATATTGGGGTAATATATTAATTAATTATAGATTGTGTGTTCTTTTTTAAGGTGGCTCGCTAGTTGGTAATTCATTTCCAGCTGTCTCATGTGTATGTCCAGTGTCGAATTAGAAATTGCCTTTGCCTTTGGCAGGGAGATCCTACTACACAGGGTTGGGAGTTCACTCATCACAGGCTGGGGAGCTCATCTGCTAATGACCGGTTCAGGATAGCTACTTCCCCTCCAGAACACGTCCATCAGGCTGTTAAAGCTGGCTCGGACATGTAACATGTTAACAACCCTTCCACTGTTATTTGCGCGTTATTAATGCATGATTAATGTGTGTATTTATGTAATATACCATTGTAGTCAATGCCTAATATGTTCTGTTGTGCTATGCAAAGAAGGAATTTTCATTGTCCTGTCAGGGACACATGGCAATTAAACTCTTTTGAACCATTGGGACTTTGTGCGCTGCAGAGCCATCAAGAGAAGACCCGGTGTGGTGGACCTCGAGGTCATGTGGGGTGGAGTGAGTTTACAGAGTTCGGTCTTGAGGACACAACGCTGAGAGAACAAAGAGGGACCCGGCTTGTGGGAGGGGCGCGGAGCGCACCGATGAATGCAAAGCGGGATCAATTGCGGCTCTAATGACACTTCTTAACTTTGTCTGTGCCTTTACGTGGAGACTGCTATTGCATACCTTGTGTATATGGTGCGCAAACAAAGAATCGCCACTTTTGACCTATCAACCTGTGATAAGGACAGATAATTCGTTCATCATCGTCATGCAGGGTGAGGGAGAAGAGATGCTCATCACCTAGCGGGATAGTCCCTCACATAATGAGTGAGAGATTCCCCTTAACACAAGAACACAGAATGCAAGACAAAGAATCTAACCGTGAACAAGAGTCTGTTGTGTCATAGTGTCCTCTCAGATAGAACAATGACATTCTTTTGCGTGACTCGCCACGTGGGTGTATCTTAACCTTAATGTATCTTGAAAGTATCATCCCATTTCATTATTTCCTTCATCCATTCGCATAGTATTGAATTGGATTCATTCATTAATTTATTCATCTATTCCTTCATTCCTTCTCATTCATTCATTCATTCCCACTCATTCACCCATTCCTTATTCTTCCATTAATTTCCTTCATTAATTCCTTCATGTTATTCATTCCTGCATTAATTCATCGCCATTAATTCATCCATCGCATGCACCCTCCCGCAGATGCTGCCTTACCCCGTAACGTGTGAAATCCTTCTGTTGCTGCTCTCGGACTTCATGCGCGCAGTATGCCCGTGTTTATTGTGGAGCCTTCCCTCTTGGTGGCTGGCGTGTCCATGGATGCCTTCAGCTTGCACCTGGTGGTAGACGTAAGCATCATCTTATGCCATTCGTGACAGCACCGTCCCTTCGGCCCATCAGGCTCATATCCGGCCATAGAAACGGCTCGATTGTAATCATGTACAGTCTTTCCGTGACTGGATAGCACGCAACAAAAGCTTTTCACTGTACCTCGGTACACAAGACAATAATCAACTCTCCTCACAATAAATCTCAACAGTAATAAACTCAATAAAACTCCTCAAAACCATTTTCAATGTATCTCGCTAACACATGACAATAAAAAAAACATCTTCTCAATAATAAGCACAATAAACATAAAAGCTTTTCACTGTACTCGCTAACACGTGACAATAATAAATTCAACTCATTAATAAAATCAACGCAACGTGAACTCAACATAAATACTAATCCCTTAATAATCACTTTTACCTGCACTTGTATAGCGCCATTCTCTGTGTCGGTTTATGCTCAGATTCAAATGCTCATTCAGAAGGCTTAATGCAAAACTTAAAGCACATGGGTATTGGGGGTTCAGTATTGATGTGGATAGAGAACTGGCTGGCAGACAGGAAGCAAAGAGTAGGAGGTGTAAACAGGCCCTTTTCAGAATGCAGGCAGTGACTAGTGGGGTACCGCAAGGCTCAGGACTGGGACGCCCTCCAGCTATTTACAATATATATTAATGATCTGGGACGAGGGAATTGAATGCAACATCTCCAAGTTTGCGGGATCACAGGAACATAGCTGGGGGGCAGGGGTTAGGTGTGTGAGAGTGATGCAGGAGGCTGCAGGTGACTTGGATAATAGGTTGGGTGAGTGGGACAATTGCATGGCAGATGCTAGTATAATGTGGATAAAGGTGAGGTTATTTTTTTTTTTTTTTTTCCACTTTTTGTGGCAAAAACACTAATGTGGATAAAGGTGAGTAGTTATCAACTTTTGAGGGTTTAGACTATTATCTGAATGGTGGGCGATTAGGAAAAGGGGAGAGTTTGCAAACGAGTACCTGGGTGTCATGGTACACCAGTCATTGAAAGTAGGCATGCAGGTGCAGCAGGCTGCGAAGAAAGCGAATGGTGTGTTAGTATTCATAGCGAAATGATTTGAGTATAGGAGCAGGGAGGTTCTACTGCAGTTGTACAGGGTCTTGGTGAGACCACACCAGGAGTATTGCATACAGTTTTGCTTTCCTAATCTGAGGAAATACATTCTTGCCATATCATTGTACAAAGAAGGTTCACCAGACTGATTCCTGGGATGTCTGGACTTTCATATGAGGAAAGACTGGATAGACTTGGCTTGTACTCACTAGAATTTAGAAGATTGAGTGGGGATCTTATAGAAACTTACAAAATTCTTAAGGGGTTGGATAGGCTAGATGCAGGAAGATTGTTCCAGATGTTGGGGAGGTCCAGCTCAAGGGGTCATAATTTAAGGATAAAGGGGAAATCTTTTAGGACCGAGATGAGAAAAACATTTTTCACACAGAGTGTTGAATCTGTGGAATTTTACTTCGGAGTCACGTGACTTGGTGCCTGAGGAGAGCACCGTGGCAGTCCCGCCGGGGCGCAAGGCCACTCACAAGTCTGCCAGGCCCGTAGACTCAGACGGAGGGATCCCTCCTTCACTGGGAAGCATCTACGAGCGACTTTCCCAGATGGGGCACCTATTGGAGAGGTGGCTCCAGACCGATCTGGTCCAGAGGAGGGAGCAGTATCAGCCCGGTTCTCCACGGGAGCCCACGCAAGCAGCACCGTACACAGGGCTGCGAAGTGTCTCCCTTCTTGGATGAGGGGAGTACACAGAGTCAGTATTATCCTGACTCAGAGCCGGGAGGCACATCATGTGAACACTCTCGGGGGCACGGGGCTGAAGTGCCTTTACTGGCTTCTAAATTTGCCATTCCATTTCCAACAGGAGCACCCCTGGATGAAGAGCTGGCCCCTACGATAAATTACCTGGCGTCTCATCAGCTCAAAGACCTGGCTATGGAGGAGACCTCCAGCAGATATCATACACTGTGCTGCCAAACTGTGCTTCGCCTTTATGTGGCGGCCGTCAACCCTCCATCTGGGGCCATATTAGGAGCAGGGGTGTAACAGCCCAGGAGGTCAAATTATTCGTCCTCAGGCGCATAACGGCCTTTGCGTTCGGGTCCGTGTAGATGGGAGGATGCTCTGCTGACGGAGTACACAGCAGGACGCTGTGGGGTTTCTCTGTAACGCCCATTTGAGATAAATTTTCTGCGTTAAAAACGCAATACAGCCGGCTTCTGAATCCCAAATTTGCTGTGCAGTGCTGTGCAAGGCCAGCCGGCCAATTATCTCTTTTGGGCAGACCTGCCGAAGCAGGTACGTGAGATGGATGATGAGGCCAAGACCACACGCCTCATGAGCCGAGCCCAAAACCAACACCCAGGGGCTCATCACACGCCGGCACACCCAATACCTCCTTCATCACCAGCGGCGAAACCAGCTAGTGGCTCCGGGACAGGAGGAAGACTCGAGCTGGAAGCACCGAGGTCTTTTTTAGGGGTAGGCCCCAGCCGGCCCACAGCTTGGATGCGCGGGGGGGCACCCGCCATCAGCCTCCTTTCCCAAGGCACGAGAACAGAAGCCAGGACCACACCGGCAGTAACGTCTAAGGTAGGAGAACCTAGTTTCCTTATAGAACTCAATCACTTACAAGTTGGGGGGAGATTGCGACATTTATTGAATGGATGGAACTGGATCACAGCAGACCCGTTCATACTGCACAGTATACAAGGTTTCCAAATTGAGTTCCTTCTTGATTCATCACCACCCACACAACATTTACCAAACCGCACATATGTGTTCTCACAACAGGAAAGATTCGAGGTAGAAGCTGAAATTCAGGCTTTACATACAAAAGGGGTGATTCAGAGGTCGCACCAGGAATCACACCAATTTTGTATCTAACATACTTTTCCCCAAGCGGAAAAAGGGATGGAGGATGTCGTATCATCCTGACTTGATGGAACTCAATACCCACGTGCAGTATAAACATTTTAAAATGGACAATTTTGGCACAGCCATCCAACTGGTTTCCAAATGATGTCATATGGCATGCATAGATCTAAAAGATGCATACTACTCCGTATCCATCATCGGGAACACAGGTTGATATTGGAAATGTAACTGGATGGGGGCAACTGTGGCAATACAAAGCATTGCCCAATCGGCTGACTTCAGCTCCCAGACTATTTACAAAATTACTAAAACCAGTTCTGGGGCTACTACGAGCTCAGAATCACATGGTGATGACTTATTTGGATGACATCCTAATAATTGGGGACACCAAGGAATCAGCTGAATCATCTGTTTCAGCTACCAAACGCATGCTTGAGAGGTTGGGATTTCTAATCCATCCAGTTAAGTCAAAAGTGACTCCAATCAGGGTAATGATTGCCGGGGGTTCACAATTAACTCAATTCAAATGTCGGTGACACTGCCAAGTGGCAAGCAATCAGAGTTAATGGAAGCCTGCAATAAGCTAATTGTCAAACAGCAGCCAACATTCAAACAAGCAGCAAGTGTAATTGGCAAGCTTGTGGCAGCTTTTCCAGCTGTACGCTTCGGACCTTTGCACGATCAAAATTAACAACGTGCTAAGGAACAGGCTCCCAAATCCCACGCAGGCCAATTCGGAAGACCTATGCAATTGCCGCCAGAGGCCAATGCTGAATTACACTGGTGGGCAATGAATATACATCACTGCTCTAAGAACATTCTAATTGATACACCATCGGTAATCTTAAAAAACCGATGCAAGTGGCGTGGGCTGGGGAGCAACAGATACCATCTCCAGCTGCGGGGGTGGATGGAATGTGCAGGAGTCCTTAATTCTAGAGCAATATGGCAATAACTAGTTAGAGTTGTTGGGAGCACTCTATGGATTAAAAGCTTATTGCAGCAATATGCATCGTGTGCATGTTCAACTACAGATTGACAACACTATGGCGGTGGCGTATGTCAATCACATGGGTGGAATAAAGTCTGTATCTTGCGACAATTTGGCAACCCTTCTTTGGCATTGGTGTTTTGCAAGGAATATTTGGGTCACGGCAATCTGCCTACCAGGTAGATACAATATGGTGGCGGACACTAGATCACGGAAATTCAATGATAACACAGAATGAATCTTGGATCATGACGTGTTTGCCAACATTGTCGCACGATGTGGCGTGCCGGATATTGACTTGTTTGCATCCAGATTGAATCACCAGTTACCCAAATATGTGTCATGGGAGCCAGACCCAGGGGCAGTGGCAGTCGATGCGTTCACACTGCATTGGGGAGGAATGTTCTTGTACGCTTTCCCTCCAATTTGCCTCATCAGCCGATGCTTGGTAGAAATAAAGCGAGACAATGCCACAGGCATTTTAGTAGTGCCTGACTGACCCACGCAGTCCTGGTTCCCACTAGTCCTGGGAATAATGACACAGCATCTCATACCTGTCCACAAAAGCAGGGAACTGGTGGTACACCCAGTAACGAGGGGCAACCACCGAATCAATTTACTGGTTTGCAGATTCTGAGGAGACCATACCTGGGACTCGGACTGGCTGATCGGACAGTGGATGCCATAACAGCGGCCTGGAGGGACAGTACACAAAGGCAGTACGTCTCTCACATCAAGGTGGGAGATGTACTGTCATGTCTCCAACATCTCATATGACACAGACAATGAATATACATCACTGCTCTAAGACAATTCTAATTGATACACCATCGGTAATCTTACAAAAGCGATGCAAGTGGCCTGGGCTGTGTGCTGGATGTTCTGGAGTTCTTGTCGACATTATATTTTGAGCATAAATTAAGCTACAGTGGCATCAACAGTGCCAGGAGTGCACTACACTCATATTTACTTTTGGGAACGGGGCCCCATCCGGTTAGAACACACCCCCTAATTACCAGGTTCTTGACGGGAATATACAACACAATGTCCCCCAGGCCACGGTATATGGACATTTGGGATGTTAGCGTGGTGCTAACACTGCTTCGCCAGTGGGCACCTCTTTATCCTTAGCTAAACTCGCCCTCAAGGTGGTCATGCTGATGGCACTGGTAACGGCGCAACGAGTCCAGATGTTGCACAAGCTACGACTGGACAACATGACCACCAATGTTAACACCATAACCTTCGTCATCTACGATTTAGTCAAACAGAGCAGGCCGGGGGTACCAGGGCCCAAGCTTGAGTTTCTGGCATACCCGAGGATCCACGATTATGTGCAGTGTCACACTTGCACCAGTACATTAAAGTCACGAGGAGCCTCAGCGGTTCTGAGTTAGCTGTCCTAATCAGCCGCAAGAAACCTCACCACAGGGTATCAGCACAAACCATCTCCAGATGGTTAAAGGAGGTACTGGCGGGTGCAGGAACGAATACTGACACTTACAAATCGCACTCCACCAGGCTGCATCAACGTCGGCAGCGAGGGCTATGGACGTGCCCCTCGACAACATCCTAACAGCTGCAGGATGGGCCAATGAATGGATGTTCCACAGGTTTTATACTAAACCTATTGCTGGACCGGGGGTGTTTGCACGTACCATTTTAGATTCTGGTTGATAGTTTCCCCCCAGGTTGGGCGGGGTCACTATTACTTTGTTCTTCACATTAAAGCATCAGTATTGTTACCTAACTGCGTTATGTCTGAATGCATTAATTTTTTCTCACTCATCCATGGTAAATCCATTCAGTATGTGACGCCTGGACTCGAACCGCATGAAATCACAGAGCTTTGAAATCTTCACGTGACTCCAAAGTAAAATAGTAAGATTAAACGAGAACTTACCAGTCTGATCTAGATTTTATGAGGAGTTATGATGAGCGGTTACGTGCCCACCACACCCAACCCTCATATTATCAGGTCATCTGGTAGTTCTAGTTCTCCAAATCATACTATCTGCAGGTCAACCTCTCTTGTCTGTGATTTCACGCCACTGCTTTGAAGATTGACGAGCAAGTGGACTGACGGCTTCTTCACGTAATCGCTCATCGTAACTCCTCATAAAATCAAGATCAAACTTCAAACTGATAAGTTTTCATTTAATCTTATTATTCTCTGCCACAGAAGGTAGTTGAGGCCAGTTCATTCGCTATATTTGAGAGGGAGTTAGATGTGGCTCTTGTGGCTAAAGGGATCAGGGGGTATGGAGAGAAGGCAGGTACAGGATACTGAGTTGGATGATCAGCCATGATCATATTGAATGGCGGTGCAGGCTCGAAGGGCCGAATGGCCTACTCCTGCACCTATTTTCTATGATTCTATGTAAGAAAAAATGCCCCTCGGCCCCACTTGTCCGTGCAAACCCAATTGGCATTCTGGGCTAGACCTACTTACCTGCATTTGGCCCATATCCCTATAAACACTTCTCTTTCAAGAGAGAGCTAGATAGGGCTCTTAAAGATCATGCAGGGGATATGGGGAGAAGGCAGGAACGGGGTACTGATTGGGGATGATCAGCCATGATCACATTGAATGGCGGTGCTGACTCGAAGGGCCGAATGCCCTCCTCCTGCACCTATTGTCCAAATGTCTTTTAAAGTCGTAATTGTATCCACTTCAATAGCTTACCCTGGCAGCTCGATCCAGATACAGACTACCCTCTAAGTGAAAAAGTTGCCCCTGAGGTCCCTCTTAAATCTCCCCCCTTTCACCTTAAGCCTGTGCCCTCCAGTTTTAGTTTAGTTTAGTTTAGAGATACAGCGCAGAAATAATGGCAGCGACCCACTGAATCCACGCCAACCAGCGATTCCCGCACACTAGCACTATCAGACACACACTAGGGACAAATTACAATTTTACCGAAACCAATTTTACTTCGGAGTCACGTGAGTGACTACGTGAAGAAGGCCCGCCTGGCGCTAGAACGGCATTACGTCGATGCTGACGGCAGAAGCAAGAGCTGCAGAGCGCAGCTCCTCGCAGCGGCCGGAACGGACCCGCAGGTAAGTAGCAAAGAAAGTGGGGACGTTCTAAAAAAGACGTTACGCTGGTAAAACCAGCAAAAGAGAAAGTAAAAGTAAAAATCAGAGTCACGCTGGCGTAATGATTGAGCCAGATAATAAAAAAGAAAATGGAGAAGTCTCAAAGGAAAATTTCGCGGGTAAAAAGATCGTCCCGGGGAGAAGCAAGAGTCGGGACAAGAGATTAGTGCGGATCCGGTTCCGATACCAGTGGCCACTGATTCACCCGTTAGTGAGACTATAATTTCTCCAGAAATGCAAACCACGGAGGAAAATGTTCCAAGCAAAAGTAAAAAGAAATCCGTGAGGCCCGTGGTTTCTGATAATGACTCTGATAATGAAAGTCCTCCGGATAATAAAGCTATATGGCTTAAAATGGAACATATGGAGAAAGTACTCCAAAATATAATGAGACAAGGGTCACAGTACCCAGAAGTTTCCCAAAATGACCCTGAGGGGTTTGAATATAATGAATATGGCTATGTGCCAAATTGGGAATTTGAAACTCCAGACCCAGGATTAAGGGCGGAGGAAGTCTCATTGGATATAATTCCAAGTGTATCAGGGCTGCAGAAGACAGACCCTGCAAGTGGTGATGTGGATTATGAGTGCACACCACGAATAAAAAAGAAAGGGCCAAATGTGCCTGATATGGCAAAAGATTTTGCTATACCTGAAGGAAGTGGTGAGGCTATGGAAGAAAGCCTAGCTGCCAGTATTAATTATATGGTATCTCACCAACTTCAAGATTCTGTGATGACTGAAACAGCAGAATTATATAAAACACTGGAAAATTGCACCTCATTGAAGGTACCTACGGTTAATCCGTCCATATGGACGCCTTTGACTCCGGGCATGAGAGGACAAGAAATAAGATTTCAAAGAATCCTCAAATTGATTTCAGCTGCCATTACTGCTTTTGGAAGGCAAATGGAGGGGTCGGAAATGGTTAAAATCCAAAAAGATACTTTGGGCTTATTGTACAATTCATTCTATGAAATTAATTGTATGAGAAAAATTGCGATTCGGCCCATATTCCATCCAAGGTTTGCAGGTCTGTGTCGATCAAGTGGTGTTCAAGCTCCTGGTTATCTATTTGGAGAGAACCTGCCTAAGCAAATAAGAGAAATGGACGAAGAGGCTAAATCTATTAGCCACATGAGACCTTTCGTGTTTGGACAAAAAAGGTATTTTTCATCAAGAAGGGGTTTTGATTTTGGAAACAAAGGCAGGAATATGATAAGAAAATATTACCATCCGACTCAACCTAATGTTCACCCGTATACGGGGAGAAGGAGACCACCACGTTCATATGGAGAGGTATAAAAATATTTCATTCTTAAAGAAACTGTGGACAAAATCTCCAGTTGGAGGGAGATTACAAATGTTTTATAATGAATGGCTGGCCATCACATCTGATCGATTTATTTTACAAACAGTTTCAGGAGCTACTATTACATTTAAAGAAGGTGTTAATTCTCCGGTACAAAATAAACCTGCTTATGGTTTCATGTTTTCTGCAATTGAAGAGGCAGAAATTAATGTGGAAATTGACAAATTGTGTAAAAAAAGGTGTTATTGAAAAAACTGTTGAACATAAACATCAATTTGTGTCAAACATATTTCAAGAAGAAAAAAAAGATGGTGGTTGCCGAATTATTCTGGACCTTACAAACTTTAATAAATTTGTAGGTATAAACATTTTAAGATGGAAACATTCAACACTACAAGACATTTGATATCAGCAGGTTGTTATATGGCTACAATTGACTTAAAGGATGCGTACTATTCAATACCAATACATCAGTTCTTTCGAAGGTATTTAAAATTTAATTGGCTGGGACAGCTGTGGCAATTCAAAGCTTTACCAAATGGGTTAAGTTCAGCTCCCAGGCTCTTTACAAAGCTGTTGAAACCAGCTTTAGCACAATTAAGAGCACAAAAACACATTATTATGGCTTATTTGGATGATATTTTAATCATCAATAGTAATCTGGAATCAGCTGAAAAATCAGTTTCAGCAACTAAAACTTTATTTGAGAAATTAGGTTTCTTGATTCATCCAATTAAGTCCCAGCTGCAGCCAGCACAGTCAATTAACTATTTGGGGTTTGTGATTAACTCAGTTACTATGTTAGTAACTTTGCCAACAGATAAGATTGATGATATTCTAATGACCTGTAGGGATCTCATTCACAAACCTTATCCCTCCATCCGAGAAGTAGCAAAGGTTATTGGTAAATTAGTAGCAGCATTTCCTGCAGTAGAATTTGGTCCATTACATTACCAAAACCTTCAAAGGGACAAAATAAGAGCTCTAAAAAAGAGAGCAGGCCATTTTGATAGGCCTATGCAATTAACAAAAGAAGCTTTATTGGAACTGCAATGGTGGATTGAAAATGTCCCACAAGCTGCTAAAAACATTTTGATACAACAGCCTGAAGTAATTTTACAAACAGATGCTAGTGCTCTCGAATGGGGGGCAACAGATTCATATACCAGCGGTGGGGGCAGATGGACTGTCCAAGAGGAAATGTTTCTCCAAACATATGGTATTAACTATTTAGAATTATTGGGAGCGTTTTATGGGTTAAAAGCCTATTGTTCTACAAAAAAGAATCTGCATGTACTGATACAATTAGACAATAAAACAGCTGTTGCATGTTAATCACATGGGTGGAATAAGATCGGTATCATGTGATTGTCTGGTCAATCAGATATGGCAGTGGTGTATTAAGCACCAAATTTGGATTTCGGCAAATTACATTCCAGGTAAAGATAATGTGGTGGCAGACAATAGATCAAGGGTGTTTAAAGACAACACAGAATGGATGTTGAACCCAGTAATTTTCAGTAAAATTGTGATTCAATATGGGTTACCAGACATTGATCTGTTTGCATCAAGATTAAATCATCAATTGCCTAAATATGTGTCTTGGGAACCAGATCCAGATGCAGTAGCAGTAGATGCTTTTTCACTACATTGGGGGAATAGTTCTTTTTATGCTTTTCCGCCATTTGCTCTGGTTCAGCAATGTCTGAAGAAAATAGAGCAAGATTCTGCCACAGAATTATTGGTGATTCCAAATTGGCCGACACAACCATGGTTCCCATTGATGTTAAACATGATTAAAGAACCATATATGTCAAATCCTAGCAGCAGTGATTTATTAATAAAACCGGTAACCAAAGAAATTCATCCATTACATGCTTATATGAATTTGTTAATCTGCAGGTTTTGACCAGACCACTACAAGAGCTTGGATTGTCGGATAGAACTATGGATGTTATAGTCGCATCATGGCGAGATAGTACTCAGAGACAATATATGACACATATAAAGAAATGGGAACATTTTTGTAGACAATCAAATATATCCTATCATACTGTGAACATTGCAAACATATTGGAGTTCCTTGCCGAGTTGCATTTTGAACAGCACTTAAGTTATAGTGCCATTAATAGTGCATGTAGTGCCTTATCATCTTATTTAGGACAAATATCTGACCAGAAATCAATTGGATCACATCCATTAATATCCAGATTTATGAAAGGAATCTTTAACAAAAATCCACCCAAACCAAGATATACAGAAATTTGGGATGTCAGCATTGTACTTACTTTACTTAGGCAATGGACTCCAATCGAAGTTTTGTCATTGGAAAAAGTTAACATTTAATTAGTCATGTTAATGCATTGGTTTCAGCTCAAAGGGTGCAAACATTACAAATGCTACGTTTAGACTGTATGCATGTGGCTGCAGATAACATTGTGTTCTATGTTTACGATCTGATCAAACAAAGCAGACCAGGGAGAACTGAGCAAAGGTAACGTTTCAAGCTTACCCTATTGATCCAACGTTGTGTGTAGTTAAACATTTGAATCAATATGTAAAAGTTACCAAAACTCTTCGAGGTGATGAAAAAACATTAATGATTACGCATAAGAAACCGCACACAAAAGCTTCAGTACAAACAATTTCAAGGTGGTTAAAACAGGTGTTACTTTTAGCAGGAGTAGACACTGATGTGTTCAAATCTCACTCCACCGGGGCAGCAATTACGTCCGCGGTGAAGTTACAGGACGTACCACTCGAACACATTTTAGAAACCGCAGGGTGGTGTAAAGAAGAAACTTTTTCAAAGTTCTACAATAAACCTGTTCACACAATGACAGGCTTTGGACACGCGGTGTTGGGTTCACTATAATCACCTGCTTTGTTTCACTATCGATTGATATTATCAATTATGTTATCACTTATATCTTTTATCACTTTGTAATGGGTTCCCCAGATGTAAAAGGGGGTTATTATATGTTTTTTTATCATTAAAAGATTTATGGAAAGAACTAAAACTAGTCTGGTAAAAGGTGTTTTACTCATGTATGTGTTGACCTAGCCGGACTGTCGTATGGAAGAATTCTACGACATGGAAAACACAGAAGCTTCAAAATCTTCACGTAGTCACTCACGTGACTCCGAAGTAAAATAGTAAGATTAAACGAGAACTTACCAGTTCGAAGTTTGATCGTTATTTTATGAGGAGTAACGACGAGGGATTACGTGCCCTCCACTCCACACCCTCATAAAATAAATGATCATCTGGTAGTTCTAAATCTATGGAGAGCCTTACTATCTTACTCCGGCTATTGTGTTCTGTGTTTTTCATGCCACTGCTTTGAAGTATGCCGTTCCAGCGCCAGGCGGGCCTTATTCACGTAATCCCTCATCGTTACTCCTCATAAAATAACGATCAAACTTCGAACTGGTAAGTTCTCGTTTAATCTTACTATTAACCAACAAACCTGCACGTCTTGGGAGTGTGGGAGGAAACCAGAGCACCCGGAGAAAACCCACACAGGTCACGGGGAGAATGTACAAACTCCGTACAGACTGCACACTGGCGCTGTGAGGCAGCAACACCACCGCTGGGCCACCATGCTGCCCTCTACCCTTTCAATTCTCCACTCTGGGGGAAAAAGATTGTGAGCATTCACTTCATCCATGGCCCTCAACAACACACACACCTCACCCCATAGCCACCTATGCTCCAAAGTTTATTTTAGTTTAGAGATACAACATGGATAGAAACATAGAAAATAGGTGCAGGAGGAGGCCATTCGGTCCTTCGAGCCTGCACTGCCATTCAATATGATCATGGCTGATCATCCAACTCAGTATCCTGTACCTGCCTTCTCTCCATACCTCCTGATCCCTTTAGCCACAAGGGCCACATCTAACTCCCTCTTAAATATAGCCAATGAACTGGCCTCAACTACCTTCTGTGGCAGAGAATTCCAGAGACTCACCATCTCTGTGTGAAAAATGTTTTCCTCATCTCGGTCCTAAAGGAATTCCCCCTTATCCTTAACCTGTGACCCCTTGTTCTGGACTTCCCCAACATCGGGAACAATCTTCCTGCATCTAGCCTATCCACAATTACGAATTGTGTAAGTTTCTATATGAACCCCCTCCGTCTTCTAAATTCTATTGAGTACAAGCCGAGTCTATCCAGTCTTTCCTCATATGAAAGTCCTGACATCCCAGGAAAACAGGCCCTTCGTCACTGACCCACAATCGCCCCATCACTAACACTATTCTACACACACCAGTGTAGTTTAGATTATTTTCTGGTCACTTTTACTGAAGTACAGTGAAAAGCTTTTGTTGCGTGCTAACCATCCAGTGGAAAGACAATGCATGATTACAATCGAGCCATCCACAGTATACAGATATATGATAATGGAATAACGTTTAGTACAAGGTAAAGCCAGTAAAGTCCGATCAAAGATAGTCCTATGGTAGACAGAAAATGCTGGAGAAACTCAGCGGGTGATAGACTCGGCTCTGTGCAAGCCGAGTCTATCCAGTCTCCTCATATGAAAGTCCTGACATTCCTAAGTTCCTTCTTAAAGATAGTCCGATATTACTTGCGCTGCTCTCTGGTTGTGGTGGGATGATTCGGGTGTCTGGTAACAGCTAGGAAGAAACTGCCCCTGAATCTGGAGGTGTGCGTTTTCACACTTCTGTACCTTTTGCCTGATGGGAGAGGGGAGAAGACGGGAGTCCGTCTGTTTTTTTCTTTTTTTTCGCCGGTGGCCGGGGCCTGAGACTGGTCCTTGAGCGGCGGCGGCGGCCCGGCTTCGGGGCTTCGGGGCTTGATGCTGCTGACCAGCGCGGCCTGCGGTGCTCCAGCAGAGCCCGGCGCGTTAGGTGCTCCAGCGATGCAGATCCGGCGGTCAGCGTCCGTGGTCATCCTGATGGGAGCTGTGGGGTGGTGTTCCGGCGTTCGGCCGGCGGGCGGTGGCGGCGGCTTCGGAGGCTCGCCGCGTGCTAGGGTGGCCTGGATTGTCCAAGCCCTCGCTGTAAGCCGGTGGTTAACCGTTCGCGATGTTACTGAATCTGAATCTGAACTTGAATCTCCATAGTCTCATTGACCGGGAAGAAGTGGTGGGACTCGTGCCGTTGTCCATCACGGCATATCCCACAGAACAGATCACCGTCCGTCTCACAGAACAGTTTCAGCTGCTCCTGCTGCAGGGGGCAGTATAGCGGCTGCCTCCCCTCCCACTCCCCACCCCTTCCTCCGCCACACCCTCCCTCCATCCTCCCCCTCCCTCCCAACCCCCTCACTCCCATCGCCACAGCGCTAGCCCTCTGCAATTCCCTCCACCTCCCCCCCTGGTTCCCCCTCTCACTCCACCTGCCCCTCTCACCCTTCATCCACCTCTCCACTCCCTGGAGCTCCCCCTCCCCTCCCCCTCGCTCCCCTCTACCTCCCTCTACTCTCCCTCTCCCCTTCCCCCTCTCTCTCCGCCCCCCCTCCCTCTCACCCACCATCCCGCCTCTCTTCTCTCCCTCCCCTTCTCTCTCTCCCTCCCCCTCCTCTCACTCTCTTCTTCTCTCCCTCCCCACTTCTTTCCTTCCCACCATCTCTTGCTCGCCCCTCCCTCTGCCTCTCCCCTCACCTTCCCCCTCTCCCCTGCTCCCTCTCACCCGCCTTCCCCTCCCCCCCCCTTATCCCTCCCTCCCCCTCACCCTCAATCACGTCACTCCCTTCCCTTCCACTCTCCCCTCCCTCCGCCTCTCTGTGTCCCCTCTCCCACTGCTCCCTCCTCTCCCCCTCCCTCTTGACTCGCTCTCCTCTCTCCTCACTCTCCATCCTCTCTCCAGTCCTCAAACTCCTCTCCCTCTCATCTCCTCCTCCCTCCTCCACCCTCTCCCTATCCTGCCCCTTCCTCTCCTCTGGTTCCCTCCTCTGCTCGACCCTCTCTCTTCTCTCTCCCCTCCTCTCTCTCTCTCTATGTCTCTGACACCCTGCCCGCCCACATCCATCCCCCCTCTCATCTCTAGCCTCCACCACCCACCGCATCCTCTCCTGCCCCCTCACCCTCTCACTCCCTCCCCCTTCTCTCCCCCTCCCCTTCCTTCACTCTCCCCCTCCCTTCTCTCCCCCTCCCTCCTCGCCCTCTTACCATCTCTCTCTCTGCCTCTTTCTCGAACCCCCTTCCCATCACACCCATCTCCCTCTCCTCCTCCCCCTCCCTCTTTCTCCCAGCCCCTGCCCATCCGCATCCATCTCCTCTCCCCCTCCTTCCTCCTCTCCCTCTTGTCCCTCGCCCCCTCCAAAACCCTTTCACCCTCCCTCCTCTCCCTCTCCCCGGCTCCCCTCCCGTCCACATCCATCTCCCTCTCTTCGTTCTTCTTCCCTTCCCTCCCTCTCCCCCTCCCTCTACCCCTGTCTCTCTCCCTCCCTCTCTCTTTCTCCCCCTCCCTCCCCTCTCAGTCTCTCCCTCCCTCTCCCTCTCTTTCTCTCCTCTCCCTGAATCTCTCTCTGCCTCTCACTTTTCTCCCTCCCTTCCTTTCCCTCCCTCCCGCTGTCTCTCTCTTTCCCCCTCCATCTCTCTTTCCCGTTCCCTCCTCTCTCCCTCCTAAAATCATAGAAAATAGGTGCAGGAGTGGGCCATTTGGCCCTTCGAGCCTGCACCATGATTCAATATGATCATGGCTGATCATCCAACTCAGTATCCTGTACCTGCCTTCTCTCCATACCCCCTGATCCCTTTAGCCACAAGGGCCATATCTAACTTCCTCTTAAATATAGCCAATGAACTAGCCTCAACTGCCTTCTGTGGCAGAGAATTCCACAGACTCACCACTCTCTGTGTGAAAAATCTTTTTCTCATCTCGGTCCTAAAATATTTCCCCCTTATCCTTAAACTGTGACCCCTTGCTCTGGACTTCCCCAACATCGGGAACAATCTTCCTACATCTAGCCTGTCCAACCTGTTCAGAATTTTGTAAGTTTCTATAAGATCCCCCCTCAATCTCCTAAATTCCAGCGAGTACAAGCCGAGTCTATCCAGTCTTTCTTCATAGGGAAGTCCTGCCATCCCAGGAATCAGTCTCCTCCCCCGGTCTCACTGCCTTTCCGTGTCCGGACTCCGCCGCTCCAGTCTCGGTTGCTGCTCCCACCCGCTCAGGGCCCAGGGCACTCCGGGCTGGGGCAACTCCCAAGGTCCGGGCCGGTCGGCGAGTCCCGGGCAACCGGTCGCGGCGAGAGAGGAGAGGAATACAGGGGAGTAGGAGCAGGAGAGGGAGGAGGAAGAGGGAGGGAGGGAGGGAGGAGATGAAGAGAGGAGGGGGAAGGAAGAGGGAGAGGAGGAGGAGGGAAGGAAGGGATGGGAGGGAGGAGGAGAGGAGTGGTAGGGGAGGGGGGGGGGAGGGGGAACGGAAGGAGGGAGGGAGGAGGGAGGGAGGATAGAGCAAAGAGAGGGGAGGCCTACCGGGAGGAGGTGGCTGATCTGGTACTCTGGTGTCAGGACAACAGCCTCCTCCTGAATGCCATAATAACTAAGGAGCTGATCGTGGACTTTAGGAGGGCACAACATCCGAGGATGTATACGCCACTAGAGATAAATGGGGCTACTAAGTGGTGAGCTGCTTTCAATATCTGGGAGTCCACATCACATGGACATCACACGCGACCGCACTGGTGAGTAAGGCAAGGCAGCGCCTTTACCACCTCAGGCAGCTGGGGAAATTCAGAGTCTCTCTGAGGATCCTCCAGTGCTTCTACTCTGGGGCTGTAGAAAGCATCTTGTCCGGTAACATCACGATCTGGTTTGGGAACTGCTCTGCCCAGGACAAGAAGGCTCTGCAGAGAGTAGTCTGTTCGGCCGAACTCACCATGGGACCTACATCGGAAGGTGCAGATCCAGAGCCAGCAACATTATGGGGGACCTCTACCACTCAGCAACGGACTGTTCCAGCTACTACGGTCAGGCAAAACGCCTCCGCTGTCACGCTGTGAAAACATAGAAACATAGACAATAGGTGCAGGAGGAGGCCATTCGGCCCTTCGAGCCTGCACCGCCATTCAATATGATCATGGCTGATCATCCAACTCAGTATCCTGTACCTGCCTTCTCTCCATACCCCCTGATCCCTTTAGCCACAAGAGCCACATCTAACTCACTCTCAAATATAGCCGATGAACTGGCCTCAACTACCTTCTGTGGCAGAGAATTCCACAGATTCACCACTCTCTGTGTGAAAAATGTTTTCCTCATCTCGGTCCTAAAGGAATTCCCCTTTATCCTTAAACGGTGTGTTCTTGTTCTGGACCTCCTCAACATCGGGAACAATCTTCCTGCATCTAGCCAATCCAACCCCTTAAGAAATTTGTAAGTTTCTATAAGATCCCCCCTCAGTCTTCTAAATTATAGCGAGTACAAGCCGAGTCTATACAGTTTTTCCTCATATGAAAGTCCTGCCATCCCAGGAATCAGTCTGGTGAACCTTCTCTGTACCCCCTCTATGGCAAATTGTCTTTCCTCAGATTAGGAGACCAAAACTGTACGAAATAATCCAGGTGTGGTCTCACCAAGACCCTATACAACTGCAGTAGAACCTCCCTACTCCTATACTCAAATGTAAACGGAGAGGATGAGACGGAGTTTATTCCCACAGGCCATGAGGACTGTAAACTCTGGTCTCACAGGGGACTAATTTACTCTTGTGTTGTGTCTTTTTAAAATTGCTGTTTTTTTTCTAATATGTAAATACTGATCCAGTTCAATTCTGTTCTGTAGTTTATTGCACAATCTGTAGGCATTGCCACTCTCATTTCACTGCTCATCTTGTACGTGTATGTGACAAATGAAGTTGACTTGTGAGGAGGGGGAGAGGGAGGAAAAAGGGAGGTAAGGAGAGGGAGGGAGGGAGGGGAGGAGAAGGTAGAGGCGGAGGGAGGGAAGAGAGGGGGTTGAAGAGTGGAGCAAGAGGAAGGCCATAGTGTTTAGAGTAGAATTTGGCCATTGGGTCTGGGGCAAACAGAGGGACTGTTGGGTGAGTCCAGAACCAGGGGCCACAGTCTTAGAATAAAGGGGAGGTCATTTAAGACTGAGCTGAGAAAAAACATTTTTACCCAGAGAGTTGTAATGGAATGTTGGCCTTCATAACACGAGGATTTCAGTATAGGAGTAAAGAGGTTCTTCTGCAGTTGTATAGGGCTCTGGTGAAACCACATCTGGAGTATTATGTACAGTTTTGGTCTCCTAATTTGAGGAAGGACATCCTTGTGATTGAGGCAGTGCATCGTATGTTCACCAGATTGATCCCTGGGATGGCGGGACTGTCATATGAGGAAAGATTTAAAAGACTAGGCTTGTATTCACTGGAGTTTAGAAGGATGATGGGGGATCTTAGAGAAACATATAAAATTATAAAAGGACTGGACAAGCTAGATGCAGGTAAAATGTTCCGAATGTTGGGCGAGTCCAGAACCAGGGGCCACAGTCTTAGAATAAAGGGAAGGTCATTTAAGACTGAGCTGAGAAAAACGTTTTTTACCCAGAGAGTTGTGAATGTGTGGAATTCCCTGCCACAGAGGGCAGTGGAGGCCAAATCACTGGATGGATTTAAGAAAGAGTTGGATAGAGCTCTAGGGGCTCGTGGAGTCAAGGAATATGAGGAGAAGGCAGGCACGGGTTATTGATAGTGGACGATCAGCCATGATCATAATGAATGGCGGTGCTGGCTCAAAGGGTCGAATGGCCTCCACCTGCACCTATTTTCTATGTTTCTATGGTCCATTGGGGGAGGGAGGGAAGGGGAAGGAGGGTTGGGTTTGAGGGGAGAGGGAGGAGAGGTGCTGGGGGTAGAGAGAAAGTGTTGGGACAAGGGTGACGTGGAACGGGAGACAGAGCTGATCACATTACTGTCCCATGGAGCTGTTGTTGACGTGATCTGAGAGGTTCTGCACCTCCGATAAGTTGGAAATTGTGCAGATGAGATTCACCAGGATGTTAGCTGGGCTTGTATACTCTGGAGTTTAGAAGGATGAGAGGGCATCTCATTGAAACATATAAGATTATTCAGGGTTTGGACACGCTAGAGGCAGGAAACATGTTCCCGATGTTGGGGGAGTCCAGAACCAGGGGCCACATAGTTTAAGAATAAGGGGCAGGCCATTTAGAATGGGGATGAGGAGACATTTTTTTCAGCCAGAGAGTTGTGAATCTGTGGAATTCTCTGCCTCAGAAGGCAGTGGAGGCCAATTCTCTGGATGCTCTCAAGAGAGTTAGATAGAGCTCTTAAAGATAGTGGAGTCAAGGGATATGGGGAAAAGGCAGGAACGGGGTACTGACTGGGGATGATCAGCCACGATCATAACGAATGGCGGTGCTGGCTCGAAGGGCCAAATGGCCTCTACTCCTGCAGCTGTTGTCGATTGAGTTATGGAGATAGCTTGGACAGGCTGGGGCTTCACACTTGGACGTACAGGGGGTAGAGAGGTGACCTTACTGAGAACAACCGGGGACGTACACGCCACTGGTGATAAATGGGACTACTGTGGATAGGGTGAACAGCAAGTTTAATTTTGTTTAGAGATACAGCACAGAAACTGGTCCTTCGGCCCATCGAGTCCACGCTGACACTACCTACACACACTAGAGATAATTGTACATGAATAGAAACATAGAAACATAGAAAATAGGTGCAGGAGTAGGCCATTGGGCCCTTCGAGCCTGCACCGCCATTCAATATGAAGGTTAAGGGGAGACTTGATTGAGGTCTTTAAAATGATGAAGGGGATAGACGGAGTTGACGTGGAAACGTTTTTCCCATTGAGGGTAGGGAAGATTCAAACAAGAGGGCATGACATGAGAATTAAGGGACAGAAGTTTAGGGGTAACATGAGGGGTAACTTCTTTACTCAGAAAGTGGTGGCTGTGTGGAATGAGCTTCCAGCAGACGTGGTGGAGGCAGGATCGATTTTAACATTTAAAAGTAAAGTGGATAGGTATATGGACGGAAAGGGAATGGAGGGGTATGGTCTGAGTGCAGGTAGATGGGACTAGGGGAAAACAAATGGTCGGCACGGACTGGAAGGGCCGAGAGGGCCTGTTTCCGTGCTGTAATTGTTATAGAAACATAGAAATTAGGTGCAGGAGTAGGCCATTCAGCCCTTCGAGCCTGCACCGCCATTCAATATGATCATGGCTGATCATCCAACTCAGTATCCCGTACCTGCCTTCTCTCCATACCCTCTGATCCCCTTAGCCACAAGGGCCACATCCAACTCACTCTTAAATATAGCCAATGAACTGGCCTCAACTACCCTCTGTGGCAGAGAGTTCCAGAGACTCACCACTCTCTGTGTGAAGAAAGTCTTTCTCATCTCGGTCTTAAAGGATTTCCCCTTTATCCTTAAGCTGTGACCCCTTGTCCTGGACTTCCCCAACATCGGGAACAATCTTCCTGCATCTAGCCTGTCCAACCGCTTAAGATTATATGGTTATATGGTTAATATATTCATGGCTGATCACCCAACTCAGTATCCTGTACCTGCCTTCTCTCCATACCCCCTGATCCCTTTAGCCACAAGGGCTACATCTAACTCCCTCTTAAATATAGCCAATGAACTGGCGTCAACTATCTTCTGTGGCGGAGAATTCCACAGATTCACCACTCTGTCTGAAAAATGTTTTCCTCATCTCGGTCCTAAAGGAATTCCCCCTGATCCTTAAACTGTGTGACCCCTTGTTCTGGACCTCCCCAACATCGGGAACAATCTTCCTGCATCTAGCCTGTCCAACCCCTTAAGAATTTTGTAAGTTTCTATAAGATCCCCTCAGTGTTCTAAATTCTAGCGAGTACAAGCCGAGTCTATCCAGCCTTTCCTAATATGAAAGTCCTGACATCCCAGGTAATCAGTCTGGTGAGCCTTCTCTGTACCCCCTCTATGGCAAGAATGTCTTTCCTCAGATTTGGAGACCAAAACTGTACGCAATACTCCAGGTATGGTCTCACCAAAACCCTGTACAACTGCAGTATAACTTTCCTGCTACTATACTCAAATTCTTTCGCAATGAATGCTAACATACCAAGGATGAATGTCCAAGGATGTATGTGATCAGGGTCTCCTGGTCTCACGTTTGTTGGTCTCACGCTCGTTGATCCTGGGACAGGTAGACCTCTCCTCCTGCATCGTGTCATTCGGGGTGCCACCAGATTGGAGCTGGGCAGTGATGGCCTGGGTCTTCTCGTGGCTCCGCACCTTCCTCTGTCTGGGTCCAATGTTCTGGATCACAGTGTAGCCACCGGGAGCTATCCGGGCAGGAGATGTTGCACGGAGCTGGCGCTCTGTGTTGTTGGGAGGACAGCCGACAGACCATGGTCTCGGAGAGCCGGGGTCTGGGAGCAGTTTAGCAGCGAGGGAAAGCAGGCGTAGCGTGAAGCGAAGCCGTGATTTTCCGTCCGTGAGTCCGCGCCTCGCTCATGGGATGGGGCAGTTGGAGTTTCCGCAGCTTAGTCCTCATGTGCAGGAAAGAACTGCAGATGCTGGTTTAAATCAAAGATAGACACAAAATGCTGGAGTAACTAAGTGGGGCAGGCAGCATCTCTGGAGAGAAGGAATGGGTGACGTTTCGGGTTGAGACCCTTCTTCAGGAAAGACATTCTCCTAGGACATTCTCCTGTTGCCAACCCCAGGTAGGTGGACAGCCTACCTGGGGGTAGCAACAGCGACCAGGCCTCCAGTACAGAGACTGGCCCTGATGCTCAGAAGCATAAGGAAAAGAAGAGGAGGGCATTAGTAATAGGGGACTGCACAGTTAGCGGGTCAGAATGGCGATTCTGTGGATGCAGTCTGGAGACCCGGATGGTCGTTGCCTCCCTGGTGCCAGGGTCCAGGATGTGTCTCAACGTGTCCAAGATATCCTGAAAAGGGAGGGAGAGGAGCCCGAGGTCGTGGTACATATTGGTACCAATGACATAGGTAAAAAAAGAGAATAGGTCCCAAAAGAAGAATTTAGGGAGTTAGGAAGAGAGCTATGGAAAAGGACCACAAAGATAACAATCTCAGGATTACTTCCTGTGCCACGCGACAGTGAGAGTAGGAATGGAGCAAGGTGGAGGATAAATGCGTGGCTGAAGGACTGGTGTGGAGGGCAGGGATTCAAGTTTCTGGATCAATGGAACCTCTTTCGGGGAAGTAGTGACCTGTATAAAAAGGACGGGTTGCACTTGAACCCAAGGGGACCAGTATCTTGGTGGGGAAATTTGCAAAGGCTACTGGGGGGACTTTAAACTAGATAGGTTGGGGGCAGGGACTCAAATAGAGATAGCTAGGAGACAGGGTCTGAGGCAGGAGGAAGAGAAGAGAAGCACTCAAACCCAACATGTACGGGGGAAAGAAGTAAACAAATAATAAACAGAGAATAAGAGGTGGTGGGTGTCTTAAAGGTGTGAGCAGAGAGAAAGAGGGGGTATAAAATGACAATAGAAACAAGTGGTAGCAAGGTGAAAATTAATAGTGGCTGGCAGACAAATCCAGGAAAAAAATCAAAAAGGGCCACTTGTCAACATAATTGTATAAAGGGTAAAAGTGTTGTAAAAACAAGCCTGAAGGCTTTGTGTCTCAATGCGAGAAGCATTCGTAATAAGGTGGATGAGTTGAAGGTGCAGATAGCTATTAATGATTATGATATAGATGGGATCACGGAGACATGGCTCCAGGGTGACCAAGGCTGGGAGCGGAACATCCAGGGATATTCAATATTCAGGAGGGAGAGACGGAAAGGAAAAGGAGGTGGGGTAGCGTTGTGGTGAAAGAGGTGATTAATGCAATAGAAAGGAAGGACATTAGCATGGAGGATGTGGAATCGATATGGGTAGAGCTGCGAAACTCTAAGGGGCAGAAAACGCTAGTGGGAGTTGTGTACAGGCCACCTAAGAACAATTGCTGAAAGAAGGTGCGGGAGAAGGCCATTCGGCTCTTCAAGGCTGATCAACCAAAATCAGTAACCCTAACAGAAAGTTCCTGCTTTCTCCCCATATCCCCTGACTCCACTAGCTTTAAGAACCCTATCTATTTTTGTTAAATATTTTTATTAGACGCAAGTACATATTAATAGAATATACTTCCCACATACATTCGTAATATTATTAATATTAACAATTATGTCATATATTTCTATATTTCTATTTTGCAGGTTAGAAAAGATAGAGAAAAATAAAGTAAGAGTAGGAAATCAAAAATAAAGAAATGAATGGAGTATTAAAAAAGTTATCCATCATGGGAGATATATCCATGATTTGTTATACGCGATTCTTCATCTATTCCATTATTCAGGCTTCAGTCAGGCTCTTGTACCAAGCCATTGTGACCCTTTAGATATTCAATAAATGGAGACCATATTCCTCTGAAAGATCCAACTTGTCCAGTAGGACAAGCCTTAATCTTTCCAGATGAAGTGTCTCTGACATTCCTGTAATCCACATTTTGACTGTGGGGGATGTAGGACCTTTCCAGAATTTCAATATTAAATTTTTCCCAATTATTAAACTGTAATTAATAAAAAATTATTTGATTTTCGTTGTTATTAATTGATCTGTTTCTAATTATTCCAGTATTATTAACTTTGAGTCAGGGATCAGATTCATATTAACAACATTCGAAATTATCTTAAAATATTTCTGTCCAAAATTTAGTTAATTTTACACAATATTTGTAAATGTGTGCGTTAAGTTAGCTTCTAAGTGCTGACATTTATCACATATGGCAGATACATTTGAAAAAATACTATGTAGTTTGGATTTTGAATAATGTAGTCTATGTAATATTTTAAATTGTATAAGAGAGTGTCTAGCATTTAACGAGCAGTGGTGTATATGTTGTAAACTTTCATCCCATACTTCAGGTCTAATGATTTGACCTAATTCGTTTTCCCATGATTGCCCATATATTTCTGTCATTGGGTCATCGTTTTCCCGTAAAATATTATAAATATATATCATTTTTTTTGTGTTCGGGGGTTTATTTAGACATTCATCTAAAATTTCTGGCTGTCTATTTCTAATTTCCTGTGTGTTTGCTTTTACATAGTCTCTAATTTGTAAATATCTAAAGTAATCTTTTGAATGTAATCCATAAATTTGTTGTAACTCTTGAAATGAAAGGAAATAATTTTCCCTGTAGAGATCTCCCATCTTATTAATTCCATCATTTTTCCATTGTAAAACACCTTTGTCCATCATTGAGAGTTTAAATGTAATGTTATTTACAATGGTAAGGGCTAGTGGTATACATTCCGATTTTAGTGTTTACTTTATTTGTTTCCAGATACGTATTCCACTTTCTATTATAACGTTTTCACTATAGGTTTTCTTACCTATTTTAATATTAACGGATAAAATCGAACTAATTTCAAAAGGCGAACAGTCTTCTTTTTCCATTTTTAACCAGGTTGGTTGTTTATCTGTCTCTACTAACCAAAAATTCATATTTTTAATATTAACTGCCCAGTAATAAAACATGAAGTTTGGCAGTGCTAGACCTCCATTTATTTTTGGTTTACATAAATGTTTTTTATTTATTCTATGGCTCTTATAATCCCAGATAAAGTTATGACTATAGAATCAACCTTCTTAAAGAAATTTTTAGGAAGATATATCGGAATCAATTGGAAAAGATGTGCTAATTGCGGGAGAAAAATCATTTTTATTGCATTAATTCTACCTAGCATTGAGATAGGTAATGTTTTCCAATATAAAATGTTCTTATTTAATTTATTCAATAAAAGTGGAAAATTGGATTTAAATAAAGAATCGACTCTTTTTGTTACATAAATTCCAAGATATTTGATTTTTTCGTTTGCCATCTTAAAAAGAAATTGTTGTAGTATATGTAAGTTATTTACCATTATTGGCATAAATTCACTTATATTCCAATTAATACTATATCCTGAAAATAATCCAAATTCAGTTATTAATTTTAGTAAATTTGTGATACTAATTTCCGGCTTTGTAATATAAAGTAATATACCATCCGCATATAAAGACATTTTATTTTCAGTATCTCTGGTGTCATATCCATATATTTCAGGATGTAATCTCACCCGTTAAGCTAATGGTTCTATTGCAAGTGCAAACAGTAGCGGGGATAAAGGACAACCTTGTCTGCAGCCTCGAAATAGATTAAATTTAGTTGATAGCATTTGATTTGTTATTATTCTGGCTGTTGGATTAGTGTATAATAATTTAACCCAAGTAATAAATTTCTCTCCCAACTTAAAAGTTTCCATAACCGAAAACAAGTAAGACCATTCCTCCTGGTCAAAGGCTTTCTCCGCATCTAACGAAATAATTACTAGGTCTTTATTAATACCTCTTTTCGAATATATAATATTGTATAATCGTCTCAGGTTATGTGAGGAATATCGTTTTGGTATAAATCCTGTTTGATCGGGGTGAATTAATTTATTAATAACTGTACTTAGTCTTTGTGCTAATATTTTGGTTAGTATCTTTTGATCAGTATTTAAAAGAGCTATAGCTCTATATGATCCTGGGTCATCCAGATCTTTGTCTATTTTAGGTATAAGTGTTTATAAATAGATTCATTTAACGTTTCTGGTAGTTTATGGTGAGTATAAATGTATTCATAGAGTATCTTCAGACGTGGTGCAATCAGATCATAAAATGTTTTATAACATTCCGAGCCAATACCATCTGGTTCCGGTGTTTTACCATTTTTTAATGATCTGATAGATTCTTCGATTTATTTTATTGAAATTTCAGCATTTAGTGATTCTCTATTTTGTGAATCCAACCCATTCAGATTACATTTTTTTAAATGCTTCTATTCCTATCGTGTTTTTCTGTCGTTTTCCGCCCCGCGCTGAATATAATTTTTTTATAATATTGCAACAAATTCTCATTAATATCTTTAGGTTGTACTAATGGTTCGCCATTATATGATTTAATCCTATGGGATTATTTTTTCTCCCTCCATCTTTCTTAATTGACGACCAATAATTTTTGAGGTTTATCTCCAAATTCAAATTGAAATTGTTTTAGTGTTATTGGTAAGAGTTATACAACTTGATCTGAGGTATATTTTATTTAATTTATATTTCAGTGCAGCGATTTTATTATGTGTTTGTTATGGATGGATTAGCAGCGTTCTCTGTGTCTAATTGTTTAATCTCCTTTTCCAATTCGTGTTGTTTCCCTCCGATTCTTTTTATTATAAAATGCTTGAGAAGAAATCATAATTCCACGGGCATATGCTTTAAATGTTTCCCATAATAGGGAAGAGGATATTTCCGGTTTATCATTTATTTCAAAGAAAATCTTGATCTGTTCTATAATATATTCCTGAGTTGTTTTGTTTTTTAAAATTTGTGGATTAAATCTCCATTGTCCCCGTTTTTCCGTTTTACCATTTATTTTAATCATAAATGTTAAAGGTGTGTGATCTGAGATTGTAATATTATGGTATTTTGAATTATAAGTGAGTGAGATAAGTTTAGCGTCAACCAAAAAATAATCTATTCTTGAAATTAAGAACCCTATCTAACTCTCTCTTGAATTGGTCTCCTCTGCATTCTTGGCAGAGAATTCCACAAATTCGCAACTCTCCGGGTGAAATGGTTTTTCTTCATCTCTGTCCGAAATGGCCTACCCCTTATTCTTAAACTGTGACCATTGGTTCTGGACTCCCCCAACATGAGGAACATTTTTCCTGCATCACGCCTGTCTTATCCCTTTAGAATTATGTATGTTTCTATCAGATCCCCTCTCATCCTTCTAAAGTCCAGTGAACACAAGCCCAGTCGATCCATTCTTTCATCATATGTTAGTAAATATCATGGACCATGCATATTGAAGCAATGGCCAAGGATGTACAATGACGCCTCTACTTCCTATGAAGGCTTAGGAAGTTCGGCAAGTCCCCAACAACTCTCCCCAACTTCTACAGATGCGCCAAATAAAGCATTTTACTTCGGAGTCACGTGAGTGACTACGTAAAGAAGGCCCGCCTGGCGCTGGAACGGCATTACGTCGATGCTGACGGCAGAAGCAGGAGCTGCACAGACAGCTCCTCGACAGCGGTAGGTATGGAACCGGCAGGTAAGTGCAGTTGAAAAAAATTTTAGGAAGTCTGCAAAACTCCGTGCCTGGGGGATTGAACCAGGATTTTAAAAGTTTTAAAAAAAAACAAAGTAAAAGTTTAAATTGAACAGAAATACTCTGTTAAAAACAACGGAGTTTTGAAAAGAACGTCCCATGGGAATACCCAGCGATTGGGACGAGAGATAAATTACGGGGCCGGTTCCGATACTGGTACCGTTAAAAATACGGTAGAGAGAGGTAATATGCTCCACAATCTTTTGGCAGGAAATTTTAAAAAAGTCAGAAAGGCTGTAATTTAAAAAGTTAATAAATTTTGCGATATGGAGAAAGTACTCCAAAATATAAAAAGAGACAAGGGTCACAGTACCCAAACAGTTCCCCAAAAAAGACCCTGAGGGGCTTGAATATACAAAATATGGCTATGTGCCAAATTGAGAATTTGATACTCTGGACCCTGGATTAGGGTGAAGGAAGTCTCTTTGGATATAATTCCAAGTGGATCAGGGCTGCAAAAGAGAGACCCTGCAAGTGGTGATGTAAATTATGAATGCACACCACAAATAAAAAAGAGAGGCCAGATGTGCCTGAGATAGCAAAAGATTTTGCTATATTTAAAGGAAGTGGTGAGGCTATGGAAGAAAACCTTGCTGCCAACATTAATTATATGGTATCTCACCAACTTCAAGAATACGATAAAACTTTTATGTTTTATAAAAATATCAACGGTAAATCCGTTTATAATATCCATGTCTCAAATTATATGAGATATAAGAAATACAATTTCAAAGTATTTCAAAATGGTGCAAATAAGTAATACTTTCAAAATAAAATAAATTGCCATCAGTTGTGGAGCTCAATGGGAAAAAATATATATAATTTACCAAATCTGCACGATAGGTTCGCAGATCAATACAAATCAGGATATATTAAACTCCTGATTATTATGGAATAAACCTGCCTTATGATAAATCAAAGATATTAATTACAAAAGAACAGACTACTGATCTTTGGGGAGAAAAACTATGATCCAATGAAAGATTTGATAATGGATCAAAACAAAGGCAGAAGTGGTATAATCCAAACATAGCCTTATCCAAACCTATATAATTGGGAAAAGAAGGCTTGAAGTACGTTGAAGAAGTGCAAACATCTGGTTACAAAATAAATTCATGAAATCTCCAATTATGGGGGATTACAGGTGTATTATGATTGTTAATTTAATATAAACTAGGAAGGATTGGTTCACCTGTATAAGAAAACTTTAAAAGATGATTTCAGGTTTGCACTCAAAAGTAATTTTAATAAGAAGGGGTACGTACATGTATATTATAAAATTACCTCAGTGTAAAGATTTCATGGTATAAACCATACAAAACATCATTATATATACACTTTCACAGTGTAAGAAAATGTAAACATCTAGAACATGGAAAAACTGTTGTGATTAACAAAGTGTTAATCAATATTACAGGTGCTTGAAATTAATTAAAGTGGGTCAAGCTGTGCAAGTAAAAACATTGTCCAAACAATAAATCAGTTCAAGGCTGTTAAACCGAATACTGAAGGAACAATTATACTGATAAAAGATCAGCACTTGCACTAATGAGGTCATGGTCATGGGTTATCTCGATTACATTTAAATTGGAAGAGATAAGAGCAGCTGCAAATTAGTGCTGCGATTGCAAACCTGGTGGAAGGTAAGGACCTGACCCATAAAGCATAAACCTGACCCATTACATAAAGCATATGCTTAGGCATTAATAAAATACTCATGAATTACTATTCTGAATTTAGAAGTAATTCAAGCACCATAAGAGAGGGAAAATTGTTCCATGATACAAATGTGTCTAATTGTTGTTGACATACTTTGTCCCTACATTAGGTTAGGTAAAAAATAAATAAAGTTCCAAAAGAAAGGAATACAGAAGCTTATAAGAACAATGTATGCCTGTGAAGAGGTTTATGCAAAATATCAAATGATACGTTATCATTATTAAAGTAATGTAAAAAAGGTTCACAAGCTGCTTCAACTATAAGATTAACAGCTGTTGCAAAAACTGAAAGCAAGTGTTACAGATGATGCACAGCTTCTGTGAATGTTTGGGTAAAGATAAGAATATTATCTATTCTTATAACAATAATTGATATGTCTCTTGTTCGGACTGCAGACAATAATACCAGGTGAACATAAATGGTTTGTCCTAAGAAATTTCTAAACATTCGTATTAATTGTTGAAGTATAAGGAGTTATGGATTAAAGATCGATTGTTTATATGGAACTGTCCATGTCGTATCAAGATGAACAATACCACGGCTGTGGCAAATTGTTAACAATGGTATTGGAGACAACAAATTTGGGAGAAAAACATATTGTCATTATTTGGATTACTTACGATTAATCTGGTTGTATACAGATTAAATCACTGACCTTTCAAATGTTTCTTGTGGGTCACAAGATAAGTCAAATAACAATCATGGGATTATCTGAGTAAACAGATGTGGCATATTTTAAATTTTAGTCCACCTGTTTATCTCTAAAGAAGAGACAATGGTATTGGAAGACAACAAATTTGTGGGGAAAAACATATTGTCGTTAATATGGATTACTTACGATTAATCTGATTACATACAGATTAAATCACCAATCTTTCGAATATTTCTTGTAGATAAACCAAGAACAGCGAAGGTGGATGCTTTTCTCCCAAATTACATGAGGAAAAGATTTCTTTTGTGTTCCTCTTTTTTGTTAATAGGGCGGTGTCTGATGAAAATGTAGCGGGACACTGCCAGAGGCATTTTGGTGGCCTAATACGGGTCCTTTATGGTTTCATAAATATTGTGTAATTTGAACTGCTAGTGATGATTCATAATGGCAGCAATTTATTGAAGTCAAAAAAGGGGTCTCGACCTAGGTCGTTGCCTGTCTCCTTTCGCTCTTTGGATGCTGCTGCACCCACTGGGATCTCCAGGTTTGAGAAACCCTGCAGTAATTTATTGTTGTACAAAAACATCCATGACATGAAAATATGAATTTGACTATCTGCATGTTGACCAGACCATTACAGCAGCTGATGGTCAAAGAAGTCTATGAATGTTAACTAATATAACAACATATCAATAAAAAAATTATGTATAAAAGAAGTGTTATAACCTGCAATTTGCAGAAATAAGTCTAAAAACAATATTTTGTTATAAGAAATTGGAGGTCTGTATATACAGTAAAGTTATTTTATTATATTAGATATATGTGAATTCCTTGTGGATTGCATTTTCTAAGTATCTAATTGATAGAGCCAATAATAGGGCTCAGAGTGTTACCGTCTTATTAACGGACAATATATTAACCAAGAAGTTATCAGATGCATTCATAATATCCCGATATGGAAAGGGATACATAGGTATATATTAATAAACATATATATATATATGTGTGTGTGTGTATATATATATATATAATCTGTCCAAAATTGTAAAAAATATAAAGGCAGGAGATAAATAATCTTGAATTGCCTTAAGAAATGGACTCTAACTCTATGATTCAAAAAACTTAAACATTGAAAATAATAATGCTGATGACTTTAGTATCAATATAAGAGTGCAAACATTGCAAATGTTACATTATAATTGCATGTGAATACAGATTGCATTATCATATATGTTTATGATTCTACCAAACAAAGCACACCAAGAGGAGCTGAAACCCAGGTAAACCTATAAGCATATCCTGTCGGCTTTAAGTTGTGTGTGTGTGTGTGTGTGTGTGAACATTGATGAAATATGTTGCAGTAGGTAAGAGTCTCTGTGGCAATGAGACTGCTTTTTACACACAAAAACCACATTGGGTTCAGTAAAAACAGATGGTTATAGAGGAATGTATTTCCAGATGGTTAGAAATTGGATACATTCAGTAGGAACTAGACACTGAAAGGTGGAAAATCACTCTGTTAATGAGGGAAATACATTCACAGGAATGGCACGGGATGAGCCACTCGAGAAAAGATGCAAGGCTGCAGGAGGGTGTAAAATAATGCTAAAGTAAAAGGAACCAGTCATGGTGTCAGGTTTGGACACGCAGTGTTGGGTTCTCTATAATTGTTGCTTTGTCATGCCATCAAAATGTATATATCAATTGGTATTTTGTGATAAACTTCCCTTTCAATGAAAAGGGCATTACTTTTATTCTTTATAATGTGAAATAATTTATCACATAACTTGAGGCAATGTTTGGGGAAAAATGTGTTATTCACTCGTTACTGTGTTAAATGAGCCGGACTGTCGTATGGAATAAATTCTACGACATGAAAAACACAGAAAGCTTCAAAACTCTTCACGTAGTCACTCACGTGACTCCGAAGTAAAATAGTAAGATTAAACGAGAACGTATCTGTTCGAAGTTTGATCTTTATTTTATGAGGAGTAACGATGAGGGATTACGTGCCCTCCACTCCCCACCCTCATAAAATGAATGATCATCTGGTAGTTCTAAATCTATAATGAGCCTTACTATCTTACTCGGCTATTATGTTCTGTGTTTTTCATGCCGCTGCTTTGAAGTATGCCGTTCCAGCGCCAGGCGGGGCTTCTTCACGTAATCCCTCATCGTTACTCCTCATAAAATAAAGATCAAACTTCGAACAGGTAAGTTCTCGTTTAATCTTACTATTAAAAATTTAAATACTTAGGAATTTACGCGACCAAGAAATATACTTCGTTATTCAAATCAAATTTTGTGCCTTACTTAATAAATTGCATAAGAATATTCAATATTGAAAAACACCTCTCATTTCAATGCTTGGAAGAATTAATGCTATTAAAATGATTTTCTTTCCTCAACTACTATACTTCTTTCAATCAATTCCGATATATCTCCCAAAAAATATCTTTAAAAAAGTCGACTCCATTATGCCGATCCCCGCATTTTATAATTCACCCTATATTCACACTTAACATAGCCCTTCAGGCCAATTTCTGTCTCATTTCCAAACCATTTGCGCCCCCCCCCCCCAGCAGAGAGAGAGACAGACAGAGAGACAGAGGGAGAGACAGAGTGATACAGCGTGGAAACATGCCCTTCGGCCCAACACCACACTGGCCTACATGCCCCATCTACACTAATCCCACCTCCTACCCACGTTTGGCACATATCCCTCAAAACCTGTCCTATCCATGTACCTGTCCAAGGGTTGTGATAGTCCCAAACTCAACTACCTCTTCTGGCAGCTCGTTCCATACACCCACCACACTCTGTGTGGAAAAGTTGTCCCTCAGATTCCTATTCAATTTTTCCCACCCCTGCCTCTCTCATCTTAAAACGGTGTTGTCTGGTCTTCGATTCCCCTACTCTAGGCAAGAGACTTTGTGCGCCTCCCCGATCTATTCCTCTGGTGATTTTGTACACCTCAATAAGATCACCCCTCATCCTCCTGCGCTCCAAGGAATAGAGTCCCAGCCTGCCCCAACCTCTCCCTGCAGCTCAGGCCCCACGAGTCCGGGCAACATCCTTGTAAATCTTCTCCGCACCCATTCCAAGTTCGACGACATATTTCCTGTAACACGGTGCCCAGAACTGAATGCAATACTCTAAATGCAGCCTCACCAACTTCATGTACAACTGCAACGTGACCTCCCAACTTCTAGACTCAATACAGAGCGAGAGAGAAAGAGAGAGACAGAGTGAGAGAGAGGGATAGACAGAGAGAGAAACAGAGAGAGAGAACACACACACAGAGTGAGAGAGAAACGGAGAGAGAGACAGAGAGAGAGAGAGAGGCAGAAAGAGGGAAGAAGACAGAGAGAGAGAGAGACACACACACACAGACACAGGAGGAGAGACAGAGAGAGAGAGAGTGACAGAGAGAGAGGGACTGAGAGGGCGAGAGAGAGATGGAGAAAGAGAGAGGGAGGGAGAAAGAGAGAGAGAGTCAGAGAGAGGGACAGAAACAGAAATAAACAGGGAGAGAGAGAGAGAGAGAAAGACATAGAGAGAGAGAGAGCCAGCCTATTGCGCTTTATGGTAGTGAAGTATGGGGTCCGCTCTGTCACCATAGTAAATGGGAAAAACATACAACGGAGGCCCTGCATGCGGAATTTTGGCGGAACATCCAACATATCCAAAGGAAAACACCAACAAACGCATGTTGGGTGGAATTAGGCAGATACCCACTGATAATAAATATCCAGAAAAGAGCACTAAATTTTTGGAATCTAGCCCCCCAGATTCCCTCCAGTTTAAAGCCCTTCAAACACAAGAGGGGAGCCCAGAAAAGAGTTCCCTGTGTCAGTTGGTACTGAGACTAACTACCTCTATTCAGTTAAAACCTATCCAGTTTAACCCTGACCAGCCTCAGATCAATACTGATCCCCAGTCACCAGTTAGAGTGAACCAAATTATCAAGCAATGTAAAGAAACGTATTTGGAACATTGGGATAAAGAAACCAAAAGTCAAAGCAGATTAGAATGTTACCATGCCCTAAAAAGAGATTATAAATTGGCAGACTATCTCTCAACTGTTAGAGACATAAAGCAGAGACAGACCCTCACCAAATACAGATTAAGCGTCCACTATTTGGCAGGTGATAATGGAAGTCAGAAGAGATTCTGGCAACCAAGAGAAAATAGAATATGCGGCCACTGTTTGACATGAGGTTGAAACAGAGATGCACTTCCTCCTAAAATGCAAAAAAATTGACAAAACAAGAAAACGTCTTTTGACAAACACAGTCTGGCAACCCCTGATTTTAAAGAACTAGATGATATATCAAAACTAAGAATAATCCTTGGTGAAGGAAATCTTGGTGCACAATACGCAACAGTACGCCATAACCTGAGAGACGGTGAATGACCAATATGCACGCACACACTAATTGACGTTAACTGACACTAAGAAATTCATATTGAACTGCTAAACTTGCTACTGTGTTGTACTGCTTACAGCTGCAAGAACGTGTGGCATCAATAAAGGGCTATAGGCCTATTGTGAGTTTATGTACAGGGACATATCTATCCATGCACTGTATACTTGTATTTATACTTATGCATTTTAAATATGTATGTCGTGGTTTATACTTTGGCAATATAACGATGTACTTTATCATGCCAATACAGTTTTTTAATTGAAAATTTGAATTGAATTGACAGAAAGAGAGAGAGGGAGAAAGACAGATATAGAGTGAGGGGAAACAGAGGGAATGAGACAGAGAGATGGAGAAAGAGACGGAGAGAGAGATGGAGAGAAAGAGACAGACGGTGAGAAACGTAGGGAGAGAGGGAGACAGAGGGAGGGACAGAGAGAGAGAGAGAGTTAGTGAGAGACGGAGAGAGACAGAGAGAGAGGCGGAAGGAGAGAGTGGGAGAGAGAGAGAAATAGAGAGAGAGAGAGAGAGATTGATAGAGAGTGAGAGACAGAGAGGGGGAGCAAAGAGAGAGACATTGTGAGGGAGAGGGAGAGACAGAGAAACAGAGGGTGAGACAGATAGAGAGAGAAAGAGAGAGCGAGAGACAGACACAGAGAGAGTGAGGGGGAGAGAGACTGAGGGAGAGAGACGGGGAGAGAGAGGGAGTGACAGAGGGAGAGAGAGAGGTAGAGAGGGAGTGAAAGAGAGAGAAACAGTCTGTGAGAGAGAGACAGGCACAGAGAGAGAGAGATTGGGAGAGACAGAGAGAGGGCGAGGGACAGAGAGAGAGAGAGAGAGCTAGAGAGAGAGAAAGAAAAAGAGACAAAAAGAGATTGGGACACCGAGGGAGACAGAGAGATAGAGAGCGACAGAGAAAAAGAGATAGATAGATAGATAGATAGATAGATAGATAGATAGACAGACAGACAGACAGACAGACAGACAGACAGACAGATAGATAGATAGATAGATGAATAGATAGATATGATAGATAGATAGATAAGATAATAGATAGATAATAGATAGATAGATAGATAGATAGATAGATAGATAGAATAGATAGGAGAGAGAGAGAGAGACAGAGATAGACAGAGAGGGAAGGAGAGAGACAGACAGAGGGAGAGAGACAGAGAAACAGATACAGAGACAGAGAGAAACAGAAAGAGAGAGAGACAGAGAAAGACAGAGAGAAAGAAGAGGGAGGGACAGAAAGAGAGAGAGACATAGAGAGAATGAGAGAGAGACAGAGAGTGAGAGACAGACAGAGAGAGAGACAGAGCGAGGGAGACAGGGAGAAAGAGAGAAACACAGAAGGGGGAAAGAGAGAGAGACAGACAGACAGACACAGAGGGAGAGAGACAGAGAAAGAGATACAGAGACAGTTAGACAGAGGGAGAGACAAAAAGAGAGAGACAGAGAGAGAAGGAGAGAGACAGACAGAGGGAGAGAGAGAAAGAGAGAAACAGAAAGAGAGAGGGAGAGTGAGACAGAAAGCGAGAGAGAGAGAGAGAGAGAGAGACAGAGAGAGAGAGTGCTGGAGTAACTCAGCATGTCAGGCAGCATCTATGGAGAAGATAGACACAAAGTGTTGGAGTAACTCAGCGGGACAGGCAGCATCTGTGCCGTGCAGAATTATATAACGGTTTCCTCCACCATAAACGCACCCTATATGTGGTAGTAATGTCCTGTTTGCCAACTTGTTGACCCTCTGTGTTCCCCTCCTGCAGGGTTTAGGAGCCGTTGCTGTGGACGGAGAGACAGGTGAGCCACCCCCCCTTCCCATCTGCTCGGTGTGCGGGCTGAGCTTCGAGGGGCTAAGCTTCAGTGGAGGACCACATGACGCGGCACAACAAGGAGAAGCGTTATGAGTGCGACGTGTGTGGCAAGGCCTGGCAGTACCCGAGCGAGCTGGAGATTACCGGCGGGAGCACACGGGAGTCTGCCCCTTCGACTGCTCGGAGTGCGGCAAGAGCTTTACCCGCTACAGCAACCTGCAACAGCACCACCGTGTGCACTGCAGTGAGAGGCCCTTCACCTGTTCCGACTGCGGCAAGAGCTTCAAGGCGGCGCATCACCTGAACTCCCACCCGGCAGGTGCAACACGGGCGAGAAGCCCTATAGCTGCTCCATCTGTGGCAAGAGCTTTGCCCAGTTGTCGGTCCTACGGCGGCACCAGCAGGTGCACACGGGCGACAAGCCCCATAGCTGCTCCATCTGTGGCAAGAGCTTTGCCCGGTTGTCGGGCTACGGCGGCACCGGCCGGTACACCACGGCGAGAAGCCTCATAGCTGCTCCATCTCTGGTAAGAGCTTTGCCCGGTTGTCGGGGCTGCGGTGTCACCGGTGGGTGCACATCAGTGAGCGGCCCTTCACCTGCTCCGACTGTGGCAAGGCTTCAAGTCGTCGTCGGTCCTGAAGGAGCACAGTCGCCTGCACACCGGGGAGCGCACCTACAACCTGCAGCGACTGCGCAAGGGCTTCACCCGCTCCAGCAACCTGCTGTACCACCAGCGCATCCACACCAGCGAACAGCGCCCCTACACCTGCGCCCAGTGCGGCAAGGGCTTCACCCCCGCTCCAGCTCCCTGCTGGAGCACCAGCGCATTCACACCGCTGCGAGCGCCCCTACACCTGTGCCCGTGCGGCAAGCGCTTCACCTCCTCCAGCAACTGCTGAAGCACCAGTGCACCCACACCGGCGAGCGCCCCTACACTGCGCCCCAGTGCGGCAAGGGCTACACTCAGGTCCAGCAGACCTGCTGAAGCACCAGTGCACCCACACCGGCGAGCACCCCATTCACCTGCGCCCTGCGGTAAGGGATTCACCTGCTCCACCAGTCTGCTGTACCACCAGCGGGTGCACGCCGGCGACTGTCCCATCGCCAGCCTGTTGTGTGGAGAGCACTTTGCCTTGGCCTCCCACGCCTTGTCTCACCAGCGTGTGCACACCAGTGGCCAGCCCTACGACTGCCCCGTACTGCGGTGAGGAGTTTTGACAGCTCGCGGGGGTTGAGGCAGCACCGGCGGAAACCCACGCCGGCGAGCAGCTGCTTCCCACTGTGACGAGAGCATGGTGGGGGCTGCGGGAGCACCAACGGATACACACCAGAGAGAGACCCTTTGTGTGCGCTGAGTGTGGCAAGGTTTCACACCGCAATGTCCAGACCTGTGGCAGCACAGGCGTACCCACAGCAGTGAGTGTCCCTTCACCTGCCCGCTCTGTGGCAAGGCCTTTTGCCCGCTCCTCCAGCCTTGGCACACCACCACCACGTGAATAGGTGCTGTTATAGATAGACACAAAATGCTGGAAGGAATGGGTGACATTTCAGGGTCGAGACCCATCTTCAGTATGAACACGAAATGTCACCCATTCCTTCTCTCCAGAGATGCTGCCTGTCCCGCTGAGTTACTCCAGCACTCTATGAATGTCACCTATCCATGTTGTCCACAGATGCTGCCTGACCCGCTGAGTTACTCCAGCACTTTGTGTTAGTCATAGAGTGATACAGTGTGGAAACAGGCCCTTGCACCCAACTTGCCCACACCTACCAATATGTCCCACCTGCCTGTGTTTGGTCCATGTCCCTCCAAACTTGTCCTATCCATGTAACTGCCTAACTGTTTCTTAAACGTTGGGATTGTTATAGCCTCAACTGCCTCCTGTGACAGTTTGTTCCACACTCCCACCACCCTCTGTGTGAAAAGGTTACCCCTCAGTTTACTATTAAATCTTTTCCCCTTCACCTTGAACCCATGTCCTGTGGTCCTCGATTCCCCGGGGTATGGGGAGAAGGCAGGAAAGGGGTACTAAGTGTGGATGATCAGCCATGATCACATTGAATGGTGGTGCTGGCTCGAAGGGCCGAATGGCCTACTCCTGCACCCATTGTCTCTTGTCCAATGTTTATTGTATCAGGACCAGGCGTGCATTTCACCCTACACGTGCGCTCGGTGCTCCAAGGCCCGCTGGATCTCCCGGTTGCCAGCATTTTAACTCCCTTCCTACTCCCACACTGATGTTTCTGGCCTGGGCCTCCTCCATTGCCAGAGTGAGGTGACATGCAAACTGGAGGAACAGCACCTCATAGCTTACAGCCCAATGACATGAACATTGAATTCTCCATATTAAGGAAACTCTCCCCTCCTAATCAAGTCCTGGAGTCTTTCCCGACCCCATCTGTTTTTTCCAGCTGTCTACCCCGACCCCATCAGCCCAAAGAAGGGTCCAGACCCGACACGTCACACCTGTCCCAGTCCCCTCCAAGTGCCGGTAGAACTCAGCAGGTGAGCCATCCGTTGGTGGGAAACGGATGGAGAAGTGTTCCTATTACCAGCTCTCCTTGGTCCTGTCAAGAATACAGTGTCCATTCTTGGGATGGTATACAAGGTCCGAACTGACCAGTCATCGACAGCCCCCCTTCCCTTCCCTCTTGGGCCATCTCTTTGTCATTCCTCTGGATGACAAGCAGAACCATCTTGGCTTAACAGTAATGTATCTTCGTCCTTTTGGCCTTTCGGTTCTGCAGGTGTTTTACAGATGAATCAAAACTACTTCCCCTTAGGTCCTGATCGTCCTTTTGCTTTAGTAAAGGTAGAAACTTTGACAGTTGTGATTGGTTTAGGTATCTTGAATACTCCCATAGCGTTAAATTTGACATGAACCATACTTTTTTTTATGAAGTGTTCCCCAGATTAGGAAGCAGCCTCTCGATTCCCATTTGCCTCTAACAAACCAGCTTTATCTTTTCTCTAAGTCTATAGGGCAGTTTTAGAGCGATCATTTTCATATTGCTGACAACATTCATTTCTTGCATGTGGTCTAAGAGGGTAGTCATTTCTTTCAATTTCTTTCATACTTCTAAGAAATATCGCAAACTCCGGCAGTGCTTTTATTTTCGCGTCCTTTCTGGCTTGGATAGCTGTCCAAGCAGAAGCCTTCTTTCATGAGGATGTCGTTGGATCATGGAAGTACTTTAAAGGGACTTTTTTAGTAGTAGTGTGCGGCAGCGAGCGGTGACTGTGGAGCGTTCACCAGCCCCGAGCAGGGGTGAACAAAAGGGGAAGATGATTGAACTTTATTACCTTCAATCACAGTGAGGAATGTGCATTCCGCTGTGGTGGATGATGTTTATGTTAGATTTTATTTTATGTGGCTGTGTGTCTTGTTGCTTTTCACTCAGTGTGGCCGTAAGGTAACTCAAATATCATTGTACCTTAATTGGTGTATGTGATAAATAAATTCCAACTTGAACTTGATAAGCTTTCCTCTATATCACTACAATGATAAAAAAAACTCTAATCTTGGATGAGTATTGATTTGTGTGAGTGTGTGATGTTTGTATGTGTGTGTGCAATCACATCTTCGCGAAAAAACGATGTGCAAACAGTAACATTTTTACATATTCCGGCAGGGATTTTCCTCCTGGAGTCCAAACCAGCCTTATCTGAAAAAATTGTGCTTCATTTCTCGAGTTATTTGTAAAAATGTTCACAAATCCGAGAAAACTTTGAAAATAAACCAAATGGTTTAGTTGATGTCACAATGGATCTGCTGCGCGCGATCTGCGCTTTGTGCCACGCACTGCGAGTGACGTCACACAACCCCCCCGCCCAACTTGCAGTCGTTTGGTTGACACCCGCTCCCCCCGATGCCCGCTGCCCCCTGCTCTTCCCCGCTGCCCCCTGCTCTTCCCCGCTGCCCCCTGCTCTTCCCCGCTGCCCCCTGCTCCTCCCCGCTGCCCCCCGCCGCTCCCCTCCTCCTTGCCCTCCTTTCTCCCCCTACTCTCGCCCTTCCTCTCTTCTCCCTCCTCTCTCCCCCTCCTCCGCTATCACTCCCTCCCCCTCTCTCCCCCCCTCCTCCCCCCTCTCTACCCCCCTCCTCTCTCCCCCCTTGCCTCTCACCCCCTGTCTGTGTGTGTGTGATGCCACAACTACTGCGTGTTGAGGCGAGGGGACACAACATGTGGTCTAGTATATAATAAAAAAGGGATAATGGCTGACTGATCGTGCACAATTGTGACAGCTTGATTTCAAAGACAGGGCTGGGGCATTCGCTGAGGGATTCGGGGGTTGGAAGAGATTTCTTCTGTGTTTTTCCCCTCAGTTGTTGTCCAGGGAGGAAGGCAGCAGCAGTCGGCCCATCGGGGCTAGGATGCGTGGGAGGAAGGCTGAGCTTTGGATTGGGGCTTGGAAGGGATGAGCTCGTCTCCCCTGCCCCAACCCGCATCCGGTCCACCACGGAGGGGTAAGCGAGCAAATTCCACGTGGACAGCGTCGGTGGTCGCTCTGCCTGGAGACGAGGCCTTCGGCCCCTCTCGTCCGTGCTACCCCGGCTTTCTGAAACACAATCCTTGCACTGTTCTGCATTTTGATATAGCTATTTATTGCGTTTGTCATCACTGTATGTACACTGTGTGCTCCTAGTGGTGGCTGCGTGTGAACGGGCGATGTCATCACCTCCCGGTCAATGTGCAGAACAACAAACTTACTCCCCTCAAGCTGGCTACCTTCCTTTCCCCTTACTCCCCCATAACTGGCTACCTCCCATTCCCCCTTACTCCCCAAGCTGCCTACCTCCCATTCCTTACTCCCCCAAGCTGCCTACCACCCATCCCTTACTCCCCCAAGCTACCTACCTCCCATCCCTTACTCCCCCAAGCTGCCTACCTCCATCCCTTACCCCCCCAAGCTGCCTACCCCCATTCATCCCCCTTACTCCCCCAAGCTGCCTACCCTCCCATTCCTTACTCCCACAAGCTGCCTACCTCCCATTCCTTACTCCCCAAGCTGCCTACCTCTTATCCCTTACTCCCCCAAGCTACCTACCTCCCTCATTCCCCTTACTCCCCACAAGCTGCCTACCTCCATCCCTTACTCCCCAAGCTGCCTACCTCCTATCCCTTACTCCCCCAAGCTACCAACCTCATCCCTTACTCCCCCAAGCTGCCTACCTCCCACCCCTAACTCCCCCAAGCTGCCTACCTCCTATCCCTTACTCCCCCAAGCTGCCTACCCTCCCATCCCTTACTCCCCCAAGCTGCCTACCTCCCACCCCTAACTCCCCAAGCTGGCTACCTCCCATCTCTCATCTCCCCCAGACTGGCCACCTCCATACCTTATCCCCCAAGCTGGCTACATCCCATCTGGTACCACCCACCCTCGGTGAGTACCCCCCATATGTTAATCCTCCAAGCTGGCTACCTCCCATTCCCCTCACTCCTCCAAGTTGGCCACGTCCCATCCCTCCCCTGTCCCACTTAGGAAACGTGAACGGAAACATCTGGTGGGTGACCTGGCGCCCCACCCAAGGTTTCCATGAGTCGCCAGAGGTTTTGGTCACTCGCCTGGAAAGCCTCGACTGAAGCGTGAGCTGCATCTACTGACCAAAGATCCTACAGGATCTTTGCTACCGACCGCACACACACACACACACACACACATCATGAATGTGAGGGCCAGGGACAGCGTAGGAACGCTATCTGCACGGTGAAGAGGAAGGTAAACGGCTGCCACAGAGCACCGTAAGTCCTTTAGAGAGCGCGGGGTGGGGGGTTGAGAGAAGTGGAAAGAAGGGAGAGAAGGACAGAGAAGGGGAGAGACGGTGAGGGTAGCGGAGAGAGAAAGGGTGATAAGGAGAGAGAGGAGGGGATAAGGAGAGGCGAAAGGGGGAGAAGGTGAGGGGGGAGAAGGACTGGGGTCAGTTTTAAGAAGTTTAATAAAGTTAGATGGCATTTTACCTACCGGCGGATCTTCTAGGTCCTGAAACCGAAAGATCCTATAGAATCCTACAGGATCTTTGCTGAGAACGCCAATGAGCCAATCAAAATGGCCGGTCAGCGAATGAGATTGCCTTTGACTGCCTGTAAGTAAATAGCGACCCCACTGCACTGGCTTCGACCAAATGGCAATCTATTGTTAGTCAAGGCCAGTTTTGAATTTGTTGAAATAATCGCAGGAACAGAGAAGAAGCCTCGACCACGCGGAAACCACTTTCGACCATTAGGGAGAGTGACCAAAACCACCGGGAACCTCACGGAAACCTTGGGTCACCAGAGGTTTCCATTCAGGTTTCCTAAATGGGACAGGGGCTCCCATCCCTTACTCCCCCAAGCTGGCCTGGCTCCCACCGCACTGTCACGGGCTGTGGGTCGGCAGCGCACACACACACGGGGCCGGGTGGAGCGGGGCAGCGGCTCCGGGCAGCGCACACACGGGGCCATAAACCCCGCAATCCCAGGGGGGGGGGGGGGGGGGCCCTCCCCGTCAGCAGCAGCAGAGTTGTGGGCAGTCTGGTCCCTCCACCCACCCAGAGTCACTGACCGCCTGCACCGGCACCACGTCCCCCCTACCAGGGGTGATTTAACCCCCTTCCCCCCACACCGGGGTGATTCAGGGGGGGGGGGGGCCCCCCAGCCCCCGACCCCACACACCGGGATGATTCACCCCCCCCCCCCCGACCCACACATGGGGTGAACCACACCCCCGACCCCACATGGGGTGATTCACCCGGGTGCCGGGCTGTCTGTAGCCCCACCGCCGCGTTACAGCCCCCAAACACCAAACGATATTGCCAAATGCAGGAACCATCTTTGAAGCAGTGGGGAGGTGTGCGACTGCCCTACGGCTACAGATATGCATGGAGGCGAGAATAATTTTTTATCATTTCTGGAGATGGTTGGCATTTTCCTTCATTATTGATAGTACAACCTGAATTCTGAAGAATTCCGAAGAACACAGTGAGGTCAGGAAAAACTTGCTCTATTTCTTAAGCAAGGTACAAATGCGTCAAGACTTTCTTTTGTACAGCCAATCCATTATTTGTCCATCATACCTTGCAGTACAAATCCTTAGTCTCTTCATAAAGGCAAGAGTGGGCATGTTGCTATAGAAACTCTTCAGAGGAAAGACCCTTGTAGGAAAGGAAACATTTCCTAATCTAATCAAATCCATGAAACAAATAAAACACACAACAACGGCCAAACAATGCAGCCAAGTGCAGGAATTATCTCTGAAGTAGCGGGGGAGGTGTCCCAACTGCCTGCGGCTACAGATATGCGTAGAGGCGAGAATAATTTCTTATCATTTCAGGAGATGGTTGGCATTTTCTTTCATTATTGATAGTACAACCTGAATTTTGCAGAATTCCAAAGAACACAGTTGTCAAAGTTTGTCTCTTAAAGAATGCAGACAGCAACAAAATTGTTAAAGGTAAACCAAAGCAATCTTTTAATCAATTTGCTAGACGGGAGTGGCGAGATCTACAAAGAGCACGCACGTTGCTCAGTGCTTCTCGGGCTCCACTCAAAGAACAAAGGAAAGTTAGAGTAATTATACATTTTCTTATCAATAAAACACTCCTTCTAAATCTGAGTGAAAGATCCGTAGCCTAAGGGAAGCAATGGGAGGCTGGACCCATTATATTTGCAATTCAGCCTTATTCTGAAATCTTGGCACAGCTTCAGCACAGCTGCCCAATCCGGAAGGACAACTAACTCCATTTTGTTTTCAAATGACTTCCATCTTGGTTCCAGAATGGGCATCGTCTGTGAACTAAACAAACTTGTAAGACTTGGAATGAAAGCCACTACCTTTTCCTTAGCTGGGAAGGTGAAGGGAAGGGGGTTTAGGGAGCGTGGGAGTGGGAGGGCGGGAGGTGGGGGAGAGGGAAGAGAGGGAATGGAGAGAGAGGGAGGGGAGAGAGAGAGAGGGAGGGAGGAGAGATGAGGAGCGGGGAAGAGGAGAACGGGTTGGGAGAGAGATGACCTGGCAGGCATGGGGGGGCGGGGGGCGGGTCACGAGGTGCAATGCAAGGAGGCCATGAGGGCAGGTGGGCAGTTTTGCTAAGGCATTGTGAGGTCAGCAGCTGGGCAACCTTAATATTTTTATATGTTTGGTTATAAATTTTAGTAAATATCTCCGGAAATAATTGACCAAATCGATAGAGGATTGGATTTTTGAAATCATAAGGAAAATTTCTACCAGAAGATGTAAAATTTTCACAGTTATTGTAAAGTCAGCAGCTGGCCAGCGGTCAGATTTAAAAAAAGGTCAGATTGGTCAACAAGTTTAATAAAAGTCAGGAAAATAATGTACCAAAGGTACAGAGGAGTGGATTTCTAAACTCGCAAGGAAAATCTCTACTGAAATATGTAAAAAACACACACAGGGTTTTAATAGCGTCTAGACTAAGTGCAGACCCGTTGGGTCTGTTCCCCCAAAGTGCGGTTGAGGGGGGGCGACATGCAGCGTCACACACATTAACCACCCCCAAACACACACTGATTACCCCCCCCACACACACTTTGCTAATATTTAATATTTATGAATTTGCTCATTTTAAAACCCCATAACCGCCCTATCTACTGTCGCATAGCCCCCAAGTCGCAGGCCGCGACTAGAGAGGGAAGGGGGTAGAGAGTGAGGGAAGAGAAGGGAAGGGGATAGAGGGAGAGGGGAGGGGGAGAGAGAGGGAAAGGGGCGGAGAGCGAGGGTGGGGTAAAGGAGGGGATGGGGAGAGGGAGGGAGGGGTAGGAGGGGGAGAGAGGTATGAAGGGGGAGAGAGGGTGTGAAGAAGGGGGGAGAGAGGAGGAGGGGGGGGAGAACAGGGAAGGGGGGGGGACGGGAACAGGGTGGTGAGGGGGAGAGGTGGGAGAGAGAGAGGAGGGGGAGAGAAGAGGTGGAGAGAGATGAGGTGGGGTGGTCACAAGATTTTTATCAAGGACCCTGCGAGAGGCGTGACTGGCAGCACGTTGGGTTTGCAGCGGGAGGGTGGGAGGAAGAGGGAGGGATGGGGAGAGGGAAGGAGGTTGGGAGGAGGATGAGGGAGAGAAAAGAAGGCAGACCTGAACTCGTGAGCGGGTTGGCTCGGAAAGGGGTAGACTCGGGCGGCGTGGAGTGCCTTGGCAGTTCGCGCTGACGATCCGTGTCCCTGCGACTCAACGAGGAGGAATTTCAGGTTTACCCATCAGGGAGTAATGCCACGCTCGACAATAACTGCCGCCGCCATGTTCCACTATCGGGTGGGGGAGGAGCGGAAGACGGAGTGGTTTCAGAAGAAAGCCGGTGGCCCTACGGTGATCTCCCGAATCTGCAGAGCATTTTCAGAACGCGGGGGGGGGGGGGGGGTGGGGTGTGGGGAGGGACCGGCGTGGGATTCCAGCTGCGGGAGGGCGATGGTGCGAGGTAATACTTGGGCTGGGCCGGGGTTTAGTTGGCCTCGAATGCTGGGAATGTGGGCTTTGTTGACGTCAGGAAGCCAGAGCGGCGATATATATTTTTAAGTGAGGTTTTGTGATAAATTTTATTCAAAGATTGGGAAATAATTGACAAGGAGTGGGATTTGTGAACTGATAAGATAAATCCCCGCCAAATTGTAACGATCTCTGTGTTTTTGCGGCAGGTTTTCGAGATATGTAGCAAAGGCAAAATGCTGTACACCACACAACACACTACAGTTTTAAAAGTATACTAGACAAGTGAGACCAGTTGGGTCTGTTCCCCTAACGTATGTGTTTTGGGGGGAGGGGGGGGGTGTGGGCTGGGGCATGCGGCGTCAACATACATTCAAACTACCCCCTGCACACACGCTAACTTCCCTTGATATATTAATATTGTTAATTTTCTCCTTTTAACCCCATAACCTTCCCTATCACTGCACATAGCCCCCAACTCGCAGGCACGTAAAGAGAGGGAGTTGGGGGGGGGGGTAGAGAGTGGGGCAGAAAAAGAATAGGGAGAGGACAGAGAAAGGGGCCAGAGACAGAAGGGCACGATACAGTGGTGGGGGGGGGGGGGGGGGAGGAGAGGGAGGGTGGGTGAGGGGGGGGGGATGAGGGTGTGAGAGAGTTGGGAGTGTAGAAGAGAGAGTGGAGAGAGGAGCACACGGTATTGGGGTTTCAGTAATTGACGTGGCTAGAGAACTGGATGGCTGACAGGGAGCAAAGGTAGATGTAATGGGTCCTTTTCAGATGGCAGGCAGTGACTAGTGGGGTACGCAAGGCCTCAGTGACTGGGACCCCAGCTATTTACATATATATTAAATGATTTTGGACGAGGATATATATGAATTTGATTTAGCCATCTCAAAGTTTGTCCGTGGATGTCTCTTAGCTGGGGGGGTAGTTGTTAAGTGTGAGGAGGATGCTAGGAGGCAGCAAGGTGACCTTGGATAGACTGGGTGGAGTGGGCAAATGCATGGCAGATGCTGTATAGTGTGGATAATGTGAAGTTATCCTCTTTGGTGCAAAAAAACAGTGGGGTTAGGACTATTATCTCATGGTGGCAAATTAGGAAAAGGGAAATGCACGTGACCTGGTTTGTCATGGTTCACCAATCATTGGAAAGTAGGCATGCAGGTGCAGCAGGCAGTGAAAGAAAGCAAATGTATGTTGGCTTCATAGTGAAAGGATTTGAGTATAGGAGCAAGGGAGGTTTACTGCAGTTTGTACGTGGTTTAGGTCAGACCACACCTGGTATTATTGCGTACAATTTTGGTCTCAATTCTGTGGAAAGACATCTTGCCATAGAGGGGGTACGAGAAGGTTCACCAGACTGATTCCTGGGATGTCAGACTTTCATATGAGGAGAGATTGGATTGACTTGGCTTCTACTCCTAGAAATATAGAAGACTGAGGGGGTATCTTATAGAAAACTACCACCCACCATGACAAAATTCTTAAGGGGACCTGAACACCCTCCTCCGCCTAGC
>JAVHYY010000486.1:0-41259 GCA_035221665.1 Okamejei kenojei | reverse complement strand
GTAGCGCATGCGTGGCTGGACGGGGTCTTCCAGTAATCCCTCATCGTTACCTCCTCATAAATACAGTCAAACATCGAACTGGTAATTTCTCATTTAATTTACTATTTTTGTCACTTTCCGTGTGTCTGATCTGAATTTTTGTCAACATTTCACGTGCTGAATTTTTAGTCGCTTTCACCTCCTGCTTGTTAGTTACATTTCGCGTGCTGAATTTTTGTTGTTTATATCGTCGTGCTATTCGTGCTTTAGGCATCCTGAATTTCATCGCTTTTCGCGTTCAGAAATTATGTCGCTTTTGGCGTTTTTAATTTTCATTTGTTCTTTCGCGTCTGAAAGTGTCGTCTTTCGCGTCCTGAAATTTGTCGCCTTTACGCCCTGAATTTACGTCGCTTTTCGTGTGTGTGCTGGATATTTGTCGCTTTTCGCATGCTGAATTGCGGTCGCTTTTTACACTTGGCGAATTTTGGTCTTTTCCGGTGCTGAAATTTTGTCACTTTTTGCTCCTGAATTTTCGTGGCTTTTCGCTCCTGAATTTTCATCACTTTTTGCATCCTGAAGATTTATCGCTTTTTGTGTGCTGAATTTTTGTTGCTATTTCAACATGTTGAATTTTTCGTCGCTTGTCCTGTGCTGAAATTTTGTTCACCAATTGCATCCCACAATTTAGTCACTTATGGCATCCTGAATGTTGTCACTTTTCGCGTCCTGAAAGGATTCATCACTATTCGTGTTTGAATTTTCATCACTTTTTGCATCCTGAAGGTCGTTCGCTATTCACTTGTGAATTTTCGTCACCTGTTGCGTGCTCAATTTTAGTCGCTTTTCGCCATCTGAATTTTCATCACTTTTTGCATCCTGGTTTGTTGCTGTTTTGTGTGCTGGAATTTTTGTCCTCGTTTTTACCTGCATCAATTTTCGTCCATTTTCCTGTGCTTAAATTTGGTTCGCCACCAAATCGACTCACGATCCTGCAATTTGTGTCACTTTTTGCATCCTGATATTTCGTCACTTTTGCGTCCTGAAGGCTCATCACATTCATCATCCTAAATATTCATCACTTTTTTGTCATCCTGAAAGTACGTCACTTTTCACATGCTGAATTTTCGTTCATCTCTTTTTCGCATGCTGAATTTTCGTCACTTTTCGCATGCTGAATTTTCGTCGCTTTTCCATTGCTGAATTTTGTCACTTTTTGTGTGCTGAATTTTGTCACTTTTTCATGTCCTGAATTGATGTTGACTTTTTGTCGTGCTGATTTTTGTTACTTTACACGTGCTGAAAGTTTCGTTGCTTTGTGTGGCTTCCAGAGAAATTTTCGCCGCTGTTTGTGGTCTGAATTTTGTCGCATTTCATGTCCTGAAATTTCTGTTGCATTTTTATGTCTGTAATTTCGTCGCTTTTTCGCCGTCCTGAAAATTTTCCCTTTTCTCATTGTGAATTATGTCGCTTTTCACGTCTCCATTGTTCTCATGTGCAGAAATTTTGACGCTTTTCGCGTCATTAAATTTTGTCGCTTTTTCACATGCTGAATTTCGTTTCCTTTTCTATACTGAAATTTTTGTCGCTTTCACATACTGAAATTTTTGGCGCTTTTCATTTCCTGGAATTTACATTGCTTTTGGCATTTTGAATTTACTTTCACTTTCGCGTTCCGGAAAATTTGTCCACTTTTCGTCGTGACTGATTGTGCATCGCATTCACGGCTGAAATTTGAGTCATTTTGCTTCCTGAGGTCGTCACTTTTCACATGCTGTATTTTGTGTCACTTCTTTGTGTGCTGAAAGGTCGTGTCTTTTAACATCCTGAATTTCGTCACTTTTTCGGGTCCTAAATTTACGTTGTGCTTTTGCGTTGCTGATTTTCGTCACTTTACGCATGCTGAATTGTTGTCGCGTTTCGAATACTGAATTTACGTCACTTTTTATGGCCTGAAATTTAGTCGCAATCGTAGTTCTGAAATTTCATTGCTTTTCGCAACCTGAATTTTACCCTTTTCGCGTTCTGAATTTTGTCAATTTTCATGCCCTCAATTTACATTGCTTCTCGTGTGCTGCATTTTTGTCACTTTTTCTTGTGCTGAATTTCGTCGACTCTTCGCATCTTGATTTTCGTCACTTTAACGTGCTGAATTTTCATCGCTTTTTTGATCCTGGTTCTCACTTTTCACGTGCTGAATTTCAACGCTTTTCACAGGCTGAATTTTCGTCGCCTTTCGCGTGCTGAAGTTTTGTCGCCTTTCGCTCCTGAATTTTGTTTTCCCCCACTCAAATTCGCCTTTCGCGTGCTGAAGTTTTGATCACTTGATGCGTCCTGAAGTTTAGTCAAGTTAGCGTCCTGAATTTCTTGATGTTTTTCGGTGTGCTGAAATTTCCGTCGCTTTTAGCATCCTGAAATGTTCTCACTTTTCATCGTCTGCTGACATTTCATCACATTTTGCATCTTGAATTTTTGTTCACTATTCATGTCTGAATTTTTGTCTCGAGTATCACGCAATGAAATGTTGTAGCTGTTCATGTGCTTGAATTTTCATTGCTTTTCGTTAAAGCTGTAATTTCATCATATTCGCATCCTGAATTTTTGTCACATTTTTCACATGCTGAATTTTAGCCGTTTTTCAGTTTTGCTGAAATTTCATCACTTTCGCATGTTGAATTTTCGTGGCATTTTGGGTGCTGAAATTTTACGTGTCGCTTTTACATTCAGAAATATTGTAGCTTTTCACAGCTGGAATGTTCGTCATTTTCATGTGCTGAAATTCCGTCACTTTTCGTTGTCCTGAAATGGCATCGCTTTACGCGCCTAAAATTGGTGCTTTTGCATAAGAATTTACATTTCTTTTTGCCGTTTTGAATTTTTGTCGCTTTTTGCATCCTGAATTTGAAATTTCATCGTATTATTGCATGTCGAATTTCCATCGCTTTTTGCATGTGAATTTTTCATCGCTTTTCGTGTGCTGAATTTTCGTCACTTCCCCCCTTTTCATGTCCTGAATGTTCAGGCTTTTCACATCCTGAAATTTCGTCTGTACTTCACATCTGAATTTTTGTAACTTTTCATGTGCAGGAATTTTCGTCGCACTTCACGTGCTGAATTTTTAATCGCTTTTCACATCCTGAAGGTTTGTTCACTTTTCGCCTGCTGAATTTTTGTTGCTTATCTCGGTTGTGCAATTTCGTCGCTTATGCATCCTGAAATTTCGTTCACTTTTCCGTCCTGAATTTATGTCGCATTTGGCTTTTTTAATTTTCGTCGTGTTTTCGCGCCTGAAATTGCTTTTTTTCTCTCACATCCTGAAATTTTATATTGCTTTTTGCATACCCCTGCACACCCCCCAACCCCCCCCCCTCTTTACGTTGCTTTTCGATACACGTGTGCTGAATTTTGTCGCTTTTTGCACGCTGAATTTTTTCGTAGCTGCTTTATACATGATGAATTTTCATTACTTTTAAGCGTGCTTCAATTTCGTCGCTTTTCGCGCCCTGAATTTTCATCACGTTTTGCATCCTGAGGGTTGTCGCTTTTCGTGTGCTGAATTTTCATTGCTTTTTCACATGCTGAATTTTTCGTCGCCTTTCCTGTGCCGTACATTTTGTCGCTTACATGGTCCTGCAATTTGTCGCTTTAATGCATCCTGAAATGTCCCACGTTTTTGCGGCCTCAAAGTTCATCATTTTCGCGGGCTGAATTTTCATCGCTTTTTCGCGGGGCTGAATTTTCATTGCTTTTCGCATCCTGAATGAATTTCATCACTTTTTGCGTCCTGAAGGTTTGCCGTTTTTTACATTTTCGTTGCTTTTCTGTTGCTGAAATTTGTCGCTTATCGCATACTGACATTTTGTCGCATTAAGAGTCCTGAAACTTTTTCTCGCTTTTCGTTTCCTGAATTTAGTTTCTTTTGGCGTTTTGAATTTTCTTCGCCTTTATCGTCCTGTAATTTTTTGTCACTTTTCGTGTGCTGAAATCCATCACTTTTCGTGTCCTGAAGTTGTCGATGCTTTTACATGTCCTGAAATTTCATCGCCTTTTCCATCTTGAATTTACATTTCTTTTGCCATTTTGAATTTTTGTCGCTTTCGCATCCTGAATTTTCATCATATTTTGCATGCTGAATTTTTTTCGTCGCTTTTTTATGCTGAATTTTCGTCGCTTTTCGCGTCATGCGGGAATTTTCGTCACATTTCATGTCCTGAAAGTTCAGGTTTTTCACGTCCTGAAATTTTCGTTGCACTTTGCGTCCTGAATTTTTGTAACTTTTCGTGTGCAGAATTTTCATTGCACTTCATGTGCTGAATTTTAATTGCTTTTCGTGTCCTGAAAGGTTTGTCACTTTTCGCCTACGGCTGAGTTTTTATCACTTATCTCGTTGTGCAATTTCGTTGCTTTATGCATCCTGAAATTTCATCGCTTTTCACGTCCTAAATTTCGCGTCGCGTCCACGTCGCTTTTGCCGTTTTTAATTTTCGTCGTCTTTTGCGTCCTGAAATTTCTTCGTTCACATCCTGAAATTTTGTCGCTTTCCGTGTGCTGAAATTTTCGTTGCTTTACACATGATGAATTTTCATTACTTTTTCATGTGCTTCGTTTTGCGTTACTTTTCGCGTCCTGATTTTCATCACTTTTTGCATCGTGAAGGTTTGTCACTTTTTGTTACAAGCTGGGTTTCGTCGCCTTTCCTGCGCTGAAATTTTGTCGCTTATCACGTCCTGCAATTCGTCACTTTAAGCATCCTTAAATGTCATCACTTTTCGCATCCTGAAGGTTCATCACTTTCACGGGTTGAATTTTTATCACTTTTTGCATCCTGAAGGTTCGCCACTTTTCGCGTGCTGAATTTTCGTTGCTTTTCCTGTGCTGAAATGTTGTCACTTGTCGCGTACAGAAATGTTGACGCTCTAAGAGTCCTGAAACTTTGGTTTCCTGATTTAGGTTGCTTTCGGCATTTTGAATTTTTTTCACCTTTATCGTCCTGAATCTTTGTCACTTTTCGTGTGCTGAATTTTCATCGCATTACACGTGCTGAATTTTAGTCGTTTTTCGCATCCTGGTTCGTCACTTTTTGCGTGCTGAATTTTCGTTGCTCTTTGTGTGCTGAAATTTTGTCGCCTTTAACGTCTTGAAACTTTGTCACCTTTAACATCTTGAAATTTTGTCGCTGTAAGCGTCCTGAAATTTTGTCGCTTTTCGTGTCCTGAATTAACGTTGCTTTTTGCGTGCTGAATTTTCATCGCTTTCACATGCTGAATTTTAGACGCTTTTCGTGTGCAGAAATTTTGTCGCTTTTCACGTTCAGAAATGTTGTAGCTTTTCACGAGGTGAATTTTCGTAGCTTTTCATGTGCTGAAATGTTGGCACTTTTTGTTTCCTGAAATTTTGTTGCTTCATCTATCTATATTAGTAAAAGACTGATCTTGACCACTTTTTGCCCACTGTGCTGCGATTTCCGAGAGAACGCCGCCACCTACGGCCGTTATTTTTGGCCACCTCGCTCAAAGACCCCCTCGCCGAGATCATATTTCCCATCGATGGAAAATGAGATATTAATGTTTATAACAAATTGCCCATTTTCTCTGCTGCCCCCGCTGGCAGCAGGGGGAGGGACTATACAACCAGCAGAATGTCACGGCTCTCTGAGCTGCGAATAACACTGAACCTATCGGTTGTAAAGAGTTTGCAAATTTGTTTCTCTTGAGTTTAAAAAAATGTTTAAGCAAATTGTATTGTATTGGTTGTAAAGTGTTTGCAAATTTGTTTCTCTTGGGTTTTAAAAAAATGATCACACATTGTATTATATTGGTTTAAAAGTGTGTTGAAAATTTGTTTCGATTGGGTTTAAAAAAAATATTTACACATTGTAATGTATTGGTGGTAAAGTGTTTGCGAATTTGTTTCTCTTGGGTTTTAAAACGGTTGCAACAGTTTTCAGATGAATAAAGAGGGAATAAACATTTTATTAGATCAGAACTGTGTTTAATTTTAAAATTATGTTGCAAGATAGCACCGATGTGGTCATTTCCGGTTAGAGGCATGCTACCGCCGATGACGTCATTTCTGGTTCGTGGTAAGCAGCGGGATGGCGGAGAGTGCAGGCGCTGCTGAATAATTCACGAATTTACTTCTCTGTGTCCGGTGAGTGTGTTTGTTAAGTGTTATTTTGCTTCAGCAGCTGCAGCAGCATGTGCAGCAGGCTTTAAAGATTTGTTTTACACACTGTATATTCAACACCTGAAGTTACTTGGCATTTTAGTATTGGGTGTGCGAATGTGAGTGAATGTGTGAGTCAGTGAATATGCGAGTGAGTGTGTGAATATGAGTGTGTGAGTGATCAACAAATAACAAATAGCACAAATAATATAGTCTTTCATAGTTCAGAGCTTCTTTGTTATGTTTAATACCCTGATGGCTGTCAGGAAGCTGTTCCTCAATGTAGATGTAACAATTTTCAGTTTAATAAGTCGGACATGACTCCAGAAGGCGGGCTTCAAGCTTGGTGGAAGAACTACACATTCTCGATTCAGGATACCTATCCAAGTGGCCGAGGATACATTCTGCAACATTAAGAACTCTAAGAATGGCACATTTCATGAGGCGAGTGAAGTCATTGTTTGTGATGAATGTCCGATGATTACGAGAGAAGGCTTTGAAGCGGTGGACAGATCTCTTCAAGATGTCTTCAGCAACACTAAGCCTTTTGGTTGAAAGATGAAGGGGAATGTCAAAGGCTTCCTGAAGGATGGAACATCGACCAAGAATGTTGTTATTACAAGCGTGCTTCGTTGACTAATGACTTCTGAGATAAATTCTCAGATTTTCTTTCTTAAAATTTGACAGCTGAATTTCTCTGTATTAAAATTGTCTCTTTTTATCAACAGGAAATAGTCATCAAAAACATAGAAACATAGAAATTAGGTGCAGGAGTAGGCCATTCAGCCCTTCGAGCCTGCACCGCCATTCAATATGATCATGGCTGATCATCCAACTCAGTATCCCGTACCTGCCTTCTCTCCATACCCTCTGATCCCCTTAGCCACAAGGGCCACATCCAACTCACTCTTAAATATAGCCAATGAACTGGCCTCAACTACCCTCTGTGGCAGAGAGTTCCAGAGACTCACCACTCTCTGTGTGAAGAAAGTCTTTCTCATCTCGGTCTTAAAGGATTTCCCCCTTATCCTTAAGCTGTGACCCCTTGTCCTGGACTTCCCCAACATCGGGAACAATCTTCCTGCATCTAGCCTGTCCAACCCCTTAAGAATTTTGTAAGTTTCTATAAGATCCCCTCTTAATCTCCTAAATTCCAGAGAGTATAAACCGAGTCTATCCAGTCTTTCTTCATAAGACAGTCCTGACATCCCAGGAATCAGTCTGGTGAACCTTCTCTGCACTCCCTCTATGGCAATAATATCCTTCCTCAGATTTGGAGACCAAAACTGCACGCAATACTCCAGGTGTGGTCTCACCAAGACCCTGTACAACTGAAGTAGAACCTCCCTGCTCCTGTACTCAAATCCTTTTGCTATGAAAGCTAACATACCATTCGCTTTTTTCACTGCCTGCTGCACCTGCATGCCTACTTTCAATGACTGGTGTACCATGACACCCAGGTCTCGCTGCATCTCCCCTTTTCCTAATCGGCCACCATCAAGAGGCAGTGAGCAGCAGAACACAACAAGAGACACAACAAGAACTAACTTAATAATTCTCATCTTTAACATTTAAATTGTTCTCATATTTTAACAGTCATTCGCATTTTAAACTTTAATAAATCCTTTTGCACTTTTGATGCCTGTGTGTTCTTCGTCACAATGGGAGTGCATGGGGGGAGGTTGTGGGGAGATGCACTGAATGTGTGTGTGTGGGGGGGGAAATAGCAAGGAGCAGAGTGGGGGGGTGAAGGTAGGTGGGGTGACTGATTGAACTTCCAGCGTACCAGGTGTGAGAGACTGCACTGCCAGCCCACAAGCTGTGAGTAAGTGAACTGCCAGCCCACCAGCTGTGAGTAAGTGAACTGGCAGCCCACCAGCCGTAAGTAACTGAACTGCCAGCCCAAAAATACATTCGGCCCACAAACGCCATGCTAGCCATCTGGAAACCAGTACCTTCGGCCCTCAACACTCATACTAGCGCAACAGAAAGTGCGCCCTCCCACTGGCTAGCAATATTGGAATTGGTGGAGAGATGGAATATTGTGTTGCGTGACCAGCCCTCCCGTGTGAGGCTGGGACACAACGGGTCCCACTTAGTCTAGTATGAACTAAAATCCTATCACATAGATTGAGTTTAGTGATTAACAAATTAATACACCCCGAAAAACGGGTTTTATTCCAAAACGTTATTCATTTTACAATTTGAGACGACTATTTACTATTATATACTCAAATAGAATTGCTAATTTGATTAGGTAGATTGGTCATATTCATTTTCGGTGATGAATGCCTGCTATCCCCATCAATTGCTCATGCAATTGAACCATTAGCGGAAAATGTTAGAACTCATCTTGAAATACACAGGTATAATACTAAAGATACAATGAATAATTCTTCTTATATGCGGATGATGTGTTAATATATATTACAAAGCCAGAAACTAGTATTCCAAACTTACTTAAATCTAAAAACTCAATTTGGTCAGTTTTCAGGATATAGAATTAATTGGAATAAAAGCAAAATCATGCCAACAACGGAACTCAATTTACATACACTACAACAATCCCTTTTTAAATTTGTTAAGGAAAATTTAAATATTTAGGAATTTATGTAACTAAGACTTATACTTCTTTATTCAAATCAAATTTCCCACCTTTACTGAATAAACTGAATAAGAATATTCAGTATTGGAAAACACTTCACATTTCAATGCTATAAAAATGATCTTTTTGCCGCAATTACTGTACCTATTCCGATATATATCCCAAAATTATTCATTTTTAAAGTAGACTCCATTGTTACAAGTTTCATTTGGGATTATAAGAATCGTAGAATAAGCAAAGCACATTTATGTAAATCAAAGACTAATGGCTTTGCCAAATGTTTTGTTTTATTTTTGGGCATTCCATATTAAAAATATGAATTTCTGGCTGGAAGAAATGGATCAGCAACCAGACTGGTTAAGGATGGAAAAGGAAATTTGTTTGCATTTTGAAATTGGTTCGATTATGTTTGTGCCCACAAAATTGCACAAAAAAAACTTATAGGGAAAACCTATAATACATACTGGTATACGAATCTGGAAACAATTTAAAAATGCTTTAAAATTGGATAATATATCACTCTGTTTTCCCATTGTAAACAATCCTTTATTTAAACCTTCCATATTGGATAAAGGTTTCACACAATGGAAACATCACGGAATTAAAAAGATGGGACATCTTTATAAGAAAGGAATTTTTCTTTCATTTCCGGAATTACAACACATTTATGGACTACGCTCAAATAACTTGTTTAGATATCTACAACTTAGAGATTATGTTAAATCTAATACACAAGATTATAGGAGTAGGGAACTAGAAATCCTTGATGAATATTTGAATAAATATCCCAATACAGAAAAATTAACAACATATTTATAATACCCTCTTAGATAGCGAGGTCCCATTGATGGAATCATATAGACATACATGGGAAAATGAATTAGGCCAACTTATAACGAAAGATATTTGGGCCAATAGTCTTCAATATATACATCAACGTTTGCTAAATGCCAGACATGCTTTAATACAATTTAAAGTTTTACACAGATTACACTACTCTAAAGTAAAACTAAATAGAATTTTCCAGCGATAAATGTCAGCAGCTAGAGGCTAACTTAACACATACTTATGCAAATTGTATAAAAATCAAACATTTCTGGTTTTATATTTTAAAAATAATTTCTGAAGTTGTTAATATTAAATTGGACCCGGACTCAAAACTGATAATACTTGGAATATCAGAACAAAGTCTAGCACTCACAACGTCAAATAAACTTTCTAGACTGCAGTATAATAACTGGGAAGAAATTAATATTAAAATTTTGGGAAGGGCCTATAACCCCCACAATTAAAATGTGGATTATGGAAATGTCGGAGACGCTACACCTGGAAAGAAACAGCATTTTCTTATTTGACAAACACAATTTTTTTGTTAGAATATGGTCTTCATTCATCGATTATTTGAAGGGGAAGATTGGCTCGGCACGGGAACCTAACTGAAACTTGAACTCAGGATTAGATGAAAAGTTATACTTTAAAATCTTCGAACCTATCTTCAATTATGTATTATTAGTCAATCATTCCATTCTTTCTTCTTTATCTTGATATTTGTGGGTTTTTTCCTTTTTTCTTTCTTATTTTCTATATATTAAAACAAAAGTAGAAGCAGAATGAAGCCACAAATGATAATATTAATAATGTATGAATGATACATATGAAATGTTTTTTACCATAATATCTATTTGCTTCTAATAAAAATAATTTAAATAATAAATACATTTATACTGTCCCTGACGTCCCTTGTCAGCCATGTTTGTCCCTGCAGGAGGGGGACACAAGGGGGTGGAGTGGAGAGATTTTGTGTTCAAGTGGGGATGGGGAGAATGGAGGGAGAGGGGAGAGTATGGGGAGGGAGGAGTGAGAGGAATGTAGATGTGCAGCTTTAAGGGACATTGGTCAGGTAGCATTTGGAGTATTGCATACAGTTCTGGTCATTCCATTACAGGACTGATGTGGAGGCTTTGGGGAAGGTGCAGAGATGGTTAACCAGATGGTTTAAAAACAAGGAACTGCAGATGCTGGTTTAGAAGAAGGGACACAAAATGCTGGAGTAACTCAGCGGGACAGGCAGCATCTCTGGAGAGAGGAATGGGTGACTGAAGAAACGTTACCCATTCCTTCCATTATTTTGTGTTTACCTAAACAGCGCCTATCCACGTGGCGATGTGCCAGCAGGCTGGAGGAGCGGGCAAATGCCTTGCCACAGATAGGGGAGGTGAAGGGGCACTGGCCGGTGTAGACTCGCCAGTGCTCCAGCAGGTAGTCAAGGTGGGTGAAGCCCTTACCACAGGATGGGCAGGGGAAGGAACGCTCCCCGCTGTGGGTATGCTGGTGCTGCCACAGGCTGGACATGCACGTGAAACCCTTGCCACACTCAGCACACACAAAGGGTCTCTCTCCGGTGTGTATCCACTGGTGCTCCCACAGCCCCTTTGCTCTCTTGTTACAGTGGGAGCAGCTGCTCGCCGACGTGGGTCCGCCGGTGCAGCCGCAACCCCCACCAGCTGTCAAAATCCTCACCGCAGTACGGGCAGTCGTAGGGCTGGCCACTGGTGTGCATGCGCTGGTGAGACAGGGCGTGGGAGGACATGGCAAGGCGCTCTCCACACACTGGGCTGGGGAAGGGACGGTCGCTGGTGTGCACCCGCTGGTGGGACAGCAGATAGGTGGAGCGGGTGAAGTCCTTGCCACACTGGGTGCAGGTGTAGGGACGCTCGCCGGTGTGGGTGCGCTTGTGCAACAGCAGGGTGCCAGAGCGAGCGAAGCCCTTGCCGCACTGGGCGCAGGTGTAGGGGCGCTCGCCGGTGTGGGTGCGCTGGTGGTTCAGCAGGCTGCTGGATTGGGCGAATCCCTTGCCGCACAGAGTGCAGGTGTAGGGTCGCTCGCCAGTGTGGGTGCGCTGGTGCTTCAACAGGAAGCTGGTGTGGGTGAAGCCCTTGCCACAGTCCTTGCAGGTGTAAGGGCACTCGCCAGTGTGCACGCGCCTGTGCTGCTTCAGGTCCGTCGACAACATGAAGCCTTTGCCGCAGTCGGAACACATGAAGGGCCACTCACTGCTGTGCACCCACTGGTGCCGCCGCAGACCCGACATCCGGGAAAAGCTCTTTCCGCACATGGAGCAGCCATAGGGCTTCTCGCCCGTGTGCACCCGCTGGTGGATCTTCAGGGATTGCGCCACCTTGAAGCTCTTGCCGCAGTCGGAGCAGTTGAAGGGCCTCTCGCCAGAGTGCACGCGGTTGTGATGCAGCAGGTGGCTGGAGCTGTTGAAGCTCTTGCCGCATTCCGAGCAGTTGAAGGGACGTTCTCCCGTGTGCACCCGCCGGTGGATCTCCAGATCGCTCGGGAACCGCCAGGCCTTGCCACACACATCACACTGATAATGCTTCTCCTTGTTGTGCCCTGTCATGTGGTACTCCACTGAAGCTCAACCCCTCGAAGCTCAGCCCGCACACCGAGCAGATGGGATGGAGGCTCACCTGGCCGCCCTCAATGGCCGCTCACATCTCTGTCTCTCCGTCCACAGCAACGGCTCCTAAACCCTGTGCGAGCGGAACACAGAGGGTCAACAAACTGCCAAACAGGGCATTACTAGCACATATTGGGTGCATTTATGACCATTGACCATTGCCTATTGTCACACATCGGTGTCCTCCAGTTCCTGTGGACTTCTGCTGCTGGATGTCTAGGATTTTGGTGCATGTGCATTATCATCATTCCTTACAATGCTATGTACGACAGTGATCGCAACATCTACTGAAGTGTGGATGGCCATTAGCTCGCTAGCTCATCCGCCCTTTGACAGGTCTTGTTTTTGGTCCTGCTGGGGTCTACAGCTCCCTCCTCATCTGGCAAACCAGGCGGGGGAGACGGTTTAGTCGCCGACTATCCAAGCATGGAGCAGGTAGCACGGGATTACATGGTACCCGTGGCGGGAGGAACTCCTCCCGTCCTGACCTGATAATATGCTGATATAGAAAGTGCAATGGCCACAATGAGGTCGATTGGAAAATGGGGATTACCTCCTCAACATACAAGGTGTATATTTAATAGCCAGATCACATAATCTGAAGACCATTTTAGTGAATCTTGTCGTACATGCTTTCCAGCTTTTGGGTTTTCGATGGGAGGAGACGGAACGGCGTGGGTATGAGAGGTCTTCAATTATATTGGCTGCTTTTCCAAAGCAACGTGTATCATAGGTGGAGTTGATTGGGAGGGGTGGGAGATTGGTTTGGGGTCAGGGTCATGAATGACTGTCATTTCTTATGGTACGTAGCAGAGTAGTTGCCACACTCAAGTTGTAATGCATTCCACTAGGACACTATCGTGCATCAGAATAAGTTAGGTAAAGTCACTGGGGGCACGCCGAACTTCGTTCGTCTTCTGGCGGTGTATGCTTTGACAACCAGATAGATGAACATATTATCTGGCTGCTATCACATTATTGTTTCGCATCTTGTGCGATTGCTTGCCATGTTTCACACAGTGTTTAAATAATCACAAAATGCATTAAATAATAGTGTCCTAGTGGAATGCATTACAACTTGAGGCCCACAGGAGCCGTTGGAGGAGGAGGAGGGGGAGGAGCGACACCCGACTGGTAAGGTTTAAAATCAAGCGCGGGGCTTGTTTTTTCAGAGGCCCACAGGAGCCGTTGGAAGAGGAGGAGGGGGAGGAGCGACACCCGACCGGTAAGGTTTAAAATCAAGCGTGGGGCTTGTTTTTTTTCCAGAGGCCCACAGGAGCCGTTGGAAGAGGAGGAGGGGGAGGAGCGACACCCGACCGGTAAGGTTTAAAATCAAGCGTGGGGCTTGTTTTTACCTAAATCCATAACATTCCATTTGAGTTTTTTTTGAGGAAGCCGCTGATTGGTGGGAAGTGGACTAGGGTAAGCAGCTGATTGGCAGTCAGATTCCAGCAGTTTGTAGTGATTTTATATTGTGTTGATATTGTATCCTGTGTAAGGGGGCAGTATGAAGGACAGGGCAGTGTACTGTTCTGGGTGTCAGATGTGGGAGGTCAGGGAATCTGATAGCCCTCCAGACATCCACATCTGCGCCAGGTGTGTTGAGGTGGGGCCCCTAAAGGACTGTGTTAGGAACCTGGAGCAGCAGCTCGATGACCTCCGTCTGGTCAGAGAGTGAGGAGGTAATAGAGAGGAGCAACAGGGAGGTAGTCACTCCCAGACCACAGGAGGCAGACAAGTGGGTCACAGTTAGGAAGGGCAAGGGGCAGAGGCAGGGGCTAGAGAGTACCCCTGTGACCGTACACCTGGAATATAGGTACTCGGGTTTGAGTACGATTGGAGGGGACAGCCTAGCGGGGGGCAGCAACAGCGGCCGGGCCTCCGGCACAGAGACCGGCCCTGATGCTCAGAAAGGTAGCAAAAAGTGGAGGGCAATTGTAATAGGGGACTCTATAGTTAGGGGGTCGGATAGGCGATTCTGTGGACGCAGTCGGGAGACCCGGATGGTAGTTTGCCTCCCTGGTGCCAGGGTCTCGCATGTGTCAGAACGTGTCCAAAAGATTCTGATAAGGGAGGGAGAGGAGCCTGATGTTGTGGTACACATAGGTACCAATGACATAGGCAGAAAAGGTGACGAGGTCCTGAAGGGAGAATTTAGGGAGTTGGTGGGGAAAGTTAAGGAGAAGGACCAAAAGGGTAACGATTTCAGGATTACTGCCTGTGCCGCGTGACAGTGAGAGTAGGAATGAAATGAGGTGGAGGATAAATGCATGGCTGAGGGACTGGTGCAGTGGACAGGGATTCAAGTTTCTTGATCACTGGGACCTCTTTTGGGGAAGGCATGATCTGTACACAAAGGACGGGTTGCACTTGAACCCGAGGGGGACCAACATCCCGGCAGGGAGATTTGCAAAGGCTACTGGGGAGACTTTAAACTAGAAAGGCTGGGGGGAGGGACTCGGGTAGATGGGGCTAGGCGTCAGGGTGTGGGGCAAGAGGCAGAGAAGGGAAGCACTCGGACCCAAAATGTAGGCGAGAAAGATGAAAAAGATAATAGACAGAGAATAAGGTACGGTGGGTTTCTACTAGGAGAATTGTAAGTAAGGTGGATGAACTTAGAGCCTGGATTTACACCTGGAAATATGATGTTGTGGCAATCAGTGAAACATGGTTGCAGGAGGGCTGTGATTGGAAACTAAATATTCCAGGATTTCATTGCTTCAGGTGTGATAGAATTGGAGGGACCAGAGGAGGAGGTGTTGCATTGCTTGTCAGAGAAGATTTTACAGCAGTGCTCTGGCAGGATAAATTAGAGGGCTCGTCTAGGGAGGCTATTTGGGTGGAACTGAGAAGTGGGAACGGTGTAGCAACACCTTTAGGGGTGTATTATAGGCCGCCAAATGGGGAGCAAAAATTGGAAGAGCAAATATGTAAGGAGATAGCAGATGTTAGTAGTAAGCACAAGGTAGTGATTGTGCGAGATTTCAATTTTCCAAAAATAGACTGGGAAACACATTCTGTAAATGGGCTGGATGGTTTGGAGTTTGTAAAATGTGTGCAGTATAGTTTTTTGCAGCAGTACATAGAGGTATCGACCAGAGAATGAGGCTGGACCTCCTGTTAGGAAATGAGGCAGGTCAGGTGACGGAGGTATGTGAGCACTTCGGGACCAGTGATCACAATACCATTAGTTTCAATATAATTATGGAGAGAGTCAGAACTGAACCTAGGGTGGAGAATTTTGATTGGAGAAAGGCTAACTTTGAGGGAATGCGTAAGGATTTTAAAGGAGTGAATTGGGACACTTTGTTTCATGGGAAGGATGCAGAAGAGAAATGGAGGACATTTAAAGGGGAAATTGTAAGAGTACAGAATCTTTATGTCCCTGTTAGGTTGAAAGGAAATAGTAAAAATTGGAAAGAGCCATGGTTTTCAAGGGAAATTGGACACTTGGAGATGGGGGAGATATTGAACAATTTCTTTTCTTCGGTATTCACTAAGGAGAAGGATATTGAACTCTGTGAGTTAAGGGGAAAAAGTAGGATAGCTATGGAAACTATGAGATTCAACGAGGAGGAAGTACTGACACTTTTGAAAAATATAAAAGTGGATAAGTCTCCAGGTCCTGACAAGATATTCCCTAGGACATTGAGGGAAGTTAGTGTAGAAATAGCAGGAGCTATGACAGAAATATTTCAAATGTCATTAGAAACGGGAATAGTGCCGGAGGGTTGGCGTACTGCGCGTGTTGTTCCATTGTTTAAAAAGGGTTCAAAGAATAAACCTAGCAATTATAGACCTAGTAGTTTGACGTCAGTGGTGGGCAAATTAATGGAAAGGATACTTAGAGATAATATATATAAGCATCTGGTTAAACAGGGTCTGATCAGGAACAGTCAACATGGATTTGTGCCTGGAAGGTCATGTTTGACAAACCTTCTTGAATTTTTTGAAGCGGTAACTAGGGAAATTGATGATGGTAAAGCAATGGATGTTTTCTATATGGATTTCAGTAAGGCCTTTGACAAGGTTCCCCATGGAAGGTTGGTTAAGAAGGTTCAATCTTTGGGTGTTAATGGCAGAGTAGCAAGATGGATTCAACAGTGGCTGAATGGGAGATGTCAGAGAGTAATGGTGGATGGCTGTTTGTCAGGTTGGAAGCCGGTGACCAGTGGGGTGCCTCAGGGATCTGTGTTGGGTCCACTGTTGTTTGTCATGTACATCAATGATCTGGATGATGGGGTGGAAAATTGGATAAGTAACTATGCAGATGATACTAAGATAGGTGGTGTTGTGGATAATGAAGTAGATTTTCAAAGTCTACAGAGAGATTTGGGCCATTTGGAAAAGTGGGCTGAAAGATGGCAGATGGAGTTTAATGCTGTTAAGTGTGAAGTGCTACATCTTGGCAGGACAAATCAAAATAGGACGTACATGGTAAATGGTAGGGAATTGAGGAATGCTGTGGAACAGAGGGATGTAGGAATAACTGTGCATAGTTCCCTGAAGGTGGAATCGCATGTAGATAGGGTGGTAAAGAAAGCCTTTGGTGTGCTGGCCTTTATAAATCAGAGCATTAAATATAGGAGTAGGGAAGTAATGTTAAAATTGTACAAGGCATTGGTAAGACCAATTCTGGAGTATGGTGTACAATTTTGGTCGCCTAATTATAGGAAGGATGTCAACAAAATAGAGAGAGTACAGATGAGATTTAGTAGAATGTTGTCAGGGTTCCAGCAACTATGTTACAGAGAAAGGTTGAACAAGTTAGATCTTTATTCTTTGGAGCGCAGAAGGTTAAGGGGGGACTTGATTGAGGTCTTTAAAATGATGAAAGGAATAGACAGAGTTGACGTGGAGCCGTTTTTCCCATTGCGGGTAGGGAAGATTCAAACAAGAAGGCATGACATGAGAATTAAGGGACAGAAGTTTAGGGGTAACATGAGGGGGAACTTCTTTACTCAGAGGGTGGTGACTGTGTGGAATGAGCTTCCAGCAGAAGTGGTGGAGGCAGGATTGATTTTAACATTTAAAAGTAAAGTGGATAGGTATATGGACGTGAAGGGAATGGAGGGGTATGGTCTGAGTGCAGATAGATGGGACTAGGGGAAAACAAATCATCGGCACGGACTGGAAGGGCCGAGAGGACCTGTTTCCGTGCTGTAATTGTTATATGGTTATATGGTTATATGGTTAATGAAAATGCAGGAAACTGGCAGCATCTGGTCAAAGATACAGTGGAAGACCCAAGGGCAGAACTGCGACTGTCCACAGATGCTATCTGACCTGCTGAGTATATCCAGAATTTAGTGTTTTTATTTCAGATTTCAAACATCTACAGCTGTATATGAATTAACAATATTAACTCACCGCAGCAGATGTCCTGCTATAACAAAAACACAATTTTAAATGTCATGTTCCACCCCCACTACCTGTTATTACAATATTTTACCTCTATATTCAGCTGCATACAAAACCTATTACATACAGCATCTCCCCAAGGTTTCAGAATGCCCCACTCTAACATACTTCAAAAATGACAAACATTGTAAATATAAAGAAAGATTTGTGTGGCTATTTTTAAAATCATGAATGAAGGATGTGCACAAAATTACAAGATCTCCATGTAGAATATTTCTTGGAACAGAAGCATCAAATACCATCTATATAGAGGAGATGGGAAAAACACCCCATTGAAAACAAAAAGCTATGGTATACATCTGTAACATAAGAACCAAATGACAAGCGCAGGAGTAGACCACCTAGCACCTCGTGTCTGCCCTGCATTCCAAATGCCTTTTAGCTGATCTACCCAAAGACCCAATTCATCATATGTGCCACATCCTCGAAGCATTCAGATCCCCTGATCACTGTATCATTATTCCAGACCAAACAAGGTCAATCCACAACATCCACGCCTCATCTGATTGGAGGCGTCAACTCACAGAGAAAGGGAAGTAACACCATCGGATGGGGAATTACCGCCACACTCTGCTGGCCCTCTTCTAAACACAACCCTGCCATCCAGAACGAAAGCTTCCACACCACCATGTTACTCACTAGCTGGAAGGAGAAATAAACCATTTCATGGGCCAACTGCAAACTCTATTGGAAACTATGATCCCCACTGTCCCAATGGCACATCCCTGGAGTTCCCATTCCAGAATAGGATTATATCCCAGGCCTGGACTCTGCAGGGTCTCCATGATGTCAGGTAATATCTGCAGTACCACCACCAGTCCCACTTCACAGGATAATCATCCGTCTAATCTCTACAGCATGCTGCCCAAACCTGCCCAAAGGTTAATCGGACGGCGTTACCGGGAGAGAGCTGGAGACGTCACGCGCTAGGAGTGGCCCAGTAGGAGGGTGAACTGGTTTCATGCCTACAGCACCTTCAAGGTAGGTGGAGGCACCCCAAGGGACACAAAGATGGGCGAGGAGAGGGAGGTCGGATCACAGGAACGGCACCAGGACATCGAGCTCGCGGGCGGACCGAATTTGGACTTTGAAAATGGCGATGCCTGCATGTGTAATATGTGCTTTAATAATTTCACTGTACATTTACATATTGAACTACTGAACTGTTGACCGAACATCTGTTCCTCTCAGCACTCAGCTCTCCAACTGATTCATCCTCAACAAACAGGGATTATCCTGCTCTCTTACAGACATAGTCTATTATCATAGCTGAAAGATACAATTCTGCATTAAATGGTACTACTTCTGGCCCTGGACCATCCCAACTGTGGACAGGTGATCTCTCCCTACCTTTAAACAACCTCTAGCATCTAAAGCAAACGTATTTGTTTATCTTACTATTGTGTGTGATCTGGCCAAGTACAAATGACTACCATTTGTTACCAGTGTAATAAAGACAATGTGCATTTACTTTATTGATTAAAATAGTGAATGCAGAAAACAGTGGAAGTGCAATGTTGGATGATCCATTATCAGAACTGGGACTGTAATCAAATGCTGCTCAAACTGCTGAGTGTTTCCAGTATGTTTCTCTTTTTCATTCAGATCTTCTGGAATAGCAATATTAAACAAACAATTCCATGCCCAAAAAAACGGTTGCGAAAGTCACATGTCATCCTACAGTGGTCAATAGATTTGTGCAAATTTTATATTTCCACTCACATACCCAATAGTCCCAACTCATTTGAATAATGAAATGAGAACTGACATGTACAAAATGCATTCTGTGTTGCAAATCCGAAATCCTCAAAGTATCCTGTGCTTTTACTATCACTCTGCTGCAACTTCTCCTGGGATCACTGTCCCTCGGCCTACTCAAAATAAATGTTAACGCATGTAGTACATCCATCAAGGAGAATGCTTACCTTGGTCAGGCTCAAATTGGTGTATTGTGGAACGCATGGGATCCTTTCAACAGCAACAACAAGATCACCCTGGAGAAAGTACAACGCCGAGCAGCCCGCTTTGTATGTAATGACCACAAGCGCAAATCAAGCGTGAATGATATGTTGACTTCTCTCGGATGGGATACCCCAGAGCTCCGCAGAATCAGGCTAACATTGCAATTTACAGGGAAATTCACAAAATCTCACCGTCATATCTCACGTCATCCTAGACCACCAACTGCCATGAAACAAGACAAAATAACGGGCCCTACATCATCAACTGGCTAAATTTCAATAAACGTTGCTATCAATATTCCCTTTACGCAAGGACAATAAAGGAATGGAATATGTTACCACCCAACACACACACTGCCCCGATCTTAAGTCATTTAAAAAGGGGATTGAGTAACTAGATCTCCTCAACTTGGTGAAAAAGGCCCAGTTCAAAATGTAATCACTACTCTACTCACTCCGACCTGCGCCAGATAACCACTGATGAGCTGTTTGCACAGTAATCAACTAGAAGCAGAACCAGTCTTATCTGTGAATGAGCACAGAGTGAAAATTATGTGCAACTCTCCTTACAAGAGGCTCAGAAAAGCCTTTACTCTGGCAATTAAGGACATTTTATCAGCAAAAATATCTGAAAGTGGAAATTGCAAGCTGACGGTTTCATTATGAAATAATTCCCTGAAGATTGAGCCATTTAATAAGTGTAAAACAAACTGGGACATTTGCTTTGACTCCAGCAGACTGCTCAGCTCATTGAACACATCAAGTGTTGGTTACAACTTTATACAAGTGTGCGTGTGTGTGTGTGTGTGTGTGTGTGATGGATGTGCAGCATGAATCTTCAACAACACATCCAATGACAAAACGCAGCAGCAGCAGCAGCTGTTGCTCAACATGACTTTTCTGCTTCAAACTATCACTGGGTCACATTTACTCACAACAATAAATTCAATGTGGGTACACAAAAAGCTGGAGAAACTCAGTGGGTGCAGCAGCATCTAAGGAGCGAAGGAGATAGGCGATGTTTCGGGTCGAGACCCTTCTTCAGACTGGTCAGGGATCAGGGAAACGAGAGATAGAGACGGTGATGTGGAGAGATAAGGAACAATGAGTGAAAGATATGCAAAAAAGTATCGGTGATAAAGGGAACAAGCCATTGTGAGCTGTTTGTGGTGTGAAAATGAGAAGCTGGTGCGACTGGGGTGGGGGAGGGAGATAGAGAGAGAGGGAATGCCAGGGCCCGAGGGCTGAGTGAGAGGTGGGAAGGGGGGGAGACAGCAAGGGTTAACAGAATTGAGAAAATTCAATATTCAAGCCCAAAGGATGCAGACTCCCCAAGCGGAATATGAGGTGCTGTTCCTCCAGCTTGCGGTGTTGCTCACTCTGGCCGTGGAGGAGGCCCAGGACCGAGAGGTCGGATGTGGAATGGGAGGGGGAGTTGAAGTGCTGAGCCACCGGGAGGTCGGGTTGGTTTTTGCGGACCGAATAAATTCAATGTGCTGCTGACAGACAAGAGCGAATCACATTCAATGGGGGAATTTAACCCAAGTCTCTCCCCAAGATTAGAGCCGTCCACTGGGGAGCGGCGGACAAAATACTCACCGATGGATGGATGTCAACCTGCTGTCCTCGCCCCCGGCCCCGAGTCTCCCCGCCCGCCCGGACAGCCGCAGTTAAAATGGCCGCCTATAGCTTCACACCCATTGGCTTCAATGGGAGACTGCCAGTATAAAAGATGGCCGTCTATGGTTTCACTCCAATTCGCTTCAATAGGATAATGCCAGTATGAAAGATGGCCGCATATAGCTTCACCCCTTCAGAGAAACTGCCAGTATGAAAGATGGTCGCCTATAGCTTCACTCCTTCATAGAAACTAGGTGCAGGAGCAGGCCGTTCGGCCCTTTGAGCCTGCACCTCCATTCAATATGATCATGGCTGATCATCCAATTCGATCACGAGCTTCGATGCTGCTGCACCCGCTGAGTTTCTCCACCATTTTGTGTACCCTAGCTTCACTCCTATTGACTTCAATGGGAGACTGCCAGTATTAAAGATGGCGACAGCGGGCGGGCGGGCGCGGGGTTGGCGGTTGGTGCACGAGCGCGGGAACAAGATGAAGATGAACCGGCGCCGAGACCCCGGGTCCTGATGAGAGAAAGAGAGAGAGAGAGAGAGAGGGAGAGGGGGAGAGAGAGAGACGGAGAGAGAGACAGTGAGATAGAGAGAGAGGGACGGAGAGCGAAACCGAGAGGGAGACAGAGAGAGAGAGAGAGAGAGAGAGATAGAGGGGGGGAGAGAGAGACAGACAGGGAGAGAGTGAGAGAGGCAGTAGGAGAGAGGGATAGATAGAGGGACACACAGAGAGAGAGAAAGAGAGAGAGAGAGAGACAGAGAGTTTATTGTCATGTGTCAAGCAATTAAATTCTTGCTTTGCGCAGCACAACAAGATATTGTGATCAATACGGATCAGATCAGTGTGTCCATATACCATAGAATATATATATATATATATTATTACCCATATCACACATCTGAGGTATGCTTTTACGGAATTGTATTCCCTTCGTTTTTACTGCCAGCAGGGGTAACAGGGGAATATTTTCTTGCATTCCCCTTTCTTGCGAACGCCTATGGACTTTACCTGTTAAAACAGCGGGGAATATAGTCTTATATTCCCCTGGTCTCACATCCGGGAACTTGGCAACGTGACGGCAACGTGACGCTGCGTGGGAAATTTAGAATATTCAAACGGCAGACAGGAAGACTGCCGCGTCCATTTTGGTTAAATTTTGCGTGGAAGTCCGCCGAGCTGAGATGTTAAAATTTTCCTCTAGATGTCTGATAATGGGTAATAATAACAATATTGACTGTCCTCTTTCGGGAGATACGACATATATTGCCCTCACTAGATCCATATTGCCCTCGTCTTCGACTCGGGCAATATGAATCTACTTCAGGCAATATATGTCGTATCCCCTCAAGGCCAGTCAATATTCTATTTATTATATATATATATATATATATATATATATATATATATATATATATATATATATATATATATATATATATATATATATATATATATGAGGGATAAAGTGATTAAACCCTATTAAAGAAAGGAGTTTTAAAGAGAATTCAAACAGAGAGGGGCTGGAGAGAGGATTCTGACACAGCAGGGTCTGACGGTTGCCAGACCCATCCATGAGTCCTTGAGTAAGGAGAGATGCATTGTACAAGCTAGCGAAGGGAGTGATGTAGAGAGATCCCTATCAGTGGAAAGGAGTGATGGATGGGACCCCTGTCACTATAGCTTAGCTTTAGTACTGATATAGGAAAACTGAGAGGGTTCACTAGGAGGTGAGTAAAACTGGGCCAGGTCATGAGCAATTGAGCATGCTTAATAGAATAAATGAATATTACAACACACCCCTGGTCAAGAAATTGCTCATTACCATGAACATGTTTGAACATGCAATGTATGATATGGGAGGTGCGAGGGGATGTACGGTGGGAGGTACCTACAGATTGTGCACCTCCGACCCTGATTGGAGAAAGGTCCGGAGGGGAGATTTAATGTAAGATTTTGTGTATAAAGGGGGATGATCTCTCTGGCTTCGGTGTGTCTCGAGTTGGAGAGGCACCCGGTCTGCAGACTCGTAAAATAAAGAAATCTCTTGCTTCCAGGATTTAGTCTTTGAGTATTAATTGTGAGCATAAAGGGTATCTCACAAATTGGGGGCTCGTCCGCGATCGCCACTCCGGCTGCTTGGTGGAGGCAAGGAAGGAGGGGAAGGTGCACCCTGCTGATTTCAGCAGTCTCTGATCTCCTTGCTTGCCATCAGCAGTTTGAGCGAGTGATATCCGCTGGAAAAGACTCGGGAAGCAAGAGGGGGTGTAAGGTAAATACGTACGGGACGGTCGAGTGATTCTTGTGCACAGGACCCAGGTAAGAAAAACGACTATTAAGTATTACCTGGGCAACCGGGGTTTGTCGGACGGGAATAGTCCGACAAGGTAATGGGAAACCGGAACGGGAGAAGTAAGGGTCCGGGGAACCGGGTTGAGGCTCATACTGATATGGATCCTAACATTCCGCCCGATAGTCCGTTGGGGCGAATGTTGGATGGGGTGAAGGGAACACCCGGGGTAAGAGTAAGGAAACTATGTGCCTCTCACCAGTATGGGGGTGAGGAACTTTAAAAAGGAGATGAAAAGTTTATTGGAAGACCCCTTGGGACTGGCTGAACAAATAGATCAGTTCCTAGGGCCAAAAATGTTTTTATGAAAAATATTAAGTTGTTTCAAACAATTTCATTGAAGTAAGAATGGAACTAATGTAATGTGTGTGTAAAACCCGTTTTTTTTACGAATGAGGAAGTTTGTATATGTGATAGGTTTGTTTGCTGTGGGCCATGTTGTAAGGGCGTCTGTGTGTGTTCCTTTAAGGAATTGTAAGCAATGGGGGAGGTTATTGTAAGGTAACGGACAACGCTTTGTATCATCGCAACTTAAAAAGGGGAAGTTGGAAAATGTAGGTTGCTTGGCTTCTATAGATTTCTTTTCAGTAAAGTTAATTTGGAAAATAGTTAGTTCTATGTATTTAAACTAGGAATTGGAATTTGGGAATTGTAGGGAGAATGGTTTGAACAAACTTAGAAATAAGTTAATTGCTGAACAACAAGCAGCTTTTATGGTTTGTTTAGATAAACATTCTGGTTGGAGAAGGGTAATAAATTAATGGGGCCCAGAAAAAAAAAGGAGTTGGCAGACAATGATGTCAATAAGCGGAAGTTTGTTTACTTCAGAAGAAAGACAGATGGTCAGAGAAGGAGAAGGGGTTACAGGATTAAAGCGGGAGCAGTAAAATATCCCATTACTGCACGAATTTGAGTAACCAAACAGAAGAAGTGTGAGAGATCTCGGGGAGATAACAATCAAGGGAATCAGAGAAGCCGTTCCCAAGGGACAGAATTTCGAACGGGCTTTTGAAAATCAGCAGAACAAGGACGAACTTCCGACAGTGTTTTTACAAAGATTAAGGAAGAATGTCCAGCAGTTTCGGGGATAGACCCTGATACGACCGCAGGTCAGCAGTTGTTGAAGGTTAATTTTGTAACAAAATCATGGCCAGATATTAGAAAGAAATTGGAAAAATTGGAAGGTTGGAATGAAAAACCATTGAATCAGTTGTTAACAGAGGCTCAAAAGGTATATGTAAGACGGGATGAGGAGAAACAGAAGGGAAAAGCAAAAATGACGTTGCAAGCAGTACAGCAAGTAGTATTGGAGGACGAGGAAGAGGTGAATGGAGGGACCGAAGTTGGGGTCCCCGGGAAAACAAGGAACAAGGATCAGGAGGGTGGTACACGGGGCCACCCCGGTGTTATTATTGTACAGAGGAGGGTCATTTCAAGAGGGAATGTCCTAAGTGACGACGGGAGGTGCAGTCGTACGCATTCATAGAGGAAGAATAGGGGAGTCAGGGATCCTGCTCCCTGGGGTGTATGGGATACACACGGGAACCTCTGGTAAATTTGAAATTAGGACCCCAGGGAGAGGATATGATATTTATGGTAGATTCGGGAGCAGAAAGATCGAGTATAACTAAGGTACCAGAAGGAATGAAATTGGGTAAAAAAGGTTAGAATCTCAGGGGTAGAAGGGAAAGTGATGACATTACCCGAGGTAGAAGGGGTGGTGGTAAAATATGAGAATCGGGAAACTATAGAAGATTTAATCTTGGTACTCCAGGCAGGGGTAAATTTGATGGGGAGAGACTTACAAATCCAATTAGGAATGGGAACAGCCCCCGTAGGGGGACAGATAATAGTCCAATTGTATAAATTGACCACGGAGGACGAGGGAAGAATAGTCCCGCAGGTGTGGGCCAAGGAAGGAAACCGGGGTGGGCTGCAGATCCCACCCTTGAAAATAGCTTTGAAAAAAGGTGAGATAGTACGGGTAAGGCAATATCCAATTTCTAGGGAAGGAAGGAGAGGACTTCAGCCAATTATAGAGAACTTACTAAAGGACGGTATATTAGGGAGTTGTATGTCCCCATATAACACCCCCGTACTCCCCGTAAGGAAAACCGATGGGACGTTCAGATTGGTCCAGGATCTCAGGGAATTAAATAAGGTAGTTAGAACGCGATACCCGGTGGTCCCGAACCCGTATACCATAATGGGACGGATACCCCCGAATCACAAGTGGTTCAGTGTGGTAGATTTAAAAGACACTTTTTGGAGCTGTCCCCTGGCTGAAGAGAGCAGGGACCTTTTTGCGTTTGAATGGGAAAACCCAGAGACCCAAAGAAAACAGCATTATCGGTGGACTACACTCCCTCAGGGATTTACAGAGTCCCCAAACCTGTTTGGACAGATATTAGAACAAGTATTAGAGGACGTCCCGAGGACTGATGAGACACAGCTGTTGCAGTATGTGGACGATTTATTACTATCTGAGAAGTAAGACATTGAGTTTAGAATGAGAAATAAGGCAGATCAGAAAGGATTAAAGTGGGAAGCAGAGGGATGAATTGATGAGACTGCTTTAGAAAGAAAGAGCGTGAAAAAGGAAAGACAATGTTGTCAGTAACAACAGACCTGGTTGAAAAGTCTGAAATAAGTGATGCACCGACACACCGTGAGTCCTATGACAGAGCAAAACAGGGGCCAGAGATTCCATGCCAATAATAAATGTATTTGGGAGAGTGTTTTCTCAAATGCCCTATCGGGAGTGAAATAAATCTGGATCTAAGCCCAGACAAGGCTAGTAAGGAGATAGGTAATGGATAAGGTGTGTTGGGGATGTGAACAGGTACGATAATCAGGAAATAATAATAATAATAATAATAATAATAATAATAATAATAATAATAATAATAATAATAATCTCAATAATAATATTAAGATAATGGTGAACATAGCTATGGTAAGAACATTAAGAAGAGGTATTAAATACACCTAGGCTAGGATGCGGCAGCGTTTTAAATACTAGCGCCGTGTTTTTAATCAGATGTTGTAGGCAGATTTGGAAGGTGTTGATATAGTATGTGAATGATTTGCTGGTTTGTTCCACAAGTGAGGAGCAATGTGAGAAAGAGACATTGTAATTATCTTGGAAAAGATGGCACAGGAGGTCATGATGTATCAAGGAAGAAGTTTTTGTTTTGTCAGCCGCAGGTAGAATATTTTGTACGAGTAATATCTAAAGAAGTAAAAGCTATAGCGCAGGATCAAATTAGAAGCTTGCCTGCAATCGTGCTTAGCTCAATTGGCAGAAATTAAGGCTTTAAGAGCAGCATATGTACATGGAGTCTGGCATATGTTTGGAGCAGTAGGGAAACAGAAAGGCTTTGAGAAAAGCAACGGAGACCCCATGCAAAGTTAGCAGTGACCCCTTATGGAATGTTGTTTGGGTTATCTTATTTGGGAAGGTGGAAGGCACACCAACCTTTGAGGGAGGTGATGTATTCTTGAGGAACTATTTACTGGCAGTGTCCCGTTCCCTTACAGAATTAAAAGCGAAAGGATTATTGGCTCAAAGCCCGCCACTTGACTTTCCAATACATGCTGTAAAGGCCGGCGACTGGGTACTGGTCAAAAATTGGAAGGAGGAGAAACTCCAGCCCAGGTGGACCGTCCCGTACCTAGTATTGCTGACAACCGAGACAGCAATACGAACAAAAGAAAAAGGGTGGACCCACGCGATCCGGGTTAAAGGACCCGTCGATCCACCCGTTCCTGAGGAGGAGGAACAGTGGACGGTGAAGCCGGGAAGTAAACCCCTAACAGTAATTTTTTTTTAAAAAAGCATTGAATGTATAACTGACAGTATGAAAGGAGCAGTCGTGGTATTGTTTGCTTTGAATGTAATTGTGGTAAAAGGTATTAATAATTGTGATCAATGTTATCATCCTATTCAATACAGAGGGGTAATAACCAGATCATTTACCTATCATTCCCATGTGAACAAAGTATGCCATGACCGAAAGACTAGAATCATTTGTAAAGAGGGGGGAAAGGAGTATTTGATGGCAGGCAATAGGGGGTATATAGGGACGTTTGGGGCCGTTACCTGCCCAAGGGGAGAGAGATGGGTTTGTGTACAGTTAGTTTTCCCTTCTCAGATCGTAAAAGGGGCAATATATAAGACGAAGGAGGAAGTAATAAAAGAGGTTACTAAGGTAGTAGTCACTAAGCCTCCCCCTCCCCCACATACTCAGCCTCAAGTGCACCAGACACTGTACGAAGAAATCAAGAAGCAGATCGAAATCCCTGAAGAAGAAAAAAACCTGTTTGTGGACTTGGCCACTTAGCTGGGACCCTGAATGTGACTAACTGTTGGGTCTGCGGAGGACCGCTGATGAATTCACGCTGGCCATGGAGAGGATCCATTGTTGAAATATGGGACCTGATGGGGTGGAACCTGACAGTTGGACAAGACCGAGATCCCCAGGTATGGGTCCTGACAGACGCTCCGGTCGGGACTGAGTGTATCGCTAGGCCCTGGGCAAAGGATGCCGTCCTAGTAGGCAGCAGCCCCTGCCAGCGCATCGTCACCCAGTGGCCAAATCAGCCCCGAGTGTGGCGGCCAGAGGAGCCTAAATGGTACCCAACTAAGAAAGACGGGAGAAACTGCACTATCTGGATGAAGACTGATGGAATGGAATCGACTGGACTATGGAACTGCACCGGGAACAACCCATATCAAGGAATCTCGGTGTTGCGAGACATATGGAACAAGGTTACCTCTAGTGGACCAGCCCCTGAAGGACTGTTATGGATATGCGGACACAAGGCATACTCGGTGTTACCAACAAATTGGAGCGGGACTTGCTTTATTGGACTGGTACAACCGGGATTTTTCCTGTTAAACACTGAAGAAGGGCGGTCGCTAGGAACACTTGTATTTGACGACCTATATCGGAATAAGAGGAAAATAGACATTTGAGAATGGGAAGATGATGAATGGCCACCCGCAAGAATCATCTCATACTATGGACCAGACACTTGGGCACAGCATGGATCCTGGGGCTACCGAACCCCGGTATACATGTTAAACCAGATCATAAGACTTCAGGCAGTACTGGAGGTAATTACCAACCAAACTGCGGTGGCACTGGAGATGCTGGCAAAGCAGCAGACACAGATGAGAGCAGCAATATACCAGAACCGGTTGGCCCTAGATTACCTCCTGGCAGAAGAAGGAGGGGTATGCGGGAAATTCAACCTCTCTAATTGCTGTCTAAACATCGATGACAATGGACAGGTAGTGATGGACATATCAGAAGGAATCTGTAAGTTGGCACATGTTCCAATACAAAAGTGGAATTCGATTATGGGTACCCGACGGTGGGATTCCATCAGAGGAGGAACATGGTGGAGAACGGTGGGACTCGTGTTTCCATGTGCAGAGGCTGGACTGATCTTTATCCCCTGTTGCATCCCTTGTTTTAGGGAACTTATTACAAGGAGTATAAGTCAGATGCAGGCTGTAGTCGTGCCTATGGGAGAGAAAGGGGTAATACAGAAAATAATGATAATGCGACCAGGGAAGGTCCAGGATCCACAGGAAGAGGAGATTAGGACAATGTTACTTCAATTCGAACTGAAGGAGCTTGAAATTGAGGTTTAATCAATAGATGCGTAGCAAAAGAAAAAGGGAGGATTGTGAGGGATAAAATGATTAAACCCCACTATTGTAAGGGGCTTTAAAGAGGATTTAAACCGATAGAGGCCAGGAAGAGGATTCTGACACAGTTGTGGACGAAGTTACCAGAACCGTCCTTGAGTAAGGATTGATAGCATTGTATAGCGGTAGAAGGGAGTGATGTAGACAACTCCTATCAGTAGAAGGGAGTGATAGATGCGACCCTTGTCAGAATAGCCTAGCTTTAGTTCTGATATAAGAGAACTGAGAGAGTTCAGTTGGAGGTGAGCAAAACTAGGGTAGGTCATGTACAACTGAGCATGCTCAATAAAATAAATGAATATTACAACACACCCCTGGTCAAGAAACTGCTCATTACCATGCACATGTCTGGACATGCGATGTATGATGTGGGGACGTACCTACAGACTGTGCAACTCAGTGCCCTGATTGGAGAGGGCCAGAAGGGGAGGAAATGTAGAATTGTGTGTATAAAGGGGTTTACCTTTCTGACTTCGGTGTGTCTCAACTTGGAGAGGCACCCGACTGCAGACTCGCAAATAAAGAATCTCTTGTTTCCACGATTTAGTCTCTGAGTAGTGATTGTGAGCACACTGCATATCTCACACTCAGAGAGTGGTAGCTGTGTGGAATGAGCTTCCAGTGGAAGTGGTGGAGGCAGGTTTGATTTTATCATTTAAAAATGAATTGGATAAGTATATGGACGGGAAAGGAATGGAGGGTTATGGTCTGAGTGCAGGTAGATGGGACTGGGTGAGAGTAAGTGTTCGGCACGGACTAGAAGGGCCGAGATGGCCTGTTTCCGTGCTGTAATTGTTATATGGTTATAGAGAGGGGAAAAGAAAGAGGCAGAGAGAGACAGAGGGAGAGGCAGAGAGAGAGAGAGGGGGAGAGGGAGAGGCAGAGAGAGAGAGAAAGGGAGAGGTAGAGAGTGAGAGAGGGAGGGGGAGAGAGAGAGGCAGAGAGAGAGAGAGGGAGAGAGAGAGGGGGAGAGAGAGGGGGAGAGGGAGAGGCAGAGAGAGAGAGAGAGAGAGGGGGGGAGAGAGAGAGGCAGAGAAAGAGGGAGAGGCAGCGAGAGAGAGAGAGGGGGAAATAGACAGAAACCGGCCTGCAGGGCCACATTAAGTGAGTTATAGTGTGGGGAACCGCCTGTGCATGCTCCTCCTGCTGCATTAAAGGGAATGCATGCATGACTGGCTGCATTGCTGCCTCCCCCGCTGCATGGTAACACTTTTATCCTCACCTGATCTTCACAGCTGCATTCCTCGTGTCCTCAAAGGCGCTTCCGGCGGGAGGGGGGCGCTTTAGGGCGGCGCGCTGGCAAAGCGGGACGGCGGGTCTCAGGCCTCCGGCGAATATTAGTTCCGGGTGGTTTTTTGTTGTTTTTTTGGGGCATTGAGGGTGGGATGGAGAGAAAAAAGGGGGGGGGTGATGAAGGGATGATGGGGTGAGGAGGAATGAGCAAGTGGACCTCATAGCAAAGGAGAGTTTAAGAAGAGAAATAGATATCCATGTATCATTGGGGAGAGTGGAACTGAGAGAAATAATTAAAGAGAGCTTAACAAAAGAATGGCAGAGAGGATGGGAAAAGGAAGTCAGGGGTAGACACTACTTTTCTGTACAAGCTGAAGTTAGAAAAATATGTTTCTGTACATCTCTGTCCCGTAGGGACTCAGTTAGACGGTGCAGATTGAGGTTGGGACATTGTGGGCTAAATTACTGTTTGTGCATTGTAGGGAAAGATGTTTCTGGCTTGTGTGAATGTGGGAGTAAGGAGACAGTTAAGCATGTTTTCCTAGAATGTAAAAAGTATAGGGTAGAAAGAAAGGCATTGTTTGCTAGACTGACAGGACTTGGAGTTGAGGCTATTTCTGTTTTATCTTTGTTTGGACACAGTGTGAAACACCAGCTGATATCCAGGGCTGTTCTTCAATTCCTGCATGTTACAGGACTGTATGTAAGAATTTAGTTCAAACTTTGACCTGTGGAGGGCAGTAATACGCTTAGCAGCGTCTACACTGCCAGAATCCTATAAGAAGAAGAAGCTGAAGGGATGAAAAGAGGGAAAGAGGGAGGGAGAGAGAGAGAGAGAGAGAGAGGAAGTGTTAGAGAAAGTTTGGGAGAGTTTTGAAAATTTTTCAGAAGACATTGAGAGTGAGAGAGAAGGGCCTGTTTCCACGCCGTATCTCCAAACTAAACTAGACTAAACTGGTTGAAGAACATCGAGTTGTCCACAAAGTGCAAAAGGTGTTTTCATTTTATTTGGAAAGGCCACTAAAGAAAACGGAGAAAGAGTTGAGTGTAGGAGCAAAGAGGTCCTTCTGCAGTTGTACAGGGCCCTGGGGAGACCACACACGGAGTATGGTGTGCAGTTTTGGCCTGTTGGCCTCCATAACAAGAGGAGTTGAGTATCGGAGCAAAGAGATATATTGTCAGTGCAAAGGGGCTAGCAGCAAGGCCAAGAGTGCATCCAGTGTCAAGGTCTGGAATAGTACAAGGGGTGCAGTCAAAGCTGGGACAATGGGAGTGTTCAGCACTGGGAACCTAAGCAGGTAAGCAGCAATGATCAGGGTAGAATAGGGGGCCAGGTGTAAGGGACAGGAATGAGAGAAGGTATGCAACTGGAGTCAGGGCCAGGAGTAGTACCAGGTGTGTAGTGAGACCCAGCTTCCATACCAATGGGAGGGGGGACACCCTCCTCCCACACCCTACCCCCCCCCCCCCCCCTCCCTCGGGCTTGGTCTCTCGCAATATCTCACTCCCAACTCTCACCCAATGTTGGCAGCCCTGACATCACCAGTTGCCGGGTGTCTTCTCTGGTGATGCTCTGCCAGGCCTGCATTGCAGCCATCTTTAAGCTGATGCTTGTTTTGGGGGCTGGTCCCCTTCAGTTTCCTCTTCAGCATATAAAAGGCACGTTCCATTGGGTTCAGATGGGTGAAACAGCTCAGATGTTAAATGCAACAAATGCACCGCATTGGATTAACTTTACACACTCCCGCAATGTTAAATGCAGCAAAAGCGTTGTATTCAAGTGACATTGCAACCCCCCACTCTGAAGTTCAATGCATTAAATCGCTTTACACTAATCTTGCAAAAAACCCTCAGATGTTAAGTGTAACTAATGCATCGCATTGGAATAAATTTGCACCCTCCTGCAAAGTGAAATGCAGCAAATGTGTTGCATTAAAGTGATCCGTGGATAACAAGGGAAATCAGGGATAGTATCAAAGCAAAGGATGATGCGTACAAAGTAGCCAGAAAAAGCAGCATACCAGAGGACTGGGAGAAATTCAGAGACCAGCAGAGGAGGACAAAGGGCTTAATTAGGAAAGGAAAAATAGATTATGAAAGAAAACTGGCAGGGAACATAAAAACTGACTGCAAAAGTTTTTATAGATATGTGAAGAGAAAGAGGTTAGTTAAAACAAATGTAGGTCCCTTGCAGTCAGAAAACAGGTGAGTTGATCATGGGGGAACAAGGATATGGCGGACCAATTGAATAACTACTTTGGTTCCGTCTTCACTAAGGAAGACATAAATAATCTGCCGGAAATAGCAGGGGACTGTGGGTCAAAGGAGGAATTGAGTGAAATCCAGGTCAGTCGGGAAGTGGTGTTGGGTAAATTGAATAGATTAAAGGCCGATAAATCCCCAGGGCCAGATAGGCTGCATCCCAGAGTACTTAAGGAAGTAGCTCAGGAAATAGTGGATGCATTAGTGATAATCTTTCAAAACTCTTTAGATTCTGGAGTAGTTCCTGAGGATTGGCGGGTAGCAAATGTAACCCCTCTTTTTAAGAAGGGAGGGAGAGAGAAAACGGGGGAAATTACAGACCAGTTAGTCTAACATCGGTAGTGGGGAAACTGCTAGAGTCAGTTATTAAAGATGGGATAGCAGCACATTTGGAAAGTGGTGAAATCATTGGACAAAGTCAGCATGGATTTACAAAAGGTAAATCATGTCTGACGAATCTTGTGGAATTTTTTCGAGGATGTAAACTAGTAGCGTGGATAAGGGAGAACCAGTGGATGTGGTATATCTGGACTTCCAGAAGGCTTTCGACAAGGTCCCACATAAGAGATTAGTATACAAACTTAAAGCATACGGTATTAGGGGTTCAGTATTGATGTGGATAGAGAACTGGCTGGCAAACAGGAAGCAAAGAGTAGGAGTAAACGGGTCCTTTTCACAATGGCAGGCAGTAACTAGTGGGGTACCGCAGGGCTCAGTGCTGGGACCCAGCTATTTACAATATATATTAATGATCTGGATGAGGGAATTGAAGGCAATATCTCCAAGTTTGCGGATGACACTAAGCTGGGGGGCAGTGTTCGCTGTGAGGAGGATGCTAGGAGACTGCAAGGTGACTTGGATAGCTGGGTGAGTGGGCAAATGTTTGGCAGATGCAGTATAATGTGGATAAATGTGAGGTTATCCACTTTGGTGGCAAAAACAGGAAAGCAGACTATTATTTAAATGGTGGCCGATTAGGAAAAAAGGGAGATGCAGCGAGACTTGGGTGTCATGGTACACCAGTCATTGAAAGTAGGCATGCAGGTGCAGCAGGCAGTGAAAAAAGCGAATGGTATGTTAGCTTTCATAGCAAAAGGATTTGAGTACAGGAGCAGGGAGGTTCTACTTCAGTTGTACAGGGTCTTGGTGAGACCACACCTGGAGTATTGCGTGCAGTTTTGGTCTCCAAATCTGAGGAAGGACATTATTGCCATAGAGGGAGTGCAGAGAAGGTTCACCAGACTGATTCCTGGGATGTCAGGACTGTCTTATGAAGAAAGACTGGATAGACTCGGTTTATAACTCTCTGGAATTTAGGAGATTAAGAGGGGATCTTATAGAGAAATTACAAAATTCTTAAGGGGTTGGACAGGCTAGATGCAGGAAGATTGTTCCCGATGTTGGGGGAAGTCCAGGAACAAGGGGTCACAGCTTAAGGATAAGGGGGAAATCCTTTAAGACCGAGATGAGAAAGACTTTCTTCACACAGAGAGTGGTGAGTCTCTGGAACTCTCTGCCACAGAGGGTAGTTGAGGCCAGTTCATTGGCTATATTTAAGAGTGAGTTGGATGTGGCCCTTGTGGCTAAGGGGATCAGAGGGTATGGAGAGAAGGCAGGTACGGGATACTGAGTTGGATGATCAGCCATGATCATATTGAATGGCAGTGCAGGCTCGAAGGGCTGAATGGCCTACTCCTGCACCTAATTTCTATGTTTCTATGTTTCTATGTGATATTACAACCCCCCAGATGTGAAATGCATTAAATTCATTGCAATAATCTTGCAAAACCCCTCAGATGTGAAATGCAACGATGACATCATTGAGGGGACATCTGTGTCTAGATTTGAGGCCTACAAATCTAGACACAGGCTCAAAGCTTAACAACTAGGCCTAGAACCTGGCTTTTGAGGCCAGAAACTCAAGACGTGCTCAAAGCCTAAGAACTAGGCCGGGAATGAGACTTTCTCCCTCTCCCCTCCTCTCTCTCTCTCTCTCTCTCTCTGAACTAAATTAAAACAAAGTGAACTGAATGTAGTAAACTAGTAAAACAATGCTAATCTAAACTAAAAACAGCTAAAATTAACTCCCCTCTCCTCTCCTCTCCTCCCCTCCCCCCTCCACCCCTTTCCCCCCTCCTCTCCTCTTTCTCTCACTACCCCAGGGACTGTGGTAGATGAGGAACAGAAAGGGTGACAAGACCTGGGTACAAAACATCCCCAGGGTGGTGGGCTTATGTCGGGGGTAGAGGTCCTCGCTGGTCTGTGGGTAGCGTGCGATAATAGTGTGGATCCCACTCGGACTCCCCCCTTCTCTCTCTCTCCCTCTCCCCCCGCTCGCAACCCCCCCCTCACCCCCTCTCCCCCCATCCCCCTCTCTCCCCACCCCCCTCTCTCCCCCCCATCCCCCTCCCCCCCTCTCTCTCCTCTCCCCCCCTCTCTCTCTCCCCCCCTCTCTCTGAACTAAATTAAAATAAAATGAACTGAATTGTATAAACTGGATTGAACTCAGTAAAATAAGGCGAATCTAAACAACAGCTACAATTAACTCCCCTCTCCTCCTCCCCCCCTCTCATCCACTTAAGACTACAATTCCCAGGGCGCTCGCGCGGTCCACCCTCCCGGCCATTCGGAGCGGGCGGTGACGTTTTTCACAACCTTGTTCTCGGGTATCTATATCTAAACCTAAATGTTTATTTGTCTCGATTAAGTTTATGACATCGGATGAAGTTGCAAACCAAATCACTGAATTCTTCATTTTTCTCTCAATCCAATTCTCCCTCAATTTCCTATTGTCCCTCTTTCCTCGTTGTCTCCCTCCCTCCCCCCTGCCGAGTTCCCACACAGCACCTCCATCTCTCTCATCCTTCTCCCTCTCTCACAACTCCACGTCTCAACACGGACAAGAGAGAGAACAGGGGGTGGGTTCCTTCTCCCTCCCTCTGTCTGACGTCCTCTCCCCCCCCATCTCCCCCCTCTCACCCCTCCCCCCTGTCCCTCTCCTCCCCGTCCCCCCCCTCTCCTTCCCCCCCCTAGCCCCCCTCTCATTCCCCCTCCCCCCCTCTCTCTCCCCTCTCCCCCCACCCTCTCCGTCCCCTCCCCTCTCCACTCCTCTCCTCTGCTCTCCCTTCCCCTCCCCTCTCCTCTCCTGTCATCTTTCCATCCCGCTCCATCCTGTCAATTTCCTTCCCTTCCTCCTGTCATCTTTCCTTCCCCTCCCCGTTATCCCTCCCCTCCCCTCCCCTTCTCCTCCCCTCCTCCATCCCGGGGGCAGGGGGGGGGGGGGGTGGTGGGGGGGGGGGGGGCATCCCCCGCCCTCGCTCTCCCCCCCTTCTCCCTCCCCCCCTCTCCCTCCCCCGCATCCCTCTCCTCCCATTCTGCTTTTGTTGGGGGGGGGGTTTAGGGGGGGGGGGGGGGGGGGGGGGGGGGGGGGGGTGGGGGGGGGGGGGGGGGGGGGGGGGGGGGGGGGGGGGGGGGGGGGGGGGGGGGGGGGGCCTCCCACCCCCTCTCGTCCTCTGCCCTCCCATCCCCTCTCCTCCACTCCCCTACTCCTCCCCTCCACTCGGCCTCCCCTCCCACCACTCCCTCCTCTTCTCTCCACTTCTCCTCCTCACCTCTCATCCCCTCTTCTCTCCTCCCCTCTCATCCCCTCTTCTCTCCTCCCCTCTCATCTCCTCTTCTCTCCTCCCCTCTCATCCACTTAAGACTACAATTCCCAGAGGGCGCTGCGCGGACGACACCTTCTCGGCCAATCGGAGCGGGCGGTGACGTACACGGCAACCAATGGGCGGAGGCGGACGCGATGACGCCACGACGCAGGGCCCTAGTAACCAAGATGGCGGCGGCAACAACGGCGACGATGGTGAAGAAGGAGAAGAGGAAGAGAGAGAGACAGAGAGACATTGAGACAGAGAGAGACATAGAGAGAGGAAGAGAAGAAGCAGGCGGAGGGATGAGGTGGCGGCGGCGGGCCCCGCACTCCTCTACACTGACCCTGAGTGAGGGGGGTAGGCCGACTGGGCCCCACTAGCCCGGACCCCGGCGGCCCGGGCCCGCTCCGTAGCTGCGGCCGTTGATTGTTGTTGTTTGATCACGGCCGCCGCCCCCTGACCGCGCACAGCGGCCGTCCACTCAACCAAGACCCCGCACCCGCGCCCCCCTATTGGACCAAATCTATAGTAGAACGTCAGCCCCGCCAGGCCCGCCCCGCATTGGATGACGAGGTCGTCAATATCACCGCCCCCTCTGCTGGGCTGATTGGAGGGAGTATAACTCGGGTGAAGTGGAGGTGTCTTTTATGTAGCTGGGGTTTTGTTGTGCAGTGGGTTAAGGTAGTGGTCACCTGTGGCCTTTATTGGGTTCTTCCTGAACTGTTTATTGATATGGTGTGGTTTGGTTTGTTGGGCGTGGTGGTGTGGGGGGGGGATTTCAGGAAAAAGATAAGCGGTGAGGTACGCCAGAGGGAATGGAGGGGGGTGGAATCGTTTTGCTGGGTCCCCAAGGCATGCTGTGGTGAGGGGGGATGAGCAGGTTGGAACCTCATAGCAAAGGAGAGTTTTTAATAGAGAAATAGATATCCATGTATCATTGGGGAGAGTGGAACTGAGAGAAATAATTAATAGAGGGCTTTAACAAAAAGAAAGGAGAGAGGATGGGAATAGGAAGTCAGGGTAGACACTACTTTTCGTAAAAGCTGAAGTAGAAAAATATGTTTCCTGTACATCTCTGTCCCAGTAGGGATCTCAGTTTAGACTGTGTAATTGGGTTGGGACATGGTGGGTTAAATTAACTGTTTGGTGCATGTAGGGAAACATGTTTCTGGCTTGTGTGATTGGGAAGTAAGGAACAGTTAAGCATGTTTTCCAGAATAATAAAAAGTATAGGTAGCAAGAACAGGCATTTGTTTTTAGCTAGACTGGACATAGGGACTTGGAGTTGAGCTTTTTCTGTTTTAGTCTTTGTTTGGGCACAGTGAGGGGAAACATCAGCTGATATCACAAGGGCTTGATCTTCAATTCCCTGCATGTTACAGGGACTGTATGTAAGAATTTAAGTTCAAATTTTGACCGTGGAAGGCAGTAATAACGCTTTTGCAGCGTCTACACTGCCGGAATCCTATAAGAAGAAGATGAAGAAGTAGAAGAAAATAGTGGAATATCTTAATCAAGCATGAGAAAAGCACTTTGATTGTTTTTAACCGATGACTAAAGAAGCAGTTAGTGGGAGAGCTGGTTGGCGTGTATGTGAGCAGCTTGGGTTGAAAGATTGGCCGACGCATTACGATGGAAGCTCTGTTCTCAAACTACTGAATTATTGGGCAATTCAATGGGACTCTTCTATGGTGGATTGAGGAAGCCCAGTTTAGAGAAGTCATATTTGATCTGATTCTGCATGCTGCTCTTGAAACTTAAGAGTAGGGAAATCTAACGCTCGTACTGACATTCTAAAAAATGAATCTTGAGTGTGTTATTCTAGACTTGGGTTTGTGTTTAACATCACGTTTTGCTGGGTCCCGGCATGCTGGGGTGAGGGGAATGAGCAGGTGGGACATCAATATCCCTCAGCAAAGGAGAGTTTAAGAAGAAATAGATATCCACGTATTCATTGGGGAAGTGAACAGAGAGAAATAGCATAAAGAGGCTTACTCAAGAATGCAGAGAGGTATGGGAAAAGGAAGTCAGGGTAGACACTACATTTTCGGTATCAAAGCTGAAGTTAAGAAAAAAATATGTTCTGTACATCTCTGTTCCGTAGAGGACTTCAGTTTAGACACTGTGTAGATTGAGGTTGGGACATGTGGGTTAAATACGTTTGTGCATTGTATCGGGAAACATGTTTCTGGCTTGTGTAATGTGGAGTAAGGAGACAGTTAAGCATGTTTTCCTAAATGTGTAAAATAATATAAGGGTAGCAAGAAAAGGGCATTGTTTGCTAGACTGACAGGACTTGGAGTTGAGGCTTTTTCTGTTTTATCTTTGTTTGGGCACAGTGAGAAACATCAGCTGATATCCAGGGCTGTTCTTAATTCCTGCATGTTACAGGACTGTATCTAAAGAATTTAGTTCAAATTTTGACTCTGTTGGTGACGCAGTAATAGCGCTTCCATTAGCAGCGTCTACACTGCCGGAATCCTATAAGAAGAAGAAGAAGGTAGTGGTCAATGTATTCTGCTACCCCATAGGATTCGCTACTACAGTCTGACACTATGGGCCTATAAGACCTGCGGTATTTCTCCGGCACGACGACCCTTGTCTGGGTTTTATGTGTATCATTTGGGAGCAATGTAGAATTACCTCGCCCCTGGTTTTGTGTCCTGTTAGGTATTCAACTTGTTTCTCTAGGATGTATCCATGATGTCTTTAAGCCTTTCAAAATGATCCCCTATTTTCCTTTTGTGTTTCTTTATATATGGGCTGCATTAACTTATTGTAGTGTCTCTATCTTTTTCAGTTGTCTATGTGCCTCAAAGAGGTACTGATTGTCTGTCCTTACTGCCTCCCCTTGTTCCGCTGTTTTGATCACTATCTCTCTTTCTCACTCATCCTCTATCAATAGGCCGCCTCTCTTTCTGGTGAGGTTAGACTTATCTTTCGTTGTCGGCATATCCCAATGGCTATGGCTGTCTCTGTTATAAATAAATTCAGTATCTCTTCTAGGAACATCCACGTCATCATGGGTTCCATCCTGTGGAGTTGGCCTAAAGGGTATAATTTCGCCAGGCTCTGCGCCACTGAAGTTGTGTATTAACGTAAGGATCGATAAAATCTGTGTAGGTCACCCTGCACTTGATCGCTTGTGGGATTTGGAGAGGGACGAAGGTGAGGCTCTGTTCAGTACCCTCTCTTGGGTTTCGGTAAGGGAATGTCTTAGAAGGTTGATGATTGTTTTCCCCCAATTGTGGGCCCTGCCTCTCTTGGCATTGGAGTGTCTCCTAACATTTAAATGCTTCATACATTCTCTGATCATGCTCGGGCTGTGGTTCTGTCCAGTGGACGTGTCTGTGACTACTTTAAACGCAGGTGGGAAGGGTGGGAATGTGTTTCTTGGTCTGTATGTGAGTCATTAAAGATGTCTGATTAGTGTGCCCTGCTCTGGTGCTGGGAGAGACTGGCTGAAGTTCTGTATCACTAGGCGATTCCATAATGCTTGACACTAAGGAATTAACGACTGGCCATATCATTAGTGTTTGAGTTGTTTGATGCAGTCTGTGGTCTTTGTTGAGGGGGGGGGGGGGGGGGGGGGGGCCCTTGTGATTAATGCCAAATGAGAGAATGACTTTTGAAGTTTCTGGGCATTGGCTCTAAGTTGTCAAGGATGGGAAGTGGCTTGTACACATTTGGCTCCGGATAGCTGTCTTGTGGGGCGGGAGTAGGGGGGGGTGTGTTGTTGGTGTTGTATGTTTTTGTTGGAGAATTTGGGGATCCTGGCATGTTTGGATATCTCCCAATTATTAATACAGCGTGGTGGCTGGGGGGGGTGGGGGTGGGTGTTTGGGGGGGTAGTTCCAGGTAACATGTGTCTGCCTTGTATGGGGGTGTCCTCGTTTCTTCTGCCATCTCTTCCCTGGACCCCAGTCCGCGTGTGCTGCTGAAAGTCGTCCTGTGAATTGCTAATTGTGCCTGGAGTCCTCGCAGCTGCGTGCAGCTCTACGTTTGCTCTGACCTCGTGTGCTGGGAGCCCACCCCCGTCGTGTTGGAGTGGGAAGGTTGGTGCGAGGGAGGGGTAGCATACCAAGGCCTCTGGTAAATAACCGCTGTGTCAAGCGCGGGTCGTGAACGGCCCTGTCCGGCTTGTGTCCCGGAGGCCGGTTGGGTCCTCCCCCCCCCACCCGGGAGGGTCTTCTGTGCGTCTTCGGCCCGGGTCTCTGGGGGAGGGCCGTGTGTGTGGGGTGTGGGTGGTGGAGGTGGCGGTGGGCGGGGGGGGGCGGTCGGGTTGTGCTTGGGGGAGGGAGACGCTACGTCCGATGAGGGCGGACGCGCTGGGGGAGCGAGCTCTTGCGGGGCCGTGTCCCAGTTCATCGACCCGGTCTTCGGAAGGCCGCGGCCGACGTGGTCCTGGGGCTCGAGGAGACCGGGAGGCCGGCTGGTCTGGCGCCGGTTGCTGCGGTCGCAACACCGCACGATCTGGGACTGGTTGGAGGTGGACCACCGGGGTGGTGGTGTGGGGGGGTTATGTCGGGGCTGGCTGGAGCGGAGCCCGTGGGGCGGCCGCGCTGAACCTGTCACTCGGGATCAGGGCGGAGGAGGGAGCGGAGGCGGGGCGCGCTCTGGCCGTGGTCGGGAGCGGGACGGGTGGTCGCCCATAATGCAGCCGCGGGGTGCTCGATGTGGTTTCTCCTGTGAAATAGGAAAACAAAATCCATGCGGGATATGTACCGCAACATTAGACGTTACATTTGCTGACTATTGCGAGGCTGGAAATCTCGCAAGCAGTTCTGTCAGCGTTCCAGTCTCATAGGTCAATACTATCTCTCTAAG